>JAWZSL010000039.1:4829101-4934101 GCA_034769285.1 Lutjanus argentimaculatus | reverse complement strand
AAAATAATGGCCAATCATTTTGATGATCAATTAGAACTAAAAGTTTCAGAATTCCATAACTAGAACGTCCATCTGCGTCATTTTGACCTTGACTCTGTTACCTCTCATGATGAAGAGTTTAATGTATTTATTCTGTTAATTTATCTGTTTTAAAATTAAATAACACCAAAATGTAAATATTTTTAAAATATATTTATTAATATGCAGCCATCATGTGTAGTAAACTGTAAAATTATTTCATACATTCACTGCAGAATTTTTCTGTAGAATAATAACCATCAGTGATCTGAGTCAAAATTTACATTAATGCAGAATCACTCCGAGCCAGAAACACTTAAATCTATTTTATACGATTATAAACATGTTAATTTAACATTGATAAGAACTTACAGTATTGAGGTGGTGTATTTAAGGTGGACTTACAGTATTGAGGTAGTGTATTTAAGGTGGACTTACAGAGTCTCCAGGTTGTGTAGTCCATCAAAACTCCTCCGACCCAAAGAGTGGATGCGGTTGTCATGGAGATGACTACAGAACAGAGAGGAGAAAAAGGAAGTGAATAAAAAATAAATAGAAGACGAGACCTGCAGCAGGTTTAAATGGAGTCTGAGCATGTTGTGAAAGACATTTTCAGAGCAGAAGACCAGTCACTGATGACTTGACAGATTAAAATTATGACAAATTTTGTCTCTGTGCTGTTTTTTTGAGATAAATACTAAAATCTGATCAACATTTCCTTGACAGTCATTAAACGTGTCAGAGAGAAAGAGGTCACAGGTCACAAAAAACAAATTTACCTGAAAAAAAATCACACATCAACCTGCTTTTCTTCAATGTACTCTCAAATATTTTTGTGAAATATGATGAAATTAAAAAATGTTTTAATTCATGCAGTAAAAATTAGTTAGATGTGACTGCAGAGTCACTGTTTGATCTGAACACAATCTGAAACTCTTGATATCGACCATCTACAGAACGTCTGAGTTGATTTTAGTCACATTTGAATGAAAACTTGTGGAGATACAAATGTTAATGTTTCATATTTATGAAAATCAGTTCACAGTGAGAAAAACTTAAGTCACAATTCAGCAGATGTGTTGAAGAAATTTATGTATGGCGGATTTTTACAAGTTTGTGTTGTGAAATGTCTACAAATTATGATTTGCTGGAACAGGTCCCGCCCACTTTAATTGACTGAGTCATGCCCTGAGATCATGGTTGTGTAAAATGATATTTGTCCAAATCCATTCAGCTGATTATCAGATATAATACAATGCGCTTGCACACATTAGCTGAGTGGACACTGAACTCGTGTGTCAGTTTTTATGTTGATATCTCAGAAAATTGATCGATGAATAAAAGTTCCTTTGATAACTTTAGAGCAGTAAACTCTGTAGATGATGCTGACTGATTTTTAGGATGACTGGACCAATGATCTGGTAGGAGATTAAAAAAAAAAGATTTTGATAAAACTGAGAACAGTTACATTTTTAAAAGAGAAGACTGACTGAGAAAAGATGCAGATGAATTAAAAGATTAAAATGGTGAAAACATTTTGAGTCTAGACCAAACTGTTTTCAAGATAATTATAAAAATGTTAATGTTATCACTGCGGCGCCACCTTGAGGTCAATGAATTTCAGTTGTTTGAGTTGTGGATGGAATTTACAACCCAGCTGCTGATTTTGGTGAATTTTCATCTCACTGCAGGAACAGACAGACAGACGACAGACAGACAGACAAAGAACAAACAGACAGGCAGACAGACAGACAGACAGACTGACAAACAACAGACAGACAGACAGACTGACAACAGACAGACAGACAGACAGACGACAGACAGACAGACAGACAGACTGACAAACAACAGACAGACAGACAGACAGACTGACAGACTGACAAACAACAGACAGACAGACTGACAAACAGACAGACAGACAGACAGACACAGACAGACTGACAAACAACAGACTGACAGACAGACAACAGACAGACTGACAAACACAGACAGACAGACAGCACGACAGACAGACAGACAAAGCAACAAACAGACACAGACAGACAGACAGACAGAACAGACAAGAACAAACAGACAGACAGACAGACAGACTGACAACAGACAGACAGACGACAACAGACAGACAAGACAACAACAGACAGACTGACAAACAACAGACAGGACAGCAGAACAGACAGACCAGACAAAGAACAAACAGACAGACAGACAGACAGACAGACAGACAGACTGACAAACAACAGACAGACAGACAGACAGACAAACAGACAGACAAGAGACAGACAGACGACACAAACAAACAGACAGACAGACAACGACAAACAGACAGACAGATGACAAACAGACAGACAGACAGACAGACAGACAGACTGACAAACAACAAAGACAGACAGACGGAGACAGACAGACAACAGACAGACTGACAAACAACAGACAGGACAGACAGACAGACAGACAACAGACAGACAGACAACAGAGACAAACAGACAGACAGACAGACAGACTGACAAACAACAGACAGACAGACAGACAACAGACAGACTGACAAACAACAGACAGACAGAACAACAGACAGACAGACAGACAGACTGACAGACTGACAAACAACAGACAGACAGACAGACAACAGACAGACATGACAAACAACAGACAGACAGACAGACTGACAACAAGACAACAGACAGACAGACGAGACAGACAGACAGACAGACTAGAACAACAACAGACAGACAGACAGACAACAGACAGACTGAACACAACAGACAGACAGACAGACAGACAACAGACAGACAGACAGACAGACTGACAGACTGACAAACAACGAGACAGACAGACAGACCAACAGACAGACTGACAAACAACAGACAGACAGACAGACAGACAACAAGACAGACAGACTGACAGACTGACAAACAACAGACAGACAGACTGACAAGACAACAGACAGACAGACAGACAGACAACAGACAGACAGACAGACAACAGACGACAAACAGACAGACAACGATGACAGACAGACAACAACAGACTGACAAACAACAGACAGACAGACAGACAGACAGACAGACAGACACAACAGAAGACAGACAGACAGACTGACAACAACAGACAGACAGACAAGACAACAGACAGACAGACAGACAGATGACAAACAACAGACAGACAGACAGACAGACTGACAAACAACAGACAGACAGACAGACAAACAGACAGACAGACAACAGACAACAGACAAACAGACTGACAACAACAACAGACAGACAAGACTGACAAAACAACAGACAGACAGAAACAGACAGACAGACAGACAAAAACAGACAGACAGACAGACAAGACTGACAAACAAAGACAGACAGACAGACTGACAACAGACACAGACAGACAAGACAGACTGACAAACAACAGACAGACAGGACGACAGACAGACTGACAAACAACAGACAGACAGATAGACAACAGACAGACAGACAGACAACAGACGACAACAGACAGACAAAAACAGACAGACGACAGACAGACAGACAGACAACAAACAGACAGACAGACAGACAACAGACAGACTGACAAACAACAGACAGACAGACAGAGACAGACAACAACAGAAGACAACAGACAGACAGACAACAGACGACAAACAACAGAGACAGACAGACAGACAGACAGACAGACAAACAGACAGCGACAGACAGACAGACAGACAACAGACAGACAGGACAGACAGACGACAACAGACAGACAGAAGACAGACTGACAAACAACAGACAGACGACGACAACAGACAGACAGACAGACTGACAGACAACAGACAGACAGACAGACAACAGAGACAACAGACAGACAACAGACTGACAAACAACAGACAGAGACAGACAGACAAACAGACTAGACAGACAGACAACAACAGACAGACAGACAGAACAGAAGACAACAGAAGACAGACAGACAGACAGACAAAGACTGACAAACAACAGACAGACAGACAGACAGACAGAAGACAGACAGACAGACAGACATGACAGACAACAGACAGACTGACAGACTGACAAACAACAGACAGACAGACAGATGACAAACACAGACAGACAGACAGACAAACAGACAGACAGACAACAGACAACAGAAGACAACAGATAGACAACAGACAACGACGACAACAGACAGACAGACAGACAGACAGACGACAGACAACAGAACAGACAGCAGACAGACAGACTGACAAACAACAGACAGACAGACAGACTGACAACAACAGACAGACAGACAGACAGACAGACAAAGAACAGACAGACAGACACAGACAGACTGAAACAAACAGACAACAGACAGATAACAACAGACAGACAACAACAGAGACAACAGACAGACAAGAAAACAGACAGACAGACAGACAACAGATAGACAGACAGACATACAACAGATAGACAGACTGACTGACAGACAACAGACAGACAGACAGAGAGGGTGTGTGACTGATCTGTGTGACCTACAGAGACAGCAGGCGGTGCAGCGAGCTGAACGCTCTGTCAGGGACGTAGCTGATGTGGTTGAGGCCAGAGTCAGAGCCTGCAGCTCCATCAGGTGACTCAGAGCCAGGACAGGGACCTCCGTCAGGACATTATCGTCCAACCACAGGTGACGCAGAGAAGTCAGGCCTCTAAAGGACGAGGACGGCAGGTGGGAGATGGAGTTAGCGTCCAAATGACTGCAGGGGATGAGACGAGAGACACTGTGGGACCGTATTTGGTCACCAGAGACAAAACATGTGAGACACAAACAAGTGTCATTCTCGTCAGCTCAACCAACCGAGTGTCTGTCCCCTGTCACATCAGACCGTCTTTGACATTTTGACAGGTTTTTATTTCAAACATCACATCTGTCCTCTGTCCTCTGTTCTCAGTCCTCTGTCCTCTGTCCTCTTCATCACTGTGAGTCTCCCAACAGCAGCCTCGGTTTTAATAAAAACTTTCAGTTTCTGTTTGACTCTCAGCTGCTGCGGGACTGAAGCTTCCTACAGTTTGAAGAGTAACTGAGTACATTTACTCAGAGTAACTGAGTACATTTACTCTGTACTCTACATTTACTTCTTTAGTCACTTGTCAGGTTCAGATGAATAATAGAAAATATAATCAGTCAATAAATAAATAATTTATTTTTTCAGATTAAAATAAAACTTGATCTTGTGGATAAATTAACAAACTACTCAGCAGATGATGAACACATGAACACATCAGTAATTATAATCTAGTAATGAATGTTTTTACTTTTGTACTTTTACAGAATGAAGGATCTTTATTTGTCAGACGGATCTGAATTCTTCTTCAAACACAAACATGACCTGCAGGATGTGACGCTGCTGCACAATCAAGCATCTTTTAAATCAACAAACAAACAAACAAACAAACAAATAAATATATTTGTTTTATTTTATGTTTTCAATTGATTCCTGTGTGTTGTAGTTCTTGTGAGGATCAGAGAGCAGCTGGACATGTTGAAATCTTTACATTTAAAAACTCATCAAAACACTACATACAATTCACACAACCACACACACAGGTAGCAGAACACCTCAGATGAAACACTTCATTCAAAACTGTACAAAAATGAGTAAAAACCAACTTTGTCACCATAAACACACACATGCTTCATACAAACTGACTTTGTTTGAACTAGTTAGACACTGCTGTGTTCAATCTAAAACACATTTAACATTTCCATGTTTTTTTATGAAAAGTCTGGGTTTTTTTTTAGACATATTGTGAGGGCAGTGGTTATCAAACTTTTTCTGGCATGCCCGCCTTTCAGAAGCCAAGCAAACCCCCACCCCATCCCCATCCATTGCAGTGGCTCCGCCCCCGTGTTTGGGAACCACTGTGTTGGGGTAAAGAGCATGATTACAGTTTTTCACAATACTTAGAAAATGCATTGATGTATTGACTGATTGTACAATGTTACTGTT
The DNA here is from genome assembly GCA_034769285.1 of Lutjanus argentimaculatus. Lineage (NCBI taxonomy): Eukaryota > Metazoa > Chordata > Actinopteri > Lutjaniformes > Lutjanidae > Lutjanus > Lutjanus argentimaculatus. The sequence continues at coordinate 4,928,130 of JAWZSL010000039.1, read as the reverse complement.
GCAGCAGCAGATCTGTTGATGTGGAGCTGAACTCTGCGTCCAGTTTCTCTCAGTATCAAACTAAAGTTTACAACATGGTCAACCAATGGTGAACATTTGATACATTTGGTTCAGGTAAACTCACCTGTTGCCTTTTTGTAGCTCTCATGTCTGACTGCAGAGTTTAGAGTTCAGCAGCTGAGTGTCTGAACACCTGACGGCTTTGTTTGATCCACTGTTTGAATTGTGTTTTATTTTGAAAGGCAGTGTTTTGAAAGGACAAAGAAGTGAAATGACATTAGATTTCTGTGTCTAACAGAAAAGTGTGTTCAGTGTTTTGAAAAACACCGTGTTTAGTGTTTTGCAAAAAGTGTGAAGCTGAGAATGTGCATGTAGTTGTGCAGCTCTGGGCTGAAGTTTTGCTCCTTGGATGTAACGTTTCACAAACTGTGTCTTATTTTAAATTTGTAAACAATCAGAAAAAACTATATTGCTTCTAAATCTGTTTTATTGTATGTCGTCATTTTTTAATCTCTTTTATTTATTGTTTTTGTTTCACTTTATTATTGTCTTATTATCAGCTCATCAGTCACCTGAGAAACACTTTGATGATGATGATGACGATTATTATTATTATTATTATTATTATTATTATTATTATCACTATTCAATTTAGATTTATTTCACAATAAGTTGTTGTTGTTGTTGTCGTTCGTCTCCATCAGGGAGGTCCTGCTCACATTCTTTGGCTGTATGGGATCATTTATGGTGTTGACAGACTCTGTGAGCCAACCACAAACAAGCAGCTGCCTCTCCTCCTCCTCCTCCTCCTCCTCCTCCTCCTCCTCCTGCTCCAGCTGCTGTGGTGTGTGTTTGAGTGTGAAGCAGAGATTTCAGAGGTGTTAACTGTCGGTTGGAGCAGTTAAAGTGTCTGCAGGAGGATCAACACATTCAACATGTTCAGGTTCTGTTCAGGTGTTCAGTCTGGACGGATGGAACATGATCAGGCTGTGTTCTCTTCTGCTCTCTTCTGTTTCATGTGTTTTTACTGTATTTACTGTTTCATGGACACAGAGAGACACTGCACTGCTGCCAGAGGACTGCTGACTAAGGTTACATCTGCAGAGGCATAAATCGTACATTTTACAAAAATAATTTTGACTGCAGCTGATCACAAAACTCACAGTTTTTGAGGAAGTTTATACTTAAACTTAATATGAGAAAATATGACAAAAAACTGAGAAAAGTATCATATACATTATTAATGATTAATTGATTGTTAGCGTCAGGTGTTCACACACTCAGCTGCCTCACCGTAAACTCACCAATCAGACATGAGAACCACAAAGAGTCAACAGGTGAGTTTACCTGTCCTCAATACAAACAGAGGACGGGAACAAAGACAACAGGACCAAATTGATCAGAAGTGATTTGAACAACGTTTGACGGTGTTGTAAACTTTGTGTTGACACTGAGAGAAGCTGGACAGAGTTCAGCTCGACCTCAACAGATCAGCTGTTACATTCAGATGTGATCACCGGTGAAAAAAACAACTTCTCTAAAATCAGAACGTGTCCCAGAGCCTGAGTGTGATTCATTATTTCTGTTTTGTCTCCACAAATGTTGTTTCTGTGTTTATGTGATATTTAGAAAATGTTCTGTTCTGATTTATCTCTAAAAAAAAACCAAAACAAACTGTTTCATTAAAAATAAGTAGAAATGTTCAACATGTGTCAGATTGAGCTCAGCAGTGTGTAACTGGTTCAAACAGAATCAGATCATGTGAACCATGTGTGAGCTGTACGGTGACAAAGTTGTGTTTTTAAGTTTTTAGTTTAGTTTAGTTTTTAAAGTTTTTACTAATTATTGTTCAGTTTTGCAAAAGATCTGAGGTGTTCTGCTACTTGTGTGTGTGCGGTTGTGTGGATTGTGTGTTGTGTTTTGACAAAATGAGCCCTGTTTTCAAAATCGTGCTTAAGCAATTGGAACAAACGTAAAAACAAAACAAAACCCCCCAAAAAACTGTAATCCAGCACTGACATGTTCACATGTTCAGTCAAAGTGATGGAGAATAAAATCTGAAAATCTCTTTGTTTTATATAAAAATAAACTTTATCTGAAAGTTTATCTGAAGGTCATATTTAGCAGCCAAGTGTGTGTTCAGTGTGTTCATTGTGTTCATTGTGTTCAGTGTGTGTTCAGTGTGTGTTCATTGTGTTCAGTGTGTGTTCACTGTGTGTTGAGTGTGTGTTCATTGTGTTGAGTGTGTGTTGAGTGTGTGTTCATTGTGTTCAGTGTGTGTTCAGTGTGTGTTCAGTGTGTTCAAGATGTTGTTAAAAATAAATTATTATACATTAAATTTCAGGCTGACTCACAGAGAGCGAAGGTTCTTCAGGTTCTCTAAAGCTGCAGAGGGAACCGTTCTCAGATGATTGTTCTGCAGAGATCTGAGTGACAAAAAGTTAGTTAGTAAAATAATACAAATATATAATATATATATATTTATATATGAATATATTTATTTTATTTATTTCATTTATTCTGTTTATTTTAAGTCTTTCGATCAAGGTGTAACATGGAACAATCAGGATTTTTCCACTTTAGGAAATTTAAATTGTTAAACAACAGTTGTACGATTTTAAAAACCACAGAAAATTTTAGTGCTGTTATGTTTTTGTTTTTATTTTATTTTATTTTACTTAAAAATACATGTGCTGTAATGGAAATGACGAGTGGAAAAGACCACACGTGTTTTTCTCTCATGTTGAGTTAAATTAAAAACCTTCAGTCAGATTTGATTAAATTAAATTAAAGAAACTTTTATATAAACTGTTGTGGAGACACAGCCTTCTCATATCATATCATGTTTGTACTAAACATAATCACTTTATGTTTACTTTATTGGATAAATAAAGTTTGGATTTTATATATTTGAGTTACATTTTATTTTAAAATGTTGATTCATCTTTTTAGTTGTTTTCATAAAAACATGTCATGTTCATTCTGTTGGATCATGAAACTCAACATGTGTCATTAAAAGAAGAAAAGTCACTTAATAAGTTTGTTAAACACAGTTTATATATTTATAAGAAGAGACTGAGGAGCTTTTTCTAAACCATGTTAAGATAAAATAAAAGTTATGATGGAATTTTATTTATTTAGATTTAGTTTTTCATTTGAAACAAACCGGCTTCCCTAAATTCATCCTGAATTTCCCTGAATTAAAATAAACTCTGAAAACACTTTTTGAGTAAATTATTTTGTGATTGACACTTTTTAAAATTTTATTTATTGTTTTATTATCTGTGCGGTTTGAAGATCAACTGGATCCCAACAGTTTATCACAGTTTGAAGTCAGTGAACGCAACACAGCTGACTCACAATAATCTCAGTTATAATTCTTACAGGTGAGCACACAGCAGGTACACTGTAAAAACTGAGCCCAACTCAAATTCTTCAGTTTTAAAAAAGTTTTACTAAGTACTGATCTTTAGTTTAGACAATGTACTTTTTTCATTAGATAAACTTGAAGCTTTGAATTTTAGAAACTCAAAACATTTAATTAAAAAAAACAAAAACATTAAGTAAATTAATTGAAGTGAAAGTAAATGTTAAAATTTGGATATTTTCAATGAAAACTTTTTGTTTCTAAAACTCAAAGTTTCAAGTATATCTGAAGAAGAAATGTAAATCATCTCAACTAAAGATTATAGGTCAGCAAAACATTTAAAAGTTTATTTCCAAACTTTGAGTTGGGCTCAGAACTTAAAAATCTATTTTTAAGTTGTCTCAACATTTTTCTTTCTTTTTTCTTTTTTTTTTTCTTTTTCTTTTTTTTTTTTTTTACAGTGTTAGTCCAAAGTGATTTTTACATTCTCCAGTTGTGAACCTGTGTAGTTCTACATCAAATAATAATAATAATTTAAAGTTTTGTTTTTCTGTAAAGGTTGCTACAGCAACTGTTCATACATCAGCTGTTTGTTTTGTTGTTACTGTTTTTTTTCTTCAGTTAATTTTCAGAATAAAGAGAAAATTTCCAGAAAATCATCCAAAGAAAACATGCCTTAATGCTCGTTTCCATCTACGTAAGGAGTGAAAATTATGATTAAAAATTATACTGACATTTGGATATTTATTATTTCTACTTGGTTTTATTTTAGACATTATTCATTTCTAATGAGATGTGAAAGTTATTATTCATTTAAATCATATAATCAATCAATCAATCAATCAATCAATCAATCAATCAATCAGAGTGTGTTCTTATCTTTGCCAGAATGAAGAAACGACAGATTCACTGAAATCTGAAATTCACATCTTTTGTTATGTGTCGATGTTTGTTTTCACTCAGAACACAAACAAGTCATTGAAATTATTTTACAAGAAAAAAATTATTAAATTTGAAGGAAATTCTTGTAACGAATGAGTTTTTTTTTAATCAGTGTATTTTGTGTATTTTGTGTGGTTTGTATATTTTGTGTATTTTGTGTATTTTACAGGACAGTTCTGGAGACTCCTTCTGGAGAATCAGATCTGTCTCTCGTCTCGTCTCGTCTCGTCTCGTCTCGTCTCGTCTCTGTTGATGCTTTTATAAACTTTATTTTATACATTTAAACATATTTTCCTCTTTTTCTTTTTAGACTTTTTCACTAATAAACTTCACCAGTGGCTCCTTCAATATTTGATCAAAAACAAATAAAACTAAATAAAAATGTCCGACACATCAGAGAACGATGTGGTTTGACTTGTTACTGATTTATCACTTTTATTTAATTTCACTGTTTATTACATTCATATGTTTTACATATAAATAGTTTCACTACAGTATTTATAGAAAACATTAGCAGCCACTGATGTTTCACAGATTCAGTTTAATTTTAATTCAGTTTATTTAGAGTTTTATTCTAATTGTATTATTGATGTTTGTGATTCATCTATAATCTATCAATAATCTATTAATAATCTATTAATGCACGTGTCAGACTGTGACTGTAAACAGTTTTGTTCTTGCTCAACAGATTTTGTGAGATTATAATTAATATTTGTTCTGTAAATGAGACTCGTTCTGTTACTGTTATTGATTATTTTCTTCAGTAAAACTTGATTGAAACATTTGTCACTTTCAAACATGTTTAATCCTAAAAGAGTTTCAACTAAAATCTGCAACAAACTTTTGTTTGCTAAAAACTAAAATGACATGTTTTTTAAATTAATACAAATATTTAATGAAAATCCGCAAATAAAAGTGTCTGATTTAGAGGAAGTCGTTGTGTTTTTAGTCACAAAGCTGCCGCCAAAATAAAAATCTGTTTCACTTTAATGAAGTTGGGTTTATTCTCCCTGTGCGGACTTTTATTTTGTTAAATCAGCAGCAGCTGAGGGGGAAAAAATCCCTAAAAACCTGAATATTTTAAGAGAATATTTATTATTATTTCATTTATTACTATGTTGAGTTAAGTGAAAATTAAATCGTGTTTTTTGCAATAAGTTAACAGAACTGAAGACGTTTTGAGTTGCATTTACTGAAAATATTTGATAATAATTTTAATTGACATGTAAGTGTAACTGCAGATATTTCAGCTCTGATAACCTCCAACTTTTGAGTTGATCAACTAAAGTAAATTGTGGCAATTGATTGCCTCAAGTTTTTTGAGTGCTGCGAAGTTATTTGGGTTTACAGTTTATTTCAAACACATTCAAAAATAATAAAAGAAAAAACAGGTATAAGCAAATCAGAATATCCATTAAATGCAATAAACAATAAACTGATGCAACAAAGTTAAAAAACAAATATTGAAGCGTCACATGTTGACAAAGGAGAAGAAGAAGAAGCGAAAGAAAAAACTTCATTTTATTCCAATATTTGAGTGACAGAAATTATTTTATTGAAAATTAAAACAATCAACTTCAGTAGATGTTATGTTTCTAATCGATCTCATCGATCTGAGAATTCAAATAAAGATTCATCTGTTTGTTTGGTTCTTTCATTATAAGAAATCAAGTTTCCTGTTGTAATGTTCTGAGTTTTGAACTTTATGTTTGTTTAAATGTTCTCGTCATACATGCTGCTGAAAACATGTTCAGACTGTCCACATCTGCAGACAGCTGTGCAGCTCACTATCATTTACACAATAAAAATGACTTTTATTGTCCCTCTGTTGAAGTTTTCTGAGGACGATTGTTTCAAGTACTTTTTTGTTTTTATTGTTTTTCCTTTTTCTTTCATTTCCGAGGCAACAATTCATCTAAAAGTGCCCAAACAGAAATTAAATTTACATGGTTCATCTGTTCAGCTAGTTAAACCTTATGGATGCTCACTGCTTTCACATATTTATATGGAAGGAAAGTAAATAAACAAAAATAAGTAAATAATGCTCAATGCATTTAAACACAAAACACAAGTTTTATTTAATTCATTTTAATTCATTTTTTAAAATTTTCAAGTTTTTTTTTCTTGGAGGAATAAAAAATAAAATACTGACTTCCTCTCTTTCTGAAACAAACAGACTCTTTCACAATAAAACATAAATAAATCACATAAAAGTAATTAACGTCGGCCTGTGAGAGTGTGAGGAGATCTGCTCTATGAAGGAAAAAGGCAGTAACTTCATGAGTTATAATCATTTTAGTGACATTAAAGACGTCGTTTGTCGTGTGGACAAATATCTTCTCTCACATGTGTTTTATTTTGGTCGACATTACAGAAACTGCAAGAAGAAAGAGAAGAGAAACCACGGCAAACCAGTGTAACTTCAGTTCCTACGTTCTAACATGTCAAATATCTGCAAGAAAAATGAAGAAATATGTCGACTATGTGCATTAAACTAATATATATAACAAGAGTATAGAAAAATATTAAAATAAGAGCACAGAGTCAGAACTCTCAGACTCACCTCAGACTCTGATCACAGGTGTGAAAATAAAATATAAATAAAATTAATCAGTCAGTGTCAGATTTTATCAGAAAAGGTTTGATGGTGTTTAATATTTTTTCTGTTGTAGCATCTTGACTTTTATATTAAAAATGTTGTTTTATTAGAATATAAATATTAGTAGCTTCATATGCTCAGAAACATCCCAAAACCACTGAACATCACAGGCGTACAGTAATATAATAATAAATGTTGTAAATCAATAATGATAATAACAATAATGTAAATAATAACAGTAAAAGGTGTCATTTGATTTGACATCATTGTCAGACTGAGGATTTGATCATATTTGTCATTATTTTGCTTTTTAAAGCCAAAGTGATCAGATCAAATGGAAGTTTCTGACTTTTGCTTTGGTATGACCCAGTAATTTTTGGTATGACCCATTATTTTTTGGTCCTGCAGAATACAGGAACTTCCAAATAAGGTCAAATGTCAAATTAGAGGTCAGGATTAATATGTAGAAACAATAACCTGATATAAAGATATAAAACTGACACATATACGATTATCTGCCTCGACAACAAGAAAACGTTATTTTTCTCGGTTCTGCTCTCTGAGAAGTTCCTGCCTGTTTCCTTTGCAGGTTGGTACTCACAGTATTAGTACTAGACAGTGCCTGTTCACAGTATTAGTACTAGACAGTGCCTGTTCACAGTATTAGTACTAGACAGTGCCTGTTCACAGTATTAGTACTAGACAGTACCTGTTCACAGTATTAGTACTAGACAGTATCAGTACTCACAGTGTGGAGGTGAAGGTGCTCAGGTCAGAGGGGACTGATGTCAGATGGACGTCCACACACTCGACTCTCTGCCACTGATGCGTCCCATCTCCCTCACACCTGCACACAGCTGGACAGTCTCTGTTCATGCCTCCACCTGCAGCTACACCTGCCCAGGTGAGAAGGAGGAGCTTCAGGAGGAACTTCATACCTGCAGAGGAGATGACCAGCTCAGACAGATGTTGAGATGTGACTGAAGAGAAGCTGGAGGACACAGTCTTTAATGTGAGCTGGTTGGTTTGATGTGGATGCTGTGCTGCCACCTGCTGGCTGACTGTGTGTAGTGCAGCCGCCTGCTCTCAGTGCAGTTTACTCAGAGACTGTAAGAGTCAGCAGATGATTCAGGAAAACACATGAACATGAACAACAAGATCTGTGTTTGGCCTCATGATGGCGTTAAATATTAAAAACCACTGAACACCAAACCCGTCTGCACATAAAACAGATTAAACTCATTGTTTCCACAGTTTTGGGTTTTCAGGTTCTGCTGCTGTGAGTTTCAGAGGAAGTGCACCGACATGCAGAGAATTAAAGTGTCTGATCAGATATTTCATGACCTCAAACAGAAATCTCACTTTACAGGAGTCAGTTCAGTTCTGGAGACGACTGATCACTGGCACATATTCTGGAAATGTCCAGACATTTCTGCTCAGAGGTGCATCAAATATTGGAGGGTGTGTTTAATACAAGAATATCTCACCAGTTTAGAACTTTTATTTTATTAAAGCTGGCCGTCATACAGGACACTTCAATGAATATTTATTAATGAAATAAGGGGGAAAAAATTACTTTCTAACTTCAAAACAGACAGGTTTTCTAACTTATGGTTTAAATGGGCTTCTTATGCAGAGGGGGTAAAAGTCTTCACAGACTTTACTGCAGTAAAGACTGTAAGAGTAGAAGCACTGATTTAGCTCATTTATTTCAGTGAAAGTTCAGGCTCTGAAATGTCCTCAAAGTATAAAAGTAAAAAGTCGTCATCTGGAGGACATTTCTATCTTGTTACATTGTTATGTCTTTTTTAAAATCTTATTTTATTACTATTACACACGGGGTACACACACATACTGACAGAGAATAATGATACCAAAACAAAAAAGTCAGGGGAGAGAAAGAAGAGAAAGAAAACAAGACAAGAAAATAAATGAATGAAAAATATTGTTGGGGCTGCTGTTCTGGACCCTGAAGTACAGAGACACAGCAGGTTGTTGTAGATGGTGAGGAGGGTTTTATCATGATCAGGCACATGAGCAGGGTTGAATGGATGGAGGAATGAGCTGGGACGGCGTTTGTAGATGGTTGAGCCAAGATGTTGGCACTGGAATCCTGGGGCGCAGGAGAAAACTACGTTAGAAAAAAAAATACAAGAATCTGAAGCAATACTGAGCAGCTGATAGTGTACGACTGAGTAGACTGAACAACCTGCTACTGACTGACTTCATGAGGAGTGAGTTGATGAGGTGATTTCAGACAGGTGTAGAGTACACACACACACACACACACACACACACACACACACACACACACACACACGGCCTGAGTCGTGACAAATATAGAACAAATCTATAGAGTTTCCTCTTATTCTTAAGTGTTTTTTTCTCTTGTTTCATTACATCAAAGAATGCATTTCAAATTATACACACACACACAAACATACACACACATATATGTTCGTGTGTGTGTATATTCTCCTATTTCTACCAGATCATCTGGAAAATGCACCACCACAAACCCAAAAACATGGCTGCTCCTCTCAGCTCCTGAAAAGTCCACATCTTTCACATTAATTTTGTCTCGTCCCGTCTATCCTGTGTGATAAACTCTGATGGATCCACCACTGAATCGTCTTTTCTGTCTTATTGTTTCGTCCATTTAGGTTGAAATCAGTCTTGATGTAGGAAGGCGGCACACAATGATGCAAAATAAAAATAATCAATAATTGTAATAATAAATAAATGTGTTTCGGCTTTCATGAAAATATTTCATGGTTTTGGGTTTTGTTGGTCATTTCCTGTTTTATTTTGTAGTCTTGGTCCTCCCTCATGTGTCTTGTCTTTACTTCGTGTCTTTGTCCTTTTCCCGCCCTTTTGATTGTCATTTGTTTCACCTGTTTGTCAACCTGTGTTTGATTAGTTCTCTGTGCATTTAGTCCCTGAGTTTCTCTGTTTCTTTGTCAGTTTGTTGTTGCCTTATGTGTCATCCTGTCTTTGTTGGACCTGGTTTTGTGTTTTGCTTTTGTGGACCTGCTCTTGTTTTCTTGGACCTTTTGCTTTTTGCCCTTATGGATTATTTTGTGTCTTGGTGTTAGTTCCTGATCCCGGTCAGTATTTTCTTTGTATTTTTTGGAGTCTTGTCTGTGTTCCCTTCTGTGTTTTTGTGGACTTTTATGGTTTTGGATTTTTCCTGTTTTGTTTTGTGTTCTGAAATTCACTCCATGTCAGCCTGCGCCTTTTCTTACTTTTCTTTTGTGATTAAATCATTTTGAACTCTGCCATCTGCGTTCCAAGTCTGCTTTTGGGTCTAGTTTTATTTTGACACTTCTTACAATAATAAATAAATAATAATATAATAAATAATAAATAAATGTGTTTCAGCGCTCATGAAAATATTTGTTTTACTTTTAACTTAAGGATCATAACCATCTAATATGAAGATTATAATTTTTCACCACAACACAAAATCATCAAATGTGTAAATCAACCTGGAATAATAACAATAATCAATAATTCACCTCAAAGTCATTAAAACTAAAGTAATGAGTCTGTTTATAAAATGTGAGGAGGAGAAAGTTCAGATATTTGTGTTCAGATGTAGAAAAATAAATACTCGAGTAAAGTACAGATACCTGAAAACTCTATTGAACTGAAAAACAGTAACTAAGTAACTTAGTTACTTCCCACCTCTGTCCCTGTAACATACCATAAATATTTTGTATAATATTTGTCCATATTTTAGGCTATTGTCTGATGTTTTCTGTTTCATCTTATTGACTTTCAGAGCTTGCTTTTATCTTTCTTTATATTTTTCTCCTCTCTGTGTTCTTACTGTGATCTTTGGACTTATTTTCATCAAAGTCTGCAGCTATAAAACTTCATTTATACTTCAGCTGTGCTCCACTGACTGACACCACAAGTGTTCCACAACTTTCAGTCTTTTGTTGCTCCTGTCACGACAGAATGACTGTACATTTACAGAAAACAATAAAGTTTATCAGTTTTGAACATTAAATATCTTGTCTTTGTTTCTTTATTCAACTGAGTACAAGTTGAAATGCTTTTATAAATTATTGGGCCTCATGTAAGAACCACTCATACGAACAGATTTGTTCTTAAGTGGTGCACACCAGTGATTTAAGAGAACTTGTGGCATTCACCAGTTTTTCTTCTGTTCTCTGTAAATGAAACACAAGAGGTGTGACAAAGCTCCGCCCCTCACCGGACTCACCTGAGACAAACCAGGAAACAGGCTGTTCCCGTTCAGATCTCAGTGACAAGAGACACACTGACTGACCAACCAACAGACAGACAGACGGTAAGCTTTACTTTTTTACTTTAAAACCTGCTGCTGACAGAACAAACACTCAAAGAGTCAAAGTGAAAGTAACTGAGGCAACTTTCTACAGCAGAGAGGGAAACATCTGACAGTCTTACAGTTTCATTTATCAGATGCTTTTATCCAAAGAGACGCATGTCTGAGAGCTGATACAACACAAGACAGGATCGAGACAGGAAACATGACTCACTTCCTGTTTTAACCTGCTGTCTGCTGTGTTTTCAGATTCACTCAGAGACTAAATGGCTTCCAGATCAGAGGAGGATCTCTGCTGTCCAGTCTGTCATGACGTCTTCAGAGATCCTGTTCTTCTGTCATGTAGCCACAGCTTCTGTAAAGACTGTCTGAACAGGTGGTGGACAGAGAAACAAACACAGGAGTGTCCAGTTTGTAAGAGATCTTCAAACTCTCTACCACTTTGTTACCTGGTGTTTAAAGAACCTGTGTGAGACCTTCTTACAGCAGAGAGATCAGAGATCTTCAGAGGCTCTCTGCAGTCTGCACTCTGAGAAACTCAAACTCTTCTGTCTGGACCATCAGCAGCCAGTGTGTCTCATCTGCAGAGATTCAGAAAAACACACCAACCACAGATTCAGACCCATCGATGAAGCTGCACGACAACACAAGAAGAAACTTCAGGAAACTCTGGAGCCCTTAAAGGAGAAGTTAAAGTGTTTTAAAGAAACTAAAGATCAGTTTGATCAAACATCAGAACACATGAAGGTCCAGGCCCGACACACAGAGAGGCAGATTAAGGAGCAGTTTAAGAAGCTTCACCAGTTTCTAGAAGAGGAAGAGGAGGCCAGGCTGGCTGCACTGAGGGAGGAAGATGAGCAGAAGAGTCAGATGATGAAGGAGAAGATGGAGGCTCTGAGCAGAGAGATAGCAGCTCTTTCAGAGGAGCAGCTGAGAGCTGAAGACGTCTCATTCCTGCACAACTACAAGGCTGCAGTGGAAAGAGTCCAGCAGCGCCCCCTGCTGGAGGCTCCACAGCTGCTCTAGACCAGGCCAAACACCTGGGCAACCTGACGTTCAACATCTGGAACAAAATGAAGGACATGGTCTCCTACACTCCTGTCATTCTGGACCCAAACACTGCAGGTCCAGGACTGATCCTGTCTGAAGATCTGACCAGTGTGAGAGCAGGAGACAAACAGCAGCTTCCTGATAATCCAGAGAGGATTGATTACTGGTCTGTTCTGGGCTCTGAGGGCTTTAACTCAGGGACTCACAGCTGGGATGTCCATGTTGGAGACAGTACAGGCTGGGAACTGGATGTGTTGCAGAGTCTGTCCAGAGGAAGAGAAGCTGATCCTGATACAAACACACACATACACACCTTCACACACACTTTCACTGACAGGATGTTTCCATGTTTTATCATTTATGATAATAATAACCTGCATATTTTACCAGTGAAGGTGTGTGTGAGGCATCAACAGGTCTGACAGAGTCTTTAGTGTTGATCAGTAAACAACTAGTCACTTCTTCAAAGTGAGTGTGTGTCCATATATTCATGTACGTAGATGTTTACATGTATGGACAAATAACTGATGAAATAAGTTGAGACTTTATTGATCTCTGATTGGTAGATACAGTCAGTCAGAAGCTCCACATGTTGGTGGGGTTTGAGTCTTTCTATTTTTAGAGATCACAGTTGATGTGAAGTCACGGTGCAGTCCAAGTGACATGCCTTCAAATCACAAGTCCATGGCTCCATCTAGTGGTCATTCTGTGTCATTACAGCTAATATTGAAACACTGGAGACAACCTGATTCTTTGCCCTTATAGAAACAAAAATCAGCTGAGAGACATTTATGTGTTACATTACATTTACAGCAAAAACTGTTAAAGAATATGAACAAATCAGGGTGATAAGTAATAAAAAAATGCTTTTGAAGAATAAACTGGTTCTGATCTCCAGACAGAGATGTTTTCATTCACAATAAAATAGAATGAAAAACATAGAGGGCGTTAAAATCTTGCAGGGGGAATCAAAGACTGAAGAGCATTTTCTTCCCTCAGACTGCTTCATTCATCCTCAGCACTGCTCCTTATTGATCACTTTGTTTCATATTTGTATTTATCTCAACAGTCAATTCCAATCAATCAAAGAGGGAACTGCAACAAAATCTCAAAATCTACAACCTTGTAAATAATAACGAAATCATCCTCGTATATAAAATTAAAGTTGGAACAAAACAAACAAACAAAACAAAACAGGAAACTAAAAAAGCAGGAAGGGTCATTACATCACTAATATAGAACATTCTATGGTCTGCTTGGTGTCAGACTTTGGTACCAGTTCAAGGAGAAGAACACTAAATAAACTTCAGTAGAACTGGTACCAATGTCTGACACCAAGCAGAACACAGAATGTTCTTATATTAGTTATATAATGATCCCTCGTCCTTTTTTAGTGTCTTTGGACAAAACAGAACAAAAATAACAAGAATGGAACAGATTCTTAAAATGTTCTTTGACAAAATCTGTCAAATCAGATATATTTATATACTGATATTTATCAGCTATGATTTCAATAATAAATAAATCATTTTAAACATCTATTACATTGTTTTCATCTTGTTGCATAATTTCTATATTGTCATGTTGTTTCTGTTTCGTTGTGTCTTTTAAGTCTTGTCACATTTTTTGTTGTTTGTCTCATCCCTGTCCTGTGTGATAAACTCTGATGGATCCACCAATGAATCGTCTTTTCTATGTCTTATTGTTTCGTCCATTCAGGTTGAAATCAGTCTGGATGTTGGAAGGCGGCGCACAATGATGCAAAATAAAAATAATCAATAATAGTAATAATAAATAAATGTGTTTCGGCTTTCATGAAAATATTTCATGTTATACTTTTAATTTCAGAATCATAACTGTTTATATTAAGATTATAATTTTTCACCACAACACAAAATCATCAAATGTGTAAATCAACCTGGAAATAAAGCTAATTCTGAAAACACACACAGAGTCATAAAGCTCTTCCTCTTTGTCTCTCTGTTCAGGAAACCTCGTCTTCCTTTGTAATTACACACGTCCTCTCTCAGCCAATCAGTGAGCAGGAACCTTGAACACATGCCCAGTCCCTGACCTGTGACCTCTGTGGGAACAGATGGATGTTCAGACTGTCTGGAGGTGGAGATGGAGGACAGAGTGAACACGGTAACACGCTAACATGCTAACACAGTCTGAGCCTGTTCCTGATGAAATTCAAACAGAGAGAATCTTTTCTCACTAAATGATTTAATATCCAGAGATCCTGGTCAGTGCAGTGAGTCTGCAGGTGAGGAAGGTCTTCTCAGGTGTCTGTTGTCCCTGCAGGACATCAGTCAGTCAGTCAGTCAGTCAGTCGTTCTGTTCTGTTCTTTTTGGTCAAATTAGTGAACACAACAACATGAGAAGGTGTGTTTGTTTATGAGACATCTAATGACTGAGTCATCTGTGTTTGTATTGTGTAAATAAATATTATATTAAAAGGTTGTCTGTCACTGCTGTGTCATACTGCACATAGTGACATCATCAAAACTGACCTACAAACTCTAGACCTATAGACTCTAGACCTATAGACTCTAGACCTACAGACTCTAGACCTACAGACTCTAGAACTATAGACTCTAGACCTACAGACTCTAGAACTATAGACTCTAGACCTATAGACTCTAGAAACTATAGACTCTAGAACTTTAGACTCTAGACCTACAGACTCTAGAACTATAGACTCTAGAACTATAGACTCTAGAACTACAGACTCTAGAACTATAGACTCTAGACCTATAGACTCTAGACCTACAGACTCTAGAACTATAGACTCTAGACCTATAGAGTCTAGAACTACAGACTCTAGACCTACAGACTCTAGAACTATAGACTCTAGACCTACAGACTCTAGAACAATAGACTCTAGAACTATAGACTCTAGAACTACAGACTCTAGACCTATAGACTCTAGAACTACAGACTCTAGACCTACAGACTCTAGACCTATGGACTCTAGACCTATAGACTCTAGAACTATAGAGTTGGCTGAACTCTCTGCTGAGTCTCCTGCATCATCAGGCCAGGACACAGCAGGACACAGTCCACCAATACGGTCCTAATGTCTGTGGACGCATGTTTCCGTCTACTGTCCCCTTCTTTGCTCTTTGTTTTCTTTCTACTCCTCTTTCTCTTCGTCTTGTTTGTGTGTCGGTACTTTTGGTGTTTTTATTTAAGATGTGATCACAGAAGTTTAAGGTTGTCACACTTCTAGTGTGTAAGCAGAGGGTGAAAACTGTAAATCATCACTGTGGAGACATAACGTAAGAGATCAAGTACAGTGAACTTTGTGTCGTGGTCCTGCACCATCCTGTCTACATTTATTTAGCAAGAATAACCTGCTCACCGTACATGATCCTGCTCGTTACTGAGGAACATTTATGAAGGTTTTATAAAAAGGTGAAACTAAACTTTAACATCAGAACCCTGTGTTGTTGTTGTTGTTAGCAGTTTTTTTCTTTATTCATTTAAATTAATTTAGTGACAAAATACAAACACACTTCAACTGTAAATGAGTAAAACATCAGATCTTCTTCTTCTTCTTCTTCTTCTTCTTCTTCTTCCGTGTGTGTGTGTGTGTGTGTGTGTGTGTGTGTGTGTGTGTGTGTGGTGTGTGTGTTGTGTGTGTGTGTGTGTGTGTGTGTGTGTGAGGTTATTAAACACCATGACTTCCTGCTGAGGGTGGAACTTCCTTCTTAACAACAGAGGTTAAACACACAAGTGATGACCTGACACCACACACACACTTAAACACACACACACACACACACGCACTGTGTTTACAGTTTTTTACAGTTGCTTAAGCATAATTTTGAAAACAAGGCTCATTTTGTCAAAACACAACACACAATTTACCCAACCACACACACGAGTAACACCTCAGATCTTTTACAAAATCAAACACATCATTCAAAACTGCACAAAAGTGAGTAAAAACCCAACTTTGTCACCGTACAGCTCACACATGCCTCACACGATCTGATTTTGTTTGAGCCAGTTAGACACTGTTAGGGTTTGGCTCTGTTCAATCTAAAACATATTTAACATTTCTGCTTTTTTTAAAAATGAAAAATCTGTTTGTTTGTTTTTTACAGATATTGTCAAGACAGTGGTTCCCAGACTTTTTTTGGCCTGCCCCCCTTTAATAAGCCCCCTCACCTCAAAAAGTTTATTCAACTTTGTTTCACTCTGTATTTCTCTCCTGTCTGGGAGCAAAAAGTATAAAAAGTGCTTATAGTCATGCAGGTCGAGGTTTTGCTCCTTGAGTGTCAAGTTTCACTGTGTGTTATCTTTAATTTTAGAGCATAAGTATTCATAAAAAACTATCAGGAGCTTTCAAGTCTGTACACCCCAGCCAGGGATCAGCTGATCAGAACTTTTTGTCTGTTCCTCAGACGTTTGGGGTTTTCGGTTTTTCGGTCCTTCGGCTCTGGAACAGCCATCCCCTCAGTGTGACATCAGCAGACTCCACTGCAGCTGACAGGCACCTTCTAAAAACTCACTTTTATAAAAATGACCTACAATTAACAGTGTTTTACATTATAAAGTCAAATTACTCTCTTTAGTGATTTATTTCAGCATTATTGTCCTACATATTCTTTTTGTGCTTGTTCACTATCATTATTTTGGTTTATTTTGTTTATTTAGTTATAGTTTATTTTAGTTCATTATTTAGTTTATTTGTTATGTGAACTTAGATATTCTTTGCACTTTCCTCTGCTCTAAATTCTCTTTTAAATGTTCTTTAAATGTTCTTTTATCAACATTCTGTCTGCCTTATATGAGGTCATCATACAGTATATGAAACCATATCTCATATTTCATATTAAATTTTTGCTTTTATGAGCTCAACTTTTATCCAGATTTTACTTACTGATATATGAAATTGTTTCTTCCTTACATTTTGCACTCCGTCTGTGTACAGGCTCAGCGCTACTGGATTATGTGCTCTAATGTTAGTGATACAATTTTATTATTATTATTATTATATATTATTATTATTATTATTATTAATAATATTAATGAAGAGTTCCAGTGTAATGTGATTACTTTGTCAGCAAGTTGTAATGAGAGCCTGATTTGTTTTATTGTTTATTGATCTATATTTTGATGTTCCTTGATGATTGTGTCTGTGTGTGAGTTGATGTTTCACTAAGTTGGATGAAAACTTTCCTCTTGTTCTCACAAAAAATCAGTATTTTGTTAAACAGCCATTTTTTAACCAAGAATAGAAACTCATCATCCTCAACCACAGTCATTCAGCACAGCCTGTAGTCTCAGAGGTGTGTATGAAGAAGTGTGTTGTGTGTGTGTTGTTTCTGTGTGAAGGTGGAGTGTGTTGTGTGTGTTGGGTTGTGTGTGAAGGCTGCAGTCAGGATGTGGAGGGTGGAGGACATGTCCTCCCTCCTCTTCCTCCTCTTCCTCCCGACCAGGACAGGATGTCATTGGAGAGTCCTCACATGAAAATACCATGTCTGCACTGTAAAAAAAGAAATCATAAAGGAATTAAGTAGAATCAAACTGATCTTTTCTCATTAACTTAACGTAAAAATATAAACTTTTACAGTCAGAACACTTGAAATGAGTTGAATGAACACATTGTACAGAGTTCAATCAAGTCATTAACATGATCAGTATATAAGCAGACTTCCCATTATGCATTGTGTGAGAGTTAAAACACTAAATATAAACTACAGATGTTCTACCAGTCTGTGATGGCCACTGTCACCTTCTTTGCTGTGGTGTGATTGGGTGGCAGCACTGGGAACTGTGCTGCAAACAAACTCAACGAGCAGGTGAGGAGGGCCAGATCTGTGGTCGGGATGGAAGTGGACACTGTGGAGGCAACGACGGAGACGAGGACGAGAGGAAAGCTGAAAGCTACCAGGGACAAATCGTCTGTGAAGGTTCTCAGTCATCCAGGTCATGGTATTCGTAGCAAAGTTTGTCGTAGGCAACTGGACTTGATAGAGTTTCTGAAGACGTTTCGCCTCTCATCCATGAGGCTTCTTCAATTCTGACTGACTGGTTTGGGAGTTCAGGTATTTAAACCACTGTGTGGTCATTAACACCTAGAGGGGGCATGTGTCTCAAGTGCCCACCCTTCCATTGTGTGGACCTTGGGTTTCACCTGGGGGGAGGTGTGAATGAGAGTCGTTAGGGACCCTGCCACCATGTGCCTTGTTGGAGTCACATGATTTCAGGTGGGTATCAAACTGTCTGGGGAGAGATCTTAAAACTGCATTGTATGTAGCAGATAAATTATGTCTTAGACCACCTCCTCTGTTGAGAGATGGCCTTTCTTTTACTCCTCTCTAAAACCATCTGTCTTCAAGACAGATGGTTTGAGAGAGGAGTAAAAGAAGCCATCTTTGTTAACCTGGAAAGGCCAGGTTAGAGACAACGCTCCGAGACAATGCCCCGAGACAACGCTCCGAGACAACGCTCCGAGACAATGCCCCGAGACAACACCCAGAGACAAAACCCCGAGACAACGCCCCGAGACAAAACCCCAAGACAACGCCCCGAGACAACACCCTGAGACAAAACCCCAAGACAACGCCCCGCGACAAAACCCCAAGACAAAGCCCCGAGACAACGCTCCAAGACAACGCCCCGAGACAAAACCCCGAGACAAAGCCCCGAGACAACGCCCCAAGACAACGTCCCGAGACAAAACCCTGAGACAAAGCCCCGAGACAACGCCCCGAGACAAAACCCCAAGACAAAACCCCGAGACAACGCCCCGAGACAAAACCCCGAGACGACGCCCCGAGACAAAACCCTGAGACAACGCCCCGAGACAACACCCAGAGACAAAACCCCGAGACAACGCCCTGAGACAAAACCCCGAGAAAAAACCCAGAGACAACGCCCCGAGACAACGCCCTGAGACAATACCCAGAGACAACACCCCGATTTCCCGTATTTCATATTTAGAGAAGTAAACAGCCTGCAAAGTCAGACTCTTCACAGTCTTTTCACACAGTGAATAAGGGATTTAATTCAACCAAACCAGAGCTGGTGATTATTGGAGGAGTGGACAGACTGACAAAGACGGTTTAGTTGAGTTTTACAACAACAACAACAACAACAATAATAATAATAATAATAATAATAATAATAATAATAGTTGCAGCCAAACACTGCCAAAGGGGGGTAAATTTTAAAAATGACGAAAAATTGATCCTGTCACAATCTTATCAGTTGAAAAATAGGTCCACGCTCCACCGCCGCCACCTTTTTCCCACGTTTGGACCTACTTTTCAACTAGTGATCAATCTGGCAATAATTTCTCCACTAATCAATTAGTTGTTTGATCCATAAAATGTCAGAAAATATTGATCAAAGTCCAAGATGACGTCCTCAAATGTCTTGTTTTGTCCACAACTCAAAGATATTCAGTTTACTGTCAGAGAGGAGTAAAGAAACCAGAAAATATTCACATTTAACGAGAATTTGAACGTTTTATTGTTATTAAAAATGGCTCAAGTTAACTCAATAGTTGTCGATCAGTCTAACAATCAATGCATAATCAATTAATTGTTGCAGCTCTACGTGATATGATTCTGGCCACTAGGGGCCGCAAGTGATAAACAAGTGCTTCAGAGTGACATCTTCTTTCCTCTCGAGACCTATGTGAGGGTTCCTTTTAGTTTTGGAGGAACTTTTCAAATCTCTTCAAGCTGGTTGCATCTGGCCGTTGTGGTGGAATTGCAGTAGGTGCTTCACCACCAAAGTTATGTAAGCCATGTACACCTCTTCCTCCTCCTCCTCCTGATGTTTCCTCCTCCTTCAGGTCGGACCTGAACATGTGTGATGGTCTCTGGTATTTCCGACACATCCTTAATTCTCAAACCTCCACAACAATTGAATAGAAGGAAGTTGTGTTCACTGACTGTTTCCTCCACACACACACACACACACACCACACACACACACACACACACACACACACACACACAACACACACACACAGAGTCATTTCCCTTCAGCTCGTCAGTCTGAAGCTGGAGGGCAAACGAAGACCTGCAGCTACACAGAGACAGAGACAGAGACATGGACACAGCCCGAGTTCTGCTTCTTTTTGGACTCGTCAGGTTCAGCTGTGTGTGTGAGTACACTGAACTCATCGTGGTGTGTTTAAGGACTCATTCTAACATATTCTGCGGGTGTGAGTGCACTGAACTCATCGTGATGTGTTTAAGGACTCATTCTAACATATTCTGTGTGCGTGAGTACACTGAACTCATCGTGGCGCGTTTAAAGACTCAATCTAACATATTCTGTTTATGTGTGCACACTGAACTCATCATGGTGCGTTTAAAGACCGATTCTTATATATTCTGTTTATGTGAGCACACTGAACCCGTTGTGGTGTGTTTAAGGACTCATTCTGACATGTTCTGTGTGTGTGAGTACATCTACTCTGTAAAGCTCCAGACAGGAAAGAAAGTATACAGTTACATAAAATGGAAATTCTCAAGTAAAGTATACGTCCCTTAAATTTGAACTTGAGTAAATGTACTCAGTTACATTCCACCAGTGTAATCAGAACATACTGAATAAGTACAAACCGAGTGGCAGCAGAATAAACATTCTTTCTCAACAGCTGAATCATAAAGAGGAATAAAAATACATGTGACACTTACAACCTCCTGACATGTTTGTTAAAAAACATTTAAACTACAATAATAATAATGATAATAATATAATTAAAATAATAATAATAATAATAATAATAAATGATAAGAGGAAGAAGAAGAAGACATTTTCCAGTCTTTAAATGTAAATGTTCAATAACTTTGTTGAATTAAAAGAACACAATGCAGCTGGTACCTGACTTTTCCTAAAAGTGTTTTTTTTAATATAAATTATGAAAATGGGATCATTTTGACCTGTTTCAGCCACAGGCTGTTGTAGATTTTTATCTTTTGCCCATACATCAGTGGAGAAAGTACAGAGGAGTCCAAGATGTTTCTTGCTGAAAAGCTTTAATTAAACTTGATCCAGGACAATGACAGAATAATCAGTACAGACTTTGTCCTGATGTTCCCTTCAATCCTGGAGTGTCAGACCTCTGAAGATAGTCTTTAAGCATTCACAGATGATGCCATAAATAATCTATGCCCGAATATGGTCAGATCCAACACATCCACAGCCTGTAAAGTTAGTCTATTGGTCTGCAAATCCAAAACAAGGGAAGTATGAATGTACAAAGTCTGAGGCCACAGCTCAGCACCCTTTCCTCCCATTCCTCAGGGTCAGTGATATCCAGTCCCTGATTGCAGTTACCTCTGCTCCGTTCAGAGAGACAGAGACACCTCTCTGGCCTTGGCTGCCACAGCAACACTATCAGGATGCCTCCCGTCTCCCCCAAAAGGAGCAGATGGCTGCATCATCTATGTGGAAGAGAGACAGTGTGTCTCACTGTTAAGATTCAGTGCAGGCTTCCCAGTGACCTCAAGGCCTTAGTTTGATCCAATTGTATACCAATATATGATACCTAAATCTGGAAAATTCACTGGCGGTCATACTGACCCCACTGTTATATTGTTACTTTTTGCATAGATGGAGATGCATCTTAGTTGATCTTGGTGGCTTAGTACTATCATCATCTCTGTCAATAAAACTTAACAATTGGTCTCGATTTACAATTTCCTGACATTAAAATACAAATAATTAATTAATTAGACTCAGTTAAAAATAAAGTAGGGAAGACCAGGGACGGTTCTAACACTGAATTTTTGTGTTAAAGCTCTAAGATGTTGAAACACATTTTCACATGTTTGGACCTATTTTTCAGTTCATTCATTTTTTATTGTCAGTCTGGCAATAAATTTTCCACAAAGCAATCAGTTGTTTGGTTTGTAAAATGTCAGAAAATGTTGAAACTGTTGACCAAAGTCCAAGAAGACATCCTCAAATGTCTTGTACAGCTGTGCACTCCACATGTGATCAATCTGGCAATAGGAGGACATTAATTTCCCATTTTAATTTCTAATTAATGTCTGAACTGTCTCTGTGTCAGGAAACAGCCTCTTGTCCCAGAGAAGAATTCACAACTTCAAACAAACCAAAAATCTCAAACCAACAATACCTGCTGATAACAGAGGTGTAAAAATGTGCTGTTATAATCATCTTCATTTTAAAATATATTTTTTTATGAAAAAGTTGGTCCTTTAGGCTGGAAATATACTTGCTTTTAACTACGCGTTCGCATAAATACCCCTGCGCATCCCTACGCTTCATGGCTGCCTCCCGCATCCTGCGTCCATTTGGAGCGATGGTTGTGTGTGTCCTCAGAAATTAACACTACGCAAACGCAAACGCATGGTATAACAGCAAGTGTATCTCCAGCCTTAAAGCTGTGTCCCAGATGATTTAATCAGGCAAAAAAAAGGGTCAGCTATACCCTGAGGACCCCGTCTCACTTCCTGGTTTAAAAAAGACTGAATCCTGTTCAAACACTGGTACACTTTCTATTTTAGACAAATTCATTCAATAATATTTCTATCAGATGAGTTCATTTTGACAAGAATTTTTCATTTAGTTTTGGTCGCTTACTGAAAATTTTAATGAGTTTTAGTTTGAGTCTTTTGTTTTGTTTAAGTCAAGATTTAGTCAGTGGAAGTAAGTTTTAATTTAAGTCAAATGCTTTAGTCACAGTCTAAAATCTAAAATCTAAACTTTGAACTCTTGTCTCTTGATGTGTGTTATGCAGCCAGATGTTATAATCTGTTGGGATCTTAAGACTCCTGTAGTGTGTAGTGTGAGGTCAGCTTTAAACACTGAAGACTGAAGACGATGAGACTGTGAGAGACTGAAGCAGCTCAGGGAGCCAATCACAGAGCTGTTAACAAGATCCATCAGGAGTGAAACCTACTGAACACACCACAACTGCCATTCTAAATTAAAGGATCATTTTGCTGTATACAAGTATTCCTTTAAAGGTTCAGTTCACCAACTTTAACCATACTGTGTCCCTCAGAGTGGACACCTGACAGAAACGTCTGTCTCTGACACCTTCATGTTTAGTTTGAGCTCCTCACACGGTGAAAATGAACAAAAATTCACATGAACGTGTCTCTGAGCATCAATAATGGCTTGATGATTCACACACATCAGCTGCTTTGAATGATTTCTTCAGTACAAAGAAGCTGTCAGATAGTTTATTAAAGTCCCAAACACTGGGTCGTGACCCACAGGAGGGTCACAGGAGATTTTATTTGGGTCCCTTAAAAAAATAAAGGACTGTGAAAGAAATTCTGCAAAATATAAGATTTATACCAGCAGTACAGCTTTTATAAAGCATTTAAAATGTGTCGATTGTTTTACTGATGAGACGAAAAATAGTCTCAGTGTTATTATTTACAGTACTTATCAACTTTTTTAATCTACTTTTTAAAATGTATTTATTTAGTCATTTATTCTAGGTATAATCCTTATCTCTGTTTGTTTCATTTAAAATCACTATAAATTAAATATCAGGAAAAAAATAAAACTGAGAAACAAGACGAAGATTTTCAAGGCGTTTTGAGCCAAACTCAAATTTTAAGTTTCAAAAAAAATATTAACAACCAGTAAGGTTTTGTTGTGATAATTGAATTTTCTTCTTTAGATAAACTTGCGTCTTTTAGTTTGCAAAAAAAAAAAAAAAAAAAAAAGTGAAAATTGGTAATGGTTAATAATTTAATATTTTCAATTAAAACCATTTTGAACAACTTTTGAAATACTTTTTTGAGTTTCTAAACCTGAAAGATTAAAGTTTTTCTGAAGAAGAAGAGAATTTTATCTCATCTAAAGATTTTAGTTTTTTTTAAAAGTTTATTTCAAAACTTAAGAGATGGAGTTGGGCTTGAAACTAAAAAAAAATATTACAGTAAGTTTCTTTGAAATTTTAAGTAATCTCAACTTGTTTTCTTAGTTTTGTTTTCATAATGAGAGGAAATAAAACATTTGATGCAGCCTGTTAACTCAACAACTAAATGTATTTATTTCTTATTTATAAAGAATTTAACACCTTAACATTTATCGCCTGTTGAGAACTGGGTTGTGATGGTTCGTCATTTTTAAAAAGAGTAAAAGTTTGTGGAACACTGACCTCTGTGATGTTTGGAAGCAGGCAGATGTCGGTAAATATTAAATAAACTGTGTCTGTGTGGATAAAACTAGTTGAACTGCTCCTTTAAATGCTCCATCTGTGTCTCCTCAGCTGGGTTCCTCGTCATGTTGACCCCGAGGAGGTTGTGTCTGTCAGCCCAGAGTCAGACTGTCATCCTGGGACACTGTAATGTCACAAACCCCGCCCAACAGTGGGTGTGGCTGGGCGGAGCCAGGTTGATGCACACTCAAACCTCCAGGTGTTTGTGGGCGGACCCCAGCCCCCGCCTGCCGCTCCATGCCCGCCTCGCCAAACTGAGCGACTGCAGCGTGGCGCCGGCATGGAGCTGCAACAACATGAACGGAGCATTTGGATTGGCTGAGACGCCTCACATGTACCTGAGGAAACTGGGAACACGCGTGGTGATTGGAGGAAACATGCAGAGCTCAGAGTGGAGGAAGTACGACCACGACTCAGGAGGGAGTCACCTGATGATGTCATTATGTCCTGAAACAGGTGAGAGGAGGTGAGGGGAGTCACTACAGGTGACTTTTTCATAACAAGAAGAAAAAGACATAACAATAAAAAACACACAAGATAAAAAAGACGTAACAAGACATAACAAGACAAAAAAGATGTAACAGGATTTTTAAAAGACATAACAAGAAAAAGAAGACGTAACAGGACAAAAAAGATGTTACAAGACAAAAAAGACATAAGAAAAATAAAAAAAAGAGAAGACAAAACAAGTCCAAAAAAAAAAAAGACTTAACAGACATAATAAGAACACATTTATTGTTACTTTATACAGACTTTAAGTATATTTAAATATCAGATGGTTTCATAGGAATGATTAAAAATTCTACCATCAGCTGAAGCTGTACTTGTTAGCATGCTAACATGCTAAGCTAAGATGCAGGTGAACATGATACCTGCTAAACATGAGCGTCTGCAAACAGGAAGTGTGTTAACGTTACGTGAAAGATGTGAGATGAGAGACAGAGGACGACTCTCCTGATGTCCTGACTTCCTCCTCACATTGTTCCTGGACTCTGTCAGTTCACTCAGTTCACTTCAGACAGGAAGAACGTCAGCAGTGTACTTCCTGTCCTGCTCTCAGCCAATAACATCTCTCAGGAGTCGCTCGAGGTTCTGTCCGACGCTCAGGAAACATCCGCACACAATCAAACAACTGGAGAACTATGAAAGGCAACAGGTTGATCTTCATCGCTTTTTTTCAGACGTGTTGGACTCTGAACGTGTCCTGCAGAGACTCTGACCCACCAATGAACAAACAGATACAGAGCAGCTGTAATCCTGCAGCCAATCACAGCACAGCTGCTTCACAAAGATGCAACCAACAACATATCAGATCAGATCATACAGTCTATGGCTCAGATGTCTCCAAAGTAACTAAGTACAAATACTTAGTAACTAAGTACAAATACTTAGTTACTGTACTTCAGTAGAGTTCTCAGGTATCTGTACTTTACTTGAGTTTTTATTTTTCTGACATCTGATCACAAATATCTGAACTTTCTCCTCCTCACATTTTATAAACAGACTCGTTACTTTAGTTTTAATGACTCTGAGGTGAATTATTGATTATTGTTATTTTGCATCATTGTGCGCCGCCTTCAGACATCAAGACTGATTTCAACCTGAATGAAACAATAAGACAGAGAAAAGACGATTCACTGGTGGATCCATCAGAATTTATCACACAGGACAGACAGGATGCAGACAACGTAACAACACAAAAAAAGACATAACAAGACAAAAAAGACAAAAAAAGATGTTAAAAAAAAGGGTGTAACAAGACATAAAAGACGTAACAGCGTGAAAAAGACGTAACAAGACATAAAAAAATAAAATGTCCTTCAGAGGACAACTTTTTACTTTTGTACTCTGGTTTCATTTCAGAGCCTGAACTTTTACTGCAGTAAATAAGTTGAATCAGTAGTAAATTATGTGTATTTGTACTGCAGTAAAGACTGAGAGGACTTTGGACATGTCTGGATGTCCCATGTCTGATTTGCTGACAGCCTCCTGTGGGCCACAGAAAAATTCAAAAGGACCATATTTGGCCTGCAGGCCGCTGGTTGAATACACCTGCTGGACACAGTGTTGAAGACATTTTTTTAAAAGTCCTGTATGTTTATTTTATTCCTCTTCTCTTTGTCTTCAGACTCCACTTCTGTCTCCACCATATTTTATTCGTCCACACATAAACCAGTTGGACTGTTCAACAGTATCTCCACGCTCAGAAGTCCTGACAGGACAGATGACACACATAGAGACAGCAGACAGGTGACGTCCTCACAGGTACACAGGACAGTCCCTGACAGAGGGGACAGAGACATCAGACGACCACGGACCAGGAGGTCAGAGATGGCTCTGCTGTCACTGAGCTGTCTGCTCTACACAGCAGCCATGTTGTCCCCTCCAGTCCACCTGTGTCCTCCACTGACTTATCCAGAGAGAGAACATCAGGAAGACATGTCTCTGAGCTCAATGAAGACAAGACAACACCAGGACACATAGAGATGTCCACCACAGACCTGTCCACAGAGGGGATATCAGCAGGACATGGAGACATGTCCACCACTGACCTGTCCACAGAGGGGACATCAGCAGGACACGGACACATGTCCACCACTTACCTGTCCACAGAGAGGACATCAGCAGGACACGGACACATGTCCACCACTGACCCGTCCACAGAGAGAACATCAGCAGGACACGGACACATGTCCACCACTGACCCGTCCACAGAGAGGACATCAGCAGGACACGGACACATGTCCACCACTGACCCGTCCACAGAGAGAACATCAGCAGGACACGGACACATGTCCACCACTGACCCGTCCACAGAGAGGACATCAGCAGGACACGGACACATGTCCACCACTGACCTGTCCAGAGAGAGAACATCAGCAGGACACGGAGACATGTCCACCACAGAGAGATCATCAGCAGGACATGGAGATATGTCCACCATATCCTCCTTCTGGACTGGAAATGAACCCATAGCTGTGACTCTGGTGTCCTCCACAGTGTCCTCACAGGCCAACACCAGGGACACAACTCATGTGACCTCTGATGTCACTGCTGATGCCACGTCTGTCAGTTTCGTCTTCTGTCTCTGACTCAGCATCGTCCCAACAAACAGTTTATACAACACTGCCTGCCTACCTGTCACCTGTCTCCACCTCAGCTCCGCCCCCTCCATCGTCCACACCAGTCATGGAGACAGATCGTCTGTCCACCCATGACGTCATGGGTACGACCTCTCAGACTCCGCCCACAGTGACATCCACACTGCCAGCACTCTTTATGGCTGAAGGAACACCGCCCACGTCTCCACCAGCCAAGCTGATGTCCTCACCTCCACCGGTCCCACCTATAGGTCCGACAACCAAACCCACCACCACCACCCGCCCGGTAACCATAACAACAACCACAGAAACTGCAACCACTACAACCACGGTTGTCCTAACCACGCCCACTCCAACTACAACCATGACACCAACCATCAAAACCACTCTAACCAGTACAACCAGTATGACCAGTACAACATCCACAGCTACAACAACAACCAGAACCACCACAGCTCCTCCGACGACGACAACTACACCTCCAACCACCACGTCAGCATCAACTACACCTGCAACTACACCTGTAAGTTCTCCTGTTTACTGCTGTTATTTCAGTATCTAATGTTAGCAGCTGGTCTGTAACTAACATTAGCAGCTGGTCTGTAGCTAACGTTAGCAGCTGGTCTGTAGGTAACGTTAGAGGCTGCTCTGTGTCGCTAATGTTAGCAGTTGTTCTGTAGCTAACGTTAGCAGCTGGTCTGTAGCTAATTTTAGAGGCTGCTCTGTGTCGCTAACGTTAGCAGTTGGTCTGTAGCTAACGTTAGCAGCTGGTCTGTAGCTAACGTTAGCAGCTGTCTGTAGCTAATGTTAGAGGTTGCTCTGTGTCGCTAATGTTAGCAGTTGGTCTGTAGCTAATGTTAGCAGCTGGTCTGTAGCTAACGTTAGCAGCTGGTCTTTAGCTAACGTTAGCAGCTGGTCTGTAGCTAACGTTAGAGGCTGCTCTGTGTCGCTAATGTTAGCAGTTGTTCTGTAGCTAACGTTAGCAGCTGGTCTGTAGCTAATTTTAGAGGCTGCTCTGTGTCGCTAATGTTAGCAGTTGGTCTGTAGCTAACGTTAGCAGCTGGTCTGTAGCTAACGTTAGCAGCTAGTCTGTAGCTAACGTTAGCAGCTGGTCAGCTGGTCTGTAGCTAATGTTAGCAGCTGGTCTGTAGCTAACGTTAGCAGCTGTCTGTAGCTAACGTTAGAGGCTGCTCTGTGTCGCTAATGTTAGCAGTTGTTCTGTAGCTAACGTTAGCAGCTGGTCTGTAGCTAACATTAGCAGCTAGTCTGTAGCTAACGTTAGCAGCTGGTCAGCTGGTCTGTAGCTAATGTTAGCAGCTGGTCTGTAGCTAACGTTAGCAGCTGTCTGTAGCTAATGTTAGAGGCTGCTCTGTGTCACTAATGTTAGCAGTTGGTCTGTAGCTAATGTTAGCAGCTGGTCTGTAGCTAACGTTAGAGGCTGCTCTGTGTCGCTAACATTAGCAGTTGTCTGTAGCTAACGTTAGCAGTTGGTCTGTAGCTAATGTTAGCAGCTGGTCTTTAGTTAACGTTAGCAGTGGTCTGTAGTTAACGTTAGCAGCTGGTCTGTAGCTAACGTTAGAGGCTGCTCTGTGTCGCTAACATTAGCAGTTGTCTGTAGCTAACATTAGCAGCTGGTCTGTAGCTAACGTTAGCAGTTGTCGTGTAGCTAACGTTAGAGGCTGCTCTGTGTCGCTAACGTTAGCAGTTGTCTGTAGCTAACGTTAGCAGTAGGTCTGTAGCTAATGTTAGCAGCTGGTCTGTAGCTAACGTTAGCAGTTGGTCTGTAGCTAACATTAGCATTGGTCTTGTAGCTAACGTTAGCAGCTTGGTGTGTAGCTAACATTAGCAGCTGGTCTGTAGCTAACGTTAGAGGCTGCTCTCTGTCGCTAACTTAGCAGCTAGTCTGTAGCTAACGTTAGCAGCTGGTCAGCTGGTCTGTAGCTAATGTTAGCAGCTGGTCTGTAGCTAACGTTAGCAGCTGTCTGTAGCTAAATTTAGAGGCTGCTCTGTGTCGCTAATGTTAGCAGTTGGTCTGTAGCTAATGTTAGCAGCTGGTCTGTTAGCTAACGTTAGCAGCTGGTCTTTAGCTAACGTTAGCAGCTGGTCTGTAGCAAACGTTAGAGGCTGTCTGTAGCTAACGTTTAGCAAGCTAGTCTGTAGCTAACGTTAGCAGCTGGTCAGCTGGTCTGTTATCTAATGTTAGCAGCTGGTCTGTTAGCTAACGTACGCTGTCTGTAGCAATGTAGAGGCAGCTCTGTCGCTAATGTTAGCATTGGTCTGTAGCTAACGTTAGCAGCTGGTCTGTAGCTAACGTTAGCAAGGGTGCTCGTGTCGCTACATTAGCAGTTGTCTGTAGCTACGTTAGCAGTTGGTCTGGGAGCTAACGTTAGCAGCTGGTCTTTAGCTAACGTTAGCAGCTGGTCTGTAGCTAACGTTTAGCAGCTGGTCTGTAGCTAACGTTAGAGGCTGCTCTGTGTCGCTAACATTAGCAGTTGTCTGTAGCTAACATTAGCAGCTGGTCTGTAGCTAACGTTAGCAGTTGGTCTGTAGCTAACGTTAGAGGCTGCTCTGTGTCGCTAACGTTAGCAGTTGTCTGTAGCTAACGTTAGCAGTTGGTCTGTAGCTAATGTTAGCAGCTGGTCTGTAGCTAACGTTAGCAGTTGGTCTGTAGCTAACATTAGCAGTTGGTCTGTAGCTAACGTTAGCAGCTGGTCTGTAGCTAACATTAGCAGCTGGTCTGTAGCTAACGTTAGCAGCTGGTGTGTAGCTAACATTAGCAGCTGGTCTGTAGCTAACATTAGAGGCTGCTCTGTGTCGCTAACGTTAGCAGTTGGTCTGTAGCTAACGTTAGCAGCTGGGCTGTAGCTAACGTTAGAGGCTGCTCTGTGTCGCTAACATTAGCAGTTGGTCTGTAGCTAATGTTAGAGGCTGCTCTGTGTCGCTAACGTTAGCAGTTGGTCTGTAGCTAACATTAGCAGCTGGTCTGTAGCTAACATTAGAGGCTGCTCTGTGTCGCTAACGTTAGCAGTTGGTCTGTAGCAAACGTTAGCAGCTGGTCTGTAGGTAACGTTACAGGCAGCTCTGTGTCGCTAACATTAGCAGTTGTCTGTAGCTAAGGTTAGCAGCTGGTCTGTAGCTAACATTAGAGGCTGCTCTGTGTCGACTAACGTTAGCAGTTGGTCTGTAGCTAACGTTAGCAGTTGGTCTGTGTCGCTCATTTTAGCAGTTTTAGCAGCATTCAGCAGCAGTGTGTGAACACTATGCATGGTAGTATAGTATTCTGTATTTTGAAATACTAATCCTACTAATAATCCATGTTATTACTAAATGTATCTGTAATCTGATTATTTCTCTTCTGTAACAGTAATAGAATATAGTTGCCTAATTACGTAACTCCCTTACATGTAATCATGTAATCAATTTTTCTCCCCAGGCCTGGTTAGCATTGTCATTGTGAACATGTTGGCATGCTGATGTTAGCATTTAGCTCAAAGCACCACTGTGCTCACAGAGCTGCTAACAGGCTGATGCTCAGTGTGGTTGCCATGGTGATGAGTTGTGAGTGGTTTCATGGAGGCGTGACGTGTGTTTTGTTTGACTGACAGGTCCGTCTGTGCTCAGTATTTTGTTCTAACCCTTCAGCAGACATCATGCAGACAAGCTGTGGTTTTATGGTTCCAGTCAATGATCAAATCAGCAGTGAGAAGTGAAGAGGAACCAGGCTTAAAAGAATCTGTGTAGAGACGTCTGACAGACACCGAAGATGATTAACAACACCGATCAATCACACACAGATAAAAATAAAAAAGAAGGTGTTGTTATGTTTAACAGTGGTGAGTTTGTGTCACAGCTGTTTATTACAAAACCAAAGATTCAAACACAAAATAAAACCTGAGAATTTGACAGATATACAATCCCTTTTTAAAAAAAAGTAAATAAAAACAGAATGTAATAGTTTGCATAAACTTTTCCACCTATATTCAGTTGAATCCAGAACAAAGATCAGATATTTAAAGTTCAAACTGATAAACTTGATATTTTTCTGTAAATCTGCAGTCATTGTGTTGTGACAGCAGCATGTTTCTCACTGTGATACATCAGCTGTTCTTTTAACACTCAGTCAGTGTTTGTTGAAGTTTGAAAGTGAAATTCTTTCTCATTCTTACTTGACATACGACTTCAGCTGCTCAACAGTCCTGTTTGGTCTCTGTTGTCGTATTTTGTGCTTCATAATGCACCACACATTTTCAATGGGAGACAGGTCTGGACTAGTGATGTGTCGTCCGAGAGAACGAGAAGTGAGAGCCGAATCTTCAGCCTCTTCTGCTCAGCTCTGCTGAGAATCCATGCAGGCAGGTGTGGGACTTTACTTTGATGGGCTCACCATGCGGCCAATCACATGCGAGGGCAGACTAGGATCATACAAGTATGAAGGGGAGCAGACGCTTTGAAGACAGCGAGTGTAGTGGTCCAGGCCAGGTACACAGAGACAGAGAGACGGGGAGCTGGATTTAAATACAAGCGCATCTGGAAAAAGTGAACTTTACTTTTCAATCATTTCTTCACTGAGTGAAATGAGCCAAAACTGAAAAAGAAGCAGCATCTGGCTGCATTTCAATGATACTGGAGACTTAAAATGTTAAACAATAGTAACTGTGTATTTTTTTGTAACGAAAAAAAAAGCATAAAAAGAAGGCTTTTATGGAAACACTGAATAAAAAATTACTTACCAACACAAAAACCATTCATAATGGCTAAATTGGGCTAAAATAGAAGGTTCTGAGTGATACTAAATGAAGAACCATTTGGGAGCCATAAGAGTCGGTTCTTCTAAGGGAGTCGAGCCAAAAGAGCCAAATCTTTGAAAAGAGTCGGACTTCCCATCACTAATCTGGACTGCAGGCAGGTCAGTCTAGTACCTGAACTCTTTTACTACGAAGACACGCCTGTTGGAACACGTCCACAATGTGTCTCAGCATCGTCTCTCTGAAATAATCAGGGATGTCTCTGAGACAGATGTGGCTCCAAACCCCCCCAAACCATCACAGCTGCTGTCTTTACAAGTTAGTGCTGGGAACAATCTGGATGGTCCTTTTCCTCTTTAGCCTGGAGGACACGACGTCCATGATTTGTGAAAACAATCTGAAATGTGGACTCGTCAGACCACAGCACACTTTTCCACTTTGCGTCAGTCCATCTCAGATGAGCTCGGGCCCAGAGAAGTCTGCAGTGTTTCTGGATGTTGTTGATATATGTCTTTCTCTTTGCATGGTCGAGTCTTAACTTGTATTTGTAGCTGCAGAGACAAACTGTGTTTACTGACAACGGTTTTCCAAAGTGTTCCTGAGCCCATGTAGTATCCTTTATACAATGATGTGGGTTTTTAATGCAGTTTTTAATGCAGTACTGCCTGAGGGGTCAAAGGTCACAGACATTCAGTGTTGGTTTTCAGTCTTGTTCCTTACGTGCAGAGATTTCTCTGGATTCTCTGAATCTTTTCATGATATTATGGATTGTAGATGGTGAAATCTATAAATTCCTGCAGTTTTGTGTTGACAAACGTTCTTAACAAAGTGGTGAACCTCACCCCATCCATGCTGGTGAACCACTGAGTCTTTCCAGGACGCCCCTTTAATACCCAATCATGATCCTGTCACCTGTTACCAACTCATCTGTTCACCTGTGAAACGTTACAAACAGCTGTTTTTGGAGTGTTACACAACTTTCACAGTGTTTTGTTGCTCCTGTTACAACAGAATGACTGTATATCCACAAAAAAACAATAAAGTTTATCAGTTTGACTGCTTTATGAAGAACTGAAGTCTTCTATTATTAGAGGCTGTTTGTGGCTCCGAGGCTGCAGCTTCCTGATTGGATAACTCTGATAACAATGGTTGTTTCTGATTGGATAACACTTTCAACAATGGTCAGTTCTGCTCTGATGGAGTCAGTTTGATGTTAAAGGTCTCAGAGAAAGTCTGACAGAGGAAGGAAGGAAAACAGCAGGGTGGGGCGTCAGTCCGGTCTGCACAGAGTCTGTCTGCTGGACAGAGCAGCAGACTGAAGGTCTGAAGGTCCACAGATGGACAGATGGACAGGTGAATGGATAGATGGATGAAGATGATAATAACTCTATCAGCTGAAGTGATGCTGTGAGGATGAGGATGTAGATGTCAATGGCGTCTGGTCTGGAACATGTTGGAGACACTTTTATGGACGGCATGCCAACCTGCAGCACATATCCTGTGTGGACACTCAGAGAGACATGGACAGATTTAAATGTCTCGGTATGTCAGCTCACCTGAGACTGAACCATGTTCTTTTAAATCAGAGGAAACAGGATCTTCACCTGCATCACAAGATGTTTCTCACTTGGTTTGTTCTGGAGCATCAGGCAGGTGAGTGGACACACCTGTGGCTGCTCTTTGGGGCAGTGCAGGCGATGTTTCGGGCCCCAGGGGGCCAAAGATACCTGCCAGCTGCAGAGACAAACATGTCCTCCATGTTGTCAGCAGATTGTGTTTATTTGACCTCAAAACATCCAGCTAATGTTCCTGTGTTGTTGGCTGAGAGACTCAGATCTTCTGTCTCCGCCTGTCTGACAGCAGCAGCAGGCCTGAAGATGCTCGATGTGATGTGGAAATAAAAAACTTCAACCTGCAGCAGAAACATTTTGCATCACAATCTCAATTTTTAGGAGAAAGCAGAGATGATAGTAAACTTTTTGTTTGAGCTGCAATGATTAATCAATAACGAATCAATTCTTAAAGTAATCACCAACTATTTTGATAATTTCATATTTCTTCAACTGCTTCTACACACAAATTAAAGCCAGCAGTTCAGTTTGGCCTCAGCTTTTCAACAAACCTCAAAGTATTCAACATCTTTCATGCATTCATGATATTATTCAACTTTTCAAGTCACCTTTTCAACACTCAGCATTCACACTGCACGTTCTCCAGAAATCAGCTCCTCTAGTTAACGAAGGGGCCAGCTGAGTATCAAATTATGCATAGGGGAGACCAGGGAGTGTTGTAACAGCAGGTTAGTTGTTAATAGGGCTGGGTTTCCATTCAGATTTCCCAAATAGATTTGATTCAATTTGATATCAGTTCGGTTCGGGATGTTTTAGTCACAATACCAATGTTGCTTGCTATGTCTTTTTCATCTTGTCACATGTTTTAGATCTTGTCAGAATGAGACTTGTGACCCAGCTTGTTATTACCAATGATGTTTTATGGTGACATTGTTTATCAGACTGCCTCTAAAACTCAATCTTTTGTCTGTAACAGGCTTTGCAGATATTAGGTTGTTCTTTTTTCACACACCAACAATTTTTTTCTTGTTATACATCAAATTATTCATTAAGAAGTCTCCAATCATATCTTTGTATCTAAGGACATTTGTAAAAATAACTCTTATGTTTCAGGCTCTTTTTGAGTGGAATAATTTGCCTGTGAATATTTGTTCTTTTTCATCTTTTCCTTTATTTAAAAGTGTTTTGTTTTCTCATCCTCAACCAAATTGCTTATATATCTATGACTGCTCCTTTTTCTTCTGATTGTATCAAGTCGAAGGTTGTTTTTTCTGTCTTGATCACCAAATACAATCAGGTATCATACTCAGACATAAACAGTGACACCAGCAGCTGCCTGCCAAAGCACATCTGTTATGTTGTTGTGTGTTCACACGTGAAGTTGATTGATAGCTCAGATATATTCATATCTTGGACTGTATACTACTACTACCATATCAGCAAATTTCAAGTTCTTTTGTTCTTTGAAGCTTCTCAGACAGTTCTGGCTGCTCACCTGTGTGATGTCACTTCCTGTTTCAGGTGCAGTCCAGCTGCTCTGTAAACTTCACTGAGATCAACTTCAGCTCAGAGTCTGTTCATGTGAAGTTCACCACAGACGGTCTGTCCTGTAACTTCAGCCTAGTCACTGAAGACGGCTCCTACAGCTCCCACAGCTCCCAGTCCACCCACTGTGACCCTGATGGAGAGTCCAGAAACACCTACACCTGTCAGGTGTCTGGTCTGGAGCCCGGGACTGTGTACCGTCTGACGGTGATTTCTAACGAGGATGGAGAGAGAAGCAATATGTCAGTGCAGACAGGTGAGAAACACACAGTTCATCTGTAAACACAGTCAGGCTTCACTTAATCTGATTAACAGTTCAGATGAACTGAGACTTTATTGATCTGATATTGATAATTGATATTGAGGAAACTCAGCAGCATAATAAGTTAAAATACTCACAGAGACTGAATAATAACTAAATATAATAATTATAAAAGCAGAGAGTCTTCAGTTAAACTGAAAATGACAGGAGTCACACAGTGGTGTGATTCCACAGAAGACAGGAAACAGAAGTTAACACACACAAAAGGTCATCTCATGATAAAAGAAATTGCATAAGTTGTTTTTTTCTCATTAAAATGAACAAAGATGTTAAGTGTATTTCCTTCCTTATTTACAAGGCTGATTGTTAAAGTATTTTCAATCCATCATATTCACAAGCTCCTTTTGTCTCTTTGTTGGCACAGTGTTGGTTTGTTAGGGTTAGGGTTAGGGTTTGCCACCTGCTGCTCCATTGCTTTTACTTTGTGGTTTTTCTTGTTACATATTTTATATCTTGTTACATCTTTTTTGTTTTGCTACATCTTTTATGTCAGTTTCATCTTGTTACATCCTGTTACATCTTTTACAGTTCATCTTTTTGCATCTTTTATGTTTTGTTTATATATTGTTACACCTTTTACAATTTATGTCTCTTTTGTCTTTTTAACTTTTTTATGTTGTTTTTGTCTTGCTACATCTTTTTCAGCTTTTTACATGTTTTTCCACCTTGTTACATCTTTTTTGAATTATGTCTTTATTTTCTTCTTGCGTGTTTTATGTTGTTTTTCATCTTGTTACGTCTTTTTTTGCTTTCATCTTGGTATCTTTTTTTGTCTTCTTGTTTTTGTCTTGTTTTGCATTTTTCATCGTTTTATGTATTTTTCATCTTGTTACAACTTCTATGTTGTCTCCGTCTCATCCCATCTGTCCTGTGTGATAAATTCTGATGGATCCACCAGTGAATCGTCTTTTCTTTGTCTTATTGTTTCATTCAGGTTGAAATCAGTCTTGATGTTGGAAGGCGGCGCACAATGATGCAAAATAACAATAATCAATAATTCACCTCAGAGTCATTAAAACTAAAGTAACGAGTCTGTTTATAAAATGTGAGGAGGAGAAAGTTCAGATATTTGTGATCAGATGTTGCTGCCACCTGCTGGTCGGTGGAATAATGTGGTAGGAATGTGTATCATGTCATATGCTTCCTCACTTGTGTACATGAAGGTAAAAAAAAAAAGAAAACTGTTAGAGAATCAGCTCCACAGAGGTGAGAACCTCCACAGGAAACATGCATCTGGACTCTGAACAGTCAGTGTAAAGTCTGTATGAGAGTTTAACATGGAGTCTGACCACATGCTGCACATTTATTGTTGCTAACTTGACAGTGGATAGATGCGTGAAGAGTGTCATGTTAAAAAAATGTGTGTCCATATTGATAAATCAAACAGATTAAATGTGATGATTCTTAGATCGATCAGCTGCTGTCAGACTGTGTTGGTCTCCTCTGCAGCCTTCACGGCATCCTGATCACTGACCATCAGTGAGCTCTCTAACAACACTCTAACAATGGTCTCCATCATCTCAAGTGTTTGTTTCCAGTAACACCAGTAACACCAGTGACCCCCGAACCCCCCACCCCACACCTCCCCGAGCCACTTCCCTCCTCACATTGTTTGTTTGAGCGGATGCAGGCAGGAGGCTGTTTTTATAAAGATTAGAGAGACACAGTTCACTTTGTTCAGCGCCATCTGACTGCTTCACTGTAATCACACATTTTATTAGTAATACCTGCAGTATACATCATATTAATACACATATTAATACACATAACTGAGTAAAAGTCCTCTCAGTCTTTACTGCAGTAGAAGTAAAAGTAGAAGTACTGATTCATCTTGTTTACTGCAGTAAAAGTGAAAAAGTTCAGGCTCTGAAATGTCCTCAGAGTATAAAAGTAAAAAGTTGTCCTCTGGAGGACATTTTTACTGACTGTTTCTGTACAAAGACAAGTGAACCTCAGCTTTTCTCCACCACAGAGTCTCCGTCTCTGTCTGTCTCCCATTCTTCTTTTACATTGTTTGTGTTTTGTTACGTCTTTCTCAGTTTGTTATGCCTTTTATGTCAGTTTCTTCTTATGTCCTGTAACATATTTTACAACCGTTTCATCTTGTTATGTCTTGTTACATCTTTTTGTTTGTTACGTCTTACGTGATTTTGTTTTATTATGTCTTTTATGTTGTTTTTGTCTTCTTGTGTCTTTTACGTTGGTTTCATCATGTTACTTCTTCTTATCTCTTTTTTGTCTTGTTACATCTTTTACATCTTGTTGCACCTTTTACGTCAGTTTTGTCCTTTATATCTTGTAACATCTTGTTTGTTTGTTACGTCTTTTATGTCATTTGCATCTTGTTACATCTTGGTTTTATCGAGCTGCATATTTTACATCAGTTTCTTCTTGTTATGTCTTTTAAATTGTTTTCATCTTTGTATGTCTTGTACATCATTTTTTGTCTTGTTCCGTCTTTCTCATCTTGTCACATCTTTAATCTTTTTCCGTCTCGTCCCGTCTGTCCTGTGTGATAAACTCTGATGGATCCACCAGTGAATCGTCTTTTCTTTGTCTTATTGTTTCATTCAGGTTGAAATCAGTCTTGATGCCTGAAGGCGGCGCACAATGATGCAAAATAACAATAATCAATAATTCACCTCAAAGTCATTAAAACTAAAGTAACGAGTCTGTTTATAAAATGTGAGGAGGAGAACGTTCAGATATTTGTGTTCAGATGTCAGAAAAATAAAAACTCAAGTAAAGTACAGATACCTGAGAACTCTACTGAAGTACAGTAACTAAGTATTTGTACTGTTTGATGAGTTTGTGGTGTTTCAGTTGGACATGTTGTCCTTGGGGTGTCCCTGAGCTGGCAGCAGAATCAGTGACGTGTCCTCAGGGAGGAAACCATTAAGACCAGTCCTGTTTCCTGTCTGAACTCACACAACGTTTCATTCTTAAGTTTCTGAAACAATCTTATCAAACTCCTCCATCTCTGCTGCTGCACAAACACAGGATACACACACACACACACACACACAACCAACACACACACACACAGGCTGAAGGTAAATGTTGGACAAATGTTCTTGAAAACATCGACTTGTTCAGGTGAAGAGAACAGAGAGAACTGATTTTCTCTACTTCAGACATCTTTTGTTTTCACAGACGCACCGATGTGACGTTCTGAACACGTGATGTTTAAAATAACAATAACAATGGGCCTCATGCAAGAACATTTTCGTATTCTTTTTCTAAATTTCTCTCACTTTTTTCGCATGAAGGTCTTGTACGAACACGTACGATGTACCTGGGTGATAAACTGATGAGAGCTTTGATGACCAAGGGGAGCGCATGACTCACAGAGGACTGGGACACACCCGATCTGTCTCCAATCTCCCTCTGAAAGGTTCTTGTGGCCAAAAATCCAAGGGTGGTGAGGACCTGGACGTGTGGTGGAATTGGGTTTGATCGGCATGTTTCTCTCTGGAGTTGTGGCTCTAGCAAGCTGCATATTTGCAGCAGCACAGTCCTTGGCAATCTAAATCGCAATGTCAGCCATTCGTCTGTCTCCATATCTAATGCTCTCGGAACACACGCTCTCTTCCAAGAGCATGACGTGCTAAGGCATCCAAAAGTAGCAAGTCAGCCATGACACAGCTGGTTACACTTCCCATTGACCTTGTTATATACAAGTCAAATTAACCATCAATTAGTGCATAATTTAAGTCAAACAGAATAATGTCAGCATAATTATGGGGTATAATGTATATATTTATTTCTGAATGCTTCAAAGTAATTAAATATACAATCCATTAGTCAAGAAAACTTGATTCAATAACAGCAGACTATTTTATGTGACTCCTACGACAGGTCTGGATCACTCGGAAATTCTGTTCGTATCTGAAAGAAAACTCAAAATACGAGAAAAATTGGTGAATGCAGGAAGTTCTCTTAAATCACTCGTACGCACCACTTAAGAGCAAATCTGTTCGTACGAGTGGTTCTTGCATTAGGCCCAATGTTAGTTTTTGTTGTTATTCACTCCCTCTGTCGTTCCATTGAAACAAACACCTCCTCGTGTTGACTTGTTGACTACTTTGAAAAAAAAACTAAACACATTTATTTTATCTGTTTTTATTTTGTTAGTTTTGCAACATAAAATACAAAACAGAGACACGCAGTTAAGACAAAAATACGTTGAGAACCACCAAACAAGAACACAAACACCCACAAAAACAAACAGAAGAAAATGTTTAAAAAAGGTGAGCAACAGCAGTCGTCACAACCAGGTCAGTTATCAACATACAGTGTAAATGCTGAAGTAATATTTGTTATGTACTTATTACTGTTGAAGTGTCCTTTCTCAGGTATGTTGCCATGGAGACCAGTCCCTTACAAACTTCTCAAGAGCTCCTGGAAGCATGTGATCATCTGTCTTACGGCAGTATACATAAAACGTTTTCATACCACCCTGGAATATCAGGAGTCATTCTTCAGCATTCTTCAGTTTATTCAGCATTAACCACCCTGAGAATGAATCTCAGGTGGGACTGCATCTCCAGCATATCTTTTCAGAGCCAGACTTTATAATAAAAATAATAAATACATATAAATCGTCAGTCAGCAGAACTGGGTGGACATCAGTCCGCAGAACAACTTCATTAAACAATATAATCTATTACAGCAGCTGGGTGGAATCACCCAGAAACATCATTACAATATAAAGAGTAAATAAAAAAATAAAATAAATAAATCAATAAATCTGTGCTATAAAGTCAGCAAGTTTTAAATGTTCTAAATGTTTACTGAAGGTTCATCAAGTGATCATACTGCAGTCATACTGCAGGTTGAATCAGACCTTTGACCTCTGAACCCCTCCTGTCTCCTGTCTCCTGTCTTTCCTGTCTCTTTTGTCTCTCAGGCCCGGTCAGTCCAGCTGTTGTAGAAGTGGTTCTGGACCAGGTTCAGTCTCAGTACAGGAATCAGTCTGGGGTCCACAGGGGGTCTTCGGGTGGTCTCCAGGTGTCCTGGTCTCGGTCTGTGGGTCACGTGGACTGGTACGATGTGTCTCTGGAGGACACCAGCTCTGGATCCACCATCAGGACCAGGATCATGGACTCTGCAGCCCCCCAGTCTGGCTTCAGCTCTCTGGTCCCAGGGACTCTGTACAGGGTCTCTGTGGTGGCTACAGCTGGGAACCAGAGCGCCCCCCCTGTCCACAGGACGGCAGCTACAGGTGAGACACAACACACACACCTGGACACACCTGGACACACCTGGACACGAGGGATGTAACGATACTAAAAACTCACAAACGTGTCCATAATATGATGTTTTTATTAAATATTAAAAAACAGAGACAAAGAAATGTTCTAAAATAATGATTAAATCATAAATCTGATGAGTGCATCAACTTGTTTTGCCCGGGCCAGGAATCCAGGGGCCAGTAAATAAACATTCATTTGTTTAGTAACTTAACTTATGAACTAATTTAACAAACAAACAACTAAAAAACTGAGGCAACAGTAACCTACCAATCAATAATATTGTGACACAAACAGTCCAAAGGTCCAGTAAATCCAGTCTAGCTGAGATTATTGTGATTCAAACAGTGCCAAACATATCAAGACAAAATCACAGCAGCAGCTACAGCCAGTGCAACAAACAAACAAACAAACAAACAAACAAACAAACAAGTACAAGACTGAAGCAACTCACCCACAGAAGGCTCCAATCTGACACTCATCAACAGGAATACATTCAGTCCAAAACACACAATCACATCAAGAAAATCCCCACAAAGTGTAGAGATGAAGATCCCACGGGAACCACAGATGGTTGAAGAATTCTCTGCTGGCAGTGGTTCTGCATGTCTGAGAGGAGTTGAACAAGCATCATTTTACATGAGAATTAATCTCTCTTATGACTCTACATCAGGCATGTCCAAACTATTCCACAAAGGGCCATGTGGCTGCAGGTTTTTGTTCCTACCAAGCCGGAGCACACCAGGCTCCACTCATTTAATGAACTAATTTCAGCCTTCAAACAGCTAATTAGTCGAATCAGGTGTGCTGCAGCCACTTGGCCCTTTGTGGAATAGTTTGGACATGCCTGCTCTACATGAACTGTGTCTCATGTCCGTGCTGTTCCAGCTCCATCACCTGTCCGTGGCCTCCAGGTGGTGTCCTTGTCCTCGGACCGTCTCAGTGTCTCCTGGCAGGAGGGACCAGGCAGATCAGAGCGCTTCAGGGTTCTGTTGACAGATCAGGACGGGGTTCTGTTGAAGAACTTCTCTCTACAGAACACTGTCAACACCGCCCAGCTGGATGGCCTGCAGCCTGGAACCCTGTACACCGTCACCGTGGTAACAGAGGCTGTCAGCCTGCTGAGCTTCACCTCCACACAGGCTGTCACAGGTACATATTATGGGATGTTTTAAGTTCTGGTGTTGTGTCTGTATGTTAGAAGATATGTTTAAGCTCTGATCGTTTCAGTTGAGTCATGTTGCAGCTTTTTGTTTGACTTTCCAGAAGCTGCGTCTCTCTGCTGCTGTTTCCAGGATATTTTCAGCTCTTCTCCTCCACCCTTCCTCTGACTAAAACCTCCACCACCCAAAAACCCCGCTCACTTTATTACCCCTGTAACAGAGATGGGAAATAACAAAAGTTCAAATACTTAGTTACTCTACTTCAGTAGGGTTTTTGGGTATCTGTACACGAATATTTCGTCAGAATAGAATAGACGTCAGAATGTGAGACAGACAGAGAGGTGAGACTTTGGTGGAAAAAAGGACAGAAACAGACAGCAACAATGTCCTTCAGAGGACAACTTTTTATTTTTTACTTTGAGGACATTTCAGAGCCTGAACTTTTTCACTTTTACTGCAGTAAACAAGTTGAATCAGTACTTTTACTCAAGTATCTGTACTTGTACTTGAGAAAAAAATGGGTGTACTCTGGGCCTTAAGGTGTCAGGCAGGTAACCTCACCTTTTTTCCATCAGAGAGTCTCCCTCTCCGTCTCATGTCTTGTTACTTCTTTTATGTTATTTTTGTCTTTTTAGATTTTTCTTCTCCTTGTTTTTGTTCTGTTTTTCAACTTGTTATGTCACTTTTCATTTTATTACGTCGTTTGTTCATTTGTTCATCTTGTGTTTTTTTTCTATGTTTTTTTTGTTTTGTTTTTGAGCTGGTAAAGAAAACCTTCAAAACTTTCACCACGTTGGAGGTCAGACGTGTTGGAGCGTCATAGAATCAGAAGGAACAGTTTGGAACAGTTCTCACATGTTCTCAACAAACACAAACAATACAAAAAGAAAAGAAATGTCCTGTCTGTCTCAGTCCCAGCAGTTGTCTCAGGTCTGACGTTGGACAACAACGGCAGCTCAGAGCGTCTTCAGGCGTCCTGGGTGTCCCCTGCAGGGGGCGTGGACATCTACCTGGTGACGCTGTCGGCCGTGGGTTCGACCCCCCGGGAGCTCCGCCTGCCTCCCAACACCACCCAGGTGGTGTTTGAGGGTCTGAGCCCTGGGCAGAACTACCAGCTGAGCGTGAGGACCATCGCCGGAGGACAGAGCTCAGAGACAAGGACCAGCGGGAGGACAGGTACACAGACAGGTCCAGTCTGATTCGTGTTCAGTTTGTCAACATGAAGCAAAAGAAACTGAAGGAGAGAGTTCAACTACAACTCCTAGGATGCATTTCACCAACA
Source organism: Lutjanus argentimaculatus (assembly GCA_034769285.1). Taxonomy (NCBI): domain Eukaryota; kingdom Metazoa; phylum Chordata; class Actinopteri; order Lutjaniformes; family Lutjanidae; genus Lutjanus; species Lutjanus argentimaculatus. Next base: position 4,884,695 of record JAWZSL010000039.1, on the reverse strand, counting down.
GCCAACCAATCACAGAGCTTCTTCTGTAATCAAACATTCAGCAAATCGGTTTAAAGTTTGGGATGAGTCTAGTAACTAACAGTGTTTTCTGACTGGCTTTGTCTCCATAGCAACAGCAGCTGAGGTTAATGGATATCAGAGTATTTATAGATCTTTAAAAGGATAGTTCATCAAAAATCAAAACTACACATTTCCTCTTACCTGTATCCATCTAGATGGTTAATGTTTGCTCCTCTGGTCATATTCCAGTTCCTGACCGGGTGTCTGCTCTCGTCATGTGGCCTCTCAGCGACAGTAAGACTCTGAAGCTAAGCTGGATGCCCCCCAGAGGCTACTGGGAGAAGTACAGTGTGATGCTGAGGAACGGTTCTGCAGTCCTGGTGAACCAGACGGTCAGTAAACTGAGCAGACAGCACCTATTCTCCATCCTCAGCCTCGCTCTGGTGCCAGGACGTCTTTATGAAGCCGAGGTCACCGTTCACAGCGGCATGCTGGGTAACACAGCACATTGCCATGGACGACTGGGTTAGTTCACGTTTCACACTGCGGTAAAGTTAGAAATATATTCACAGATTTGAACTTCCGGGATCAATAACTCCCAAGCAAAAGTTTGTTAGACAGCAAACGATACCTCTTTCCAACACAGACAACGAGCTACAACCTTTTTTTTTTTTATCAAAACGAGCCGTCCTCTGTACAGTATGAGTTACATTGGTCTCTACCAGCAGCCAGCAGTGAGACCAGAGCACAGGGACCGTCTACAAATGTCTATACCGAAAAGAAACAATAAACAATTATTCAATAATTTCACTTCTGTGAAGTGTAGTGCCACCAAACTCAGCTCACAAATTATTTGCATCCTGCTGGTTATACTACAGCATTTGCTTTGGAGAAACATGTTTTTACATAATTTTTGGGAATTTTTAATGGGAATAATATTCAATAACTTCACTTTAATAGCATGTTGTGCCACCAAAATCCCCTCACACATCAGTGGCCTCCTGCTGATTGTACTACAACACTTAGTATGGGAAAAGGTGCTTTTACATAGCTTTTTGGGAATTTTTATTGGGAATAACATTCAATAATTTCACCTCTGTGAAGTGTAGTGCCCCCAAAATCCCCTCACACATCAATGACCTCCTGCCCGTTATTGTACAACATGTAGCTTGGGCAAGTTTTAATTTAATAATTGTCTTATTGTTGGTAAGATAAAGTATTGTGTCACTGAAAACTTTCCACAGGTTACATAAAACCTAGTTCTTTTCAACAGGTACTTTACTGAATTCTGATTAAGTACACCCATCATCTTTTCAGCATGGAGCAATCTGCCTTTTCCTAACTAAAACATTGGTCCAGCTTGCATATAGACTCATAATTAGATATATATTTTCATTACACTGCTTGTTGAAGGAGGGATGAAAGTTTGATATAGGAATCCTTTGTTGTGGTCAGTAATTGAAAATCTGGGTGCACTTTCAGCCATATATTGGTGCATTACTGTTCCAAAACAATATTTTTTAAGCTCCATTTTTGTATTATGACCAACAGACAAAAAGACATACAATCACTTTTGGAAAGTGCTGTTCTGTTCTCTTTGTGGTCACATTGGTGCAGCTGTGGACCTGTGACGTGTATGGTGTATTTGTCCTGAATAAAAATCAGCTTACACATACTGTACATCAAAAGAAGAGCCATCACAAGTTGTTCAGTCATTTTATTACAAAAAATATTCAAATATAGATAAAGAAATATAGACAACAGCTGTTTCAGTGTTGATATGGACACGTGACTGATGTTTCACGGCACACAGAATAAAATTGAAATGAAGAGAACCATTGAAGGAACACTGATCAATTTCAGACTTGTACAAAACAAAGAATACAGAAAGAAAAAAAAAATGTTGCAAAAAATGGGATGAAAATACAACAAGAGCTGTATTTTAACATTACGTACAGCAGCAAAAAAAGATGCCATACACACTGTGCACATTATGCAATTTATTCCACAGAAGCAACAAAAAGAAAGAGAAGTTGTTATTCCAAATCTTGGGGTTACAAACAAAACGTTCCAGTTTAACCTCAATTGTTACAATATTACAAGAGGGTCTGTTTGCACATCTCGAACCATTCAGTCTCCTGTCAGAAGCCTACTGACACTAATCCAGACTGCAATACAATAGTGGGGGGGGGGGGAAAAAAAAACGACTGCAGTTGTATTCACCTTTCAGTCCTTGCCTGGCCATCTGCTTTCTTGTGTCATGTCATATTGAACCCATGATGTAGTGATCCATTTGGTACAGTTGGCCAGAAGTACACAAATGCCAATTAATATAGAGACTTGCACAAAACAATGACAGGAACAAACCCAATGTTCTGACAATAAGACATTTTGTCTCAAGAACAATACAACAGCTACAGAGAAAAGAAGCACATGTCAGATTTCCAGTATTACCTTTTGTACTTCAAAGAAGTCATTCTTTTTCTGTAACCTATCAGTGCTTTCTCCATTTCAGTGCGTGTGTAGCCTGTCTGTGTACATATATAGCAAACCAAACTTACCTACAGCCTCAGTTAGGGGCTGTGGCATAGCACACAATAACAAGGGGTATCTTCCATCCATCCATCCATCTTCTGTAACCGCTTATCCGTGAGGGTTGCGGGGGGCTGGAGCCTATCCCAGCTGACATTGGGCGAGAGGCGGGGTACACCCTGGACAAGTCTCCAGTTCATCACAGGGCTGACACACAGAGACACACAACCACTCACTCTCACATTCACACCTATGGGCAATTTAGAGTCACCAGTTAACCTGCTGCATGTCTTTGGACTGTGGGAGGAAGCCAGAGTACCCGGAGAGAACCCACGCGGACATGAGGAGAACATGCAAACTCCACACAGAAAGGCCCTGCCGGCTCGGGGAGTCGAACTCAGGACCTTCTTGCTGTGCAGCAGCAGTGCTAACCACTGCGCGTATCTTTGTTTGGTAATTGTGCTGCTGTCAATCCAAGGCAGTGTGTGTGAAACCACCTTGTACAAGTTCCACAGTGAATCTACATGGGGATGAAAACATAGAAAATAATTAAAAAAAAAGTGTTTTCCTTAAGTTAACTCTAATTCATACAACATAGAACAGTATAAGTGTTACTTTAATGCTATCCCTTTCACTTTTGATCATCTTTAGATTATGCAACTTTTATTGATGTTTTAAAACAAATTAACACTGAGTCTCACCCAAACAGTATCTTCATCAGTTTGCAGCAAGTCCTCATTTCCACAAAAGGAACAAAACTCCTCCTTTGAAACTAAAAAGAGAAATGATAATAATACAAGCATATTACATTTCTCTTATTAAGAGGCTTTCAACATATTCATTTAAAATTTTGAAAAGATACCTGATCCTTCAAGAATTTCTTCTGCCGTGTCTCGTCTTAGATTTTGAAGAGATTTCTTCGATGACTTAATGTGGAATGTCTGTGGCATATTTGGAAATTCCATCATCGTCATCTTGGCCATCTGTTTCAGATGGTAACAAAATACACTGTTATACTGTGATCTTACAATAGTGTCAGCAACAACAACAACAATGTTCATAAAAATGCAGCTGTATTTATGCAAAACTTCAAAACCACAGCTGAAAGATTGCTTTTTAATCATGAACTTAAAAAAAATAATTAAAGTTACATTTAAAAAGTACCTAAACTGTTATTACAAGGCTTAAAAAAGAGCGTTTATGTGCTCTTGTATTAAGTTGATAATGGTTAGTTTGCTGTTAAGGCACTTAAAACTACACAAATATCTAGCTGTAAGCCTACCACAAACTTCCACTGTGTATTTCTTATGTTGACAAATCCAATTACTCCATCATAATCATCAAATGAGACCTGAAAAAAATGAATCAAATAGAAAAAAAGCTGTATTTTAAAATAATGTACAGCAGCAGATGTGCACATTATGCAATTTATTCCACAGAAGCAACAAAAAGAAAGAGAAGTTGCTATTCCAAATCTTGTGGTTACAAACAAAATGTTCCAGTTTAACCTCAATTGTTACAATATTACAAGAGGGTCTTTTTGCACATCTCGAACCATTCAGTCTCCTGTCAGAAGCCTACTGACACTAATCCAGACTGCAATACGAAAGTGGGAAAAAAAAGAATAAAGACTGCACTTGTACTCACCCCTTTCAGTCCTTGCCTGGCCATCTGCTCTCTTGTGCCATGCAATATTGAACCCATGGTGTAGTGATTATTTTGGTACAGTCGGCCTGCAGTACTCTTAGAGTTGAGGAGAGCTCCTATGTAACATTCTATCACCTTTTAGAGACATCGTTGGGGGAAAAAAATCATACATAAACGCCAAGTAACAAAGTTAAGTTAGTTAGTTAGTAAGTTAATTCATGTTGCTGTAAAACATGTTAGAGCAACACTTCTGCCGAGACTGGTTTGTCTGTCACACTCCAAACCTTCTGTCCTGACAGTCTATCATGATTTTAATTTGCAGCACAAGTCATCACAGTACCGGGGAAAAAAAAACAACAAAAAAACAGTTTGAAATCAAGTCATTGTAATCTTAAGAGCCTGAAACCACTTAGCACTTTCCATAGCTATAACATATAACATTGTTAAGGGAGCATTAAGAAAAATCACATCATCTGTGAGTCAGCTGTATTCGCACACAAAGTGTGTTCATACCTGGATAAAGTTCTGCTTGTGTAAATTTGTCATAATAAAATCCCAATATTGGAACAAATAGTCATTAATACAAAATGGTTAGGGATAGTTTAAGGAGCAACTGCTCAGAAAAGTTATGAGACATGATGTGTTCTCTGTATCTTCCCTGTAGAGAGCCATACATTTTCCTGACAAAGGTCCCCGGCCTCAGTCACCTCTGCTTTCTCAGAATCGACTGTTTAATGATTCCAAACCATCTCTCTACATGGCAGTTGGTGTCCCTTGTTTTGCCTGGGCCAAAGGTGTCATCTTCTTTGTCAGATGCATACCTTCCCAAATTCCCCAACAGCAGACCACTCCAAAGGGGAAAAATGCCAAGGTAGTTCTCAAAAAGGACATCAACAATGCCAGGGCAGAAGTATGGATTTTCCTCTTCATGTGTACTTTCAGCATCCTCTTTTTCCAAATCATTCTGCACCTCCTCCAAGACCTACTTGAACTGATGTGTGAAAGGAGATCTGCCAATAATTGTGTGTGCATTTCTTCTTTCTTCATCGTCTTCCGCCTCAGCTAAGGGGCTGTCTTCTACCTTTTCAGCGTCTTCCATGTCGGAAAGGTTGCATTTGTTTATTAAGTCCTGCATGGCTTTCAGATTACTCTGGACAGTATCGGTGTTGTGTTTGCCAGTTAATACACTGCACAGAGAGCAGAAGATTTTGAGTGCTGCGGTCATTGACGTACTATTTTGCAGCCTGGCAAATGCAAATGTTGCAAATTCCTTCAGACCTTTGTCAGCTGTTTTTCTTCCAATTGACTGTGAGACAGCTTTGAGTATGTGTGCAGAGCATAGGTGTAGCACTGTAAACATTTTGATGTCCTTCTATGTCTTCAGTTTAGAACAAATAGCAAAAGCCCTCTCCAAGTAGCTGATAATACTCTCCTTGTTGAATGCCAGAAGAACACTTTGGAGTAGTGCCCAGCTGTAATCAGTTTCAACTTGATTTACTCTTAGCTTTGTGTACTGTGACAGTTTTTGCAGGAACTGCATTAGCCAGAATGTTATTGGTGGTATAGAGTGCTCATAGAGTGCATTCTGACCACCTCCAGGAAGAATGAGACAGTAGTAAAGGAGTCTTTTGGTCTGACCGGGAACTTTGGATACAACATTACCTGTAGCATCTAGGTGTAAGGTGAGTGGGTTGTTTGTTCTCAGGTGTTGCACAACTATGCTTATTCCAGTTTCAGTATACATGTGTACACCAAAGGGGTCAACTTGTAGGTGCTGTATGTACCCAGGCATCTTGTGAAAATTTAAGTCACATTGCTTCATGATAGTTTGAGTCAGATACATCTCCATGAAAACATTGTCATGAATTCTTTTTCCCTTTCTAACCTCTGAACTAATAACTTTAAGAACATTTTTGTTCAAACTTCGGGTTATGTTTCCTGATAATAGTTCAACAATGGGAGTTTTTTTTAAGTTTACTGTAGTAGACTTGGCTCACTCCTTTTCGCAAAGCTCTTGCAATTCTTCCTCTTCTTGTGTTTGCTGCTGGTTGGAATTTTCTTTCAGGTTTTTTGTGTCATTTTTCCTCTTTGTATCACAGATATCTTAATCAGAGTTTTCCCCACTGGCTCTTTTTTCCTTTTAAAAGAGTATTTTGCATTGCATGAGGGTAATGTACAAACTGCACTGATATTTAAATATGGACTATTCATTTTACGACTGTGAGGAGATTTGACATGCTGACTCTTGAAGGCCAGGGTACAACAGGGATTTTTTTCTCTGAAACTCTTGTATAACACATTGGTCCATGGTTGCCTCAGTTTTGTTGAACCGGGAAGTGGGACTATTGTTTTCCATTTTTTTTCTATCCACTGTAACAGTAAAATTCTTTGATATAACTGGCAACTTCCTCCATAACACCTTCTGTTGCTTGTCTTCTGTATCATTTTGTTGTGTGTCTTCATCTGATACCTGGTCTTTAGTTTGTCCCTCAGTCTGCAGTGATACCTCTTGCTTGTCTTCTGCATCATTGTATTCTATGTCCTCATCTGATATCTCAGTCTTTCCTGTATTATCCGCAGGTAGTTTGTTCGTTTCACCAGCTTCACTCCTCTCTGACCTTTCGTTTTGTGTACTGATTAAATCTCTTACTCCATTTCTATTTTTGGTCCAAATGACCCACAGCCAATGACGGTTTTTGTTGAGATCTTCACTAAATACTTTTAGGGCAAGTTCAGACCACATTGCTGAAGAATAGCTTGTATCTCTGTTTGAAATATCAACACTCCTCATTGCTTTCACTAAAGCTTCTAGTCCAGCAGACATTGCCCACAAATCTTTCCTCTGAGCTCTGTTTCCTTTTTTAAATCTTCCCATTGTCTTTTACCTAGTGAAAGAGGGACAGGGAAAGCTAGAACCTTTTATGTAATAAACACAATTGGCAATAAGAAAAACATAATTCCAATTAATGATAAATAGGTATAACCATGGGCATAGCAGACGCGGGGGACATGTCCCATGCACTTCCCGTATCTGTGCCCTCTGTCCCCCGCACTTTTTACAGCCATTACAACCGTTCAATTCATTTTTAACATGTGGAAACACATTTTTTCCGAGCCGCCTTTAAACGCATCATGAGCAGGCGAAGCTAAGGCGGCAAACAAACACCGCTGTCGGTGACGTTGGTTAAAACTGTTCATCAAACCAGCCAAGAGGCAAAAACTTTACAATGTTTTTTTCAAACAAACCATGTAAGCTGAGTAATGCTGTTGAATGTAGATGATGTTTAGCTAAAAGATGACAAATAGATGTCAATTTAGTTAGTTAAGCTAGCTAGTTAAGGTAGAGGTGGTAACTAGTTAGGCTACATTTGCTCCGTTACATTTACTCGAGTAACGTTACTATTTTGACTACTCTAAGATTACTCACTTCTGGGTAGAAAATAAGAATATAAATGTATTTGTGTTCCTGTGACTGTTATTTTTGTAAAGATTTAATTTATTTTTGTGGTAGTAAGTTAAAGTACATGAATTTGCTGATTGCTGATTATTATTTTGATTGAATGATTGCATTAATGTTATTTGATGAATAAATCAAATGTTAGGCTACTCAAAAGTTACATAGTACTTGAGTAGTTTTTTCACTAAATACTTTTACTCTTACTCAAGTAATTATTTGGATGAGTACTTTTTACTTCTACGTAAGTAAAGAAACAATACCCTTACTTGACTACAATTTTTGGCTACTCTACCTCCTGGGAATAAACCCACTCCTCCTTAATTTCTGCACAGAACTTGTGCTCACTATTGTTTTGGACATATTTTTTTAATCTTTATACAATAGAAAGAGCACGGTGAGGGAGGAGAAAGTGGGCCAGAGGCCAGCAGCAGGGATGGACATGGAGGGTCTTCAGTTATTTAACTGTAGAGGAACATCAACAAAGAGACTCTTACTTTTACTTAATACAACTGTTATTTTATTTTGATTATTTTATTGTTTCTGATTGGGTCCAAAAGAAATCTAGAACTGATGATATTATTTTGTAATATAGTTAATCAGGAGAGCCTGTAGCCTTTGATTCCCTTAGTTCAAAAGGGAAATACTGACACGGATGTTTAAAGATGTAGTTTATATGTAACTTCAAAGAGACTTTTTGTTTATTTGTTTATTTTTTATTTATTTGCAGATATTATTTGACGACTGTATTAGGTAGCAGGCATAGGTCATACCAGTTGATTAATTTTGCACATTTTGCTGTCATAGTTGATCAAATAAATGATAAAATAGCCACATCTTAATGTTGAATGACTTTTATTGTTGTGTCACTTTCACCTGTCACTTCTTGCCATTAAATTAAATGATGTGGCTTATTACCCTGTTACCCCTGTTACCTTTCACTTCCATTCAGTTTTGGTGCTGATAATTTAAACAGGAATGGTGTTTTACAGAACTTTTGGTGTTCAGTGTTGTCATTTGGCATTTAATTATTTGGCTACTCACCCTGTAGATGCTCCAGGGTCATTCTATGTCAACTCAACCAGAGTTTGTCAGCTTTAGATTTTAGATTTTGACTTTAGATTTTGATAGTATATCATTTTAAAGAACTAAAGTCGGTTCCCTGGTGCTGTGCTGTTTGTGGTTATGTGGTTCTTTAGCTGCTAAGGGGAGGTGCAATTGAATGCGAGGGGATGATAAATCACTCAGTGGATCTCTGAACAATTTGTCCCCCTCACTTCTGAAATGATGGCTACGCTCCTGGGTATAACATGTATGTTTGACAATGTATTGTGTCTTTGGCTTTGTAAGCTACAGTATTTACTTCTGATAAATACCTAGAAAAGTAATGCTGTTGTTTAGCACTTCAGTTTCTTAACATTTCTGTAGTGACACACAAAGACCATAGTAGGTCAAAAAGCATGCGTATTACAGAGTCTGACCAGTTCTTAAAGAACGAAAAGAAAAGGAACAGCAAAGAAGAGAAAAGAACAGAAGAGAGAAACAAAATATTACAATTAATCGTGGAACTGGATTAATTCCAAATGAATTAAGCACCCAAAGGTTTCTTTTTCCTATAATGGAGTGGTTTTGCAGACTGAAATGCACCATCACTGCAATTAAAGCTTAATTGAAAGTTGCTCCTGATTGGCTACTGAGTAGTCACCCTATTAAGGCCCTTCATCTGATTGGTTGCTTCATTTGTTTGATATGTGAGGTGATTTTGGTGGGACTACACTACAGAAGTAGAGTTATTGAATATTATTCCTGATAAAAAAATTCCCTAAAATTAAGTAAAAGCACATTTCTCCAAACTAAGTGCTGTAGTATAACGAGCAAGAGGTCATTGATGTGTGAGGTGATTCTGGTGGCACAACACGCTATTAACATGAAGTTATTGAATATTATTCCCATTTAAAAGAGCTGAGAGTGAGTTTGGTGGCACTACACTTCACAGAAGTGAAGTTATTGAATAATCGTGTATTGTTTCTTTTCGGTATAGACATTTGTAGACGGTCCCTGCGCTCTGGTCTCGCTGCCGGCTGCTGGTAGAGACCAATGTAACTCATACTGCACAGAGGACGGCTCGTTTTGATAAAAAAAAAAAAAAAAAGGTTGTAGCTCGTTGTCTGTGTTACCACGGTTGGAAAGAGGTGTCGTTTGCTGTCTAACAAACTTTTGCTTGGGAGTTATTGATCCCGGAAGTGCGAATCTGTGAATATATTTCTAACTTTACCGCAGTCATGTACACAGAGTTCAGTGATAATAATAATAATAATAATAATAATGATAATACTTATCATTATTATTATGTTTGTCCTCCATCAGCCCCTCTTCCAGTGCAGCAGCTGCTCGTCCGTCACGCTGATAAGACGTCTCTGAGTGTCTTGTGGAAGTGGCCGCTTGGTGAGTGGGACGGCTTCACTGCCGTCGTCAGACAGGCGGACCCCGCCACTATCGTGGCTCAGAGGAACCTGACCTGGGAGGCCAGAGACTGCACGTTCAACATCCTCACCTCAGGACGCCTGTACACCATCACCGTGACAACCAACAGCGGCAACCTGAGCAGCTTCGTGTCTGTGATGGCACGGACAGGTGCGAGTTATTTACACCGTTTGTTCTGTTTGTACCGTGATGTTTCTCTAAAACCCAATCAGGTCACTAATCTGTGATCCACGACCAGGCGGAGGTCTACGAGGGGAATGTCTGCAGACAGAACTAAAGCCTCTTGAGTCTGTTGGAACGACTGAAGAACGTGTGCTGTGTGCATGTGTGAAAATAGCAGCTTGATAAAAATGATGGATACAGGTTCACTGAAGTTAAAACAGGTCAAATAGTTAGCTTTAAGTAAACAGTTAAAATAACCTGAAGGAAATCATAAACAGTTCTAGGAGATAGCTCAAAGTTCTGAATAAACAATTAATATAAAAGCATGAAGTTGAGGCTAAGCAGTTGAAATGGTTAGCTTGTAGTTTGGAGGAACAGTTAAAATAGTTAGCTTGTTGTAGCCTAATTAATATATCGAATACTTGGCTAATAGACAGTTAAAGGAAACATGATGAGATTTCAAACACAGACTGTGTCACCTGTAACATTATTAATTTAATTAATTTCTGGAACTTCGTGAATGAAATTCATGAATGTCATTAGTTTCCTCTGAGACAAGTCAAAATGTCCTTTGTGAAGAAGCTCCAAAAATCAGATAGATAAAGAAACTAAAGTGCTGCGACGCTGCGACGCTCCAGACTTCAGCTTAGTTTAACAGAAACATGAAGACCTGACTGTCCCATGTCTCCGTCTCTGTGTGTCCCTCTCAGCTCCTGCTCAGGTGTCCCGGCTGCATGTCTCTAATGGAGGAAGCACAGACAGTCTTCAGGCTGAGTGGGGCAGAGCCCCCGGAGACGTGGACTCGTACCGTGTCCTGCTGGTCCATGACAGCAGCGTCATCAAGAACCAAAGCGTCGCGGCGGAGACGAGCAGCATCAGCTTCAGCACTCTGAGACCTGGAGCTCTGTACAGGGTGGTGCTGACCACCATCACTGCTGGACTCACCTCCAGACAGAGCGTGGCAGAGGGACGCACCGGTAAGACTGACAGGGACACAGCTGGGGACACATCTGGGGACACAACTGGGGACACAGATGGAGGAGGTATACCAGCTAAATTCTTCCTTCTTCTTTAGAAAAATTCAAAATTTTCCATCTGTCCTGCTCTCACAAAGATATTTTAGACTCATCTTAATTCTGCTCTGAGATTCGTCTGTTTGAAGTTCGACTGTTTCACCAAAAAAAAAAAGAGAGATTAACTATGAGCCAATAAAATGAGACGCTTCATCCCCACACTGACTCAGGTTTAAGACATGTTACCATGGTAACAATCAGAGCCGACAGCTGGTTTTCATCAGGTCACATTTAAAATTACATTCAGGACTGAACTCAAATTTCTTTTAAAAATTACCCTGCATGAATAAGAATATATACAGTGCTTAACAAATTTATTAGACCACCTGTCATAAAAACAAGAAAACATCAATATTTTAGAAATCTTTCAAAAACTTGTTTAAAACTAAAAATGTTATTGTTATTTATTTGGCAAATAAACTGAAACAAATAAATATTTGTTTTTCACACATAATAACCAGAAAACTTATTTGTACGGCCTCCTTTGGCCTTGATAACAGCTGTATTCTCACTGACATTGTTTTTATGTACTTTTCGACAGTCTCTTTTGTTATTGAGTTCCACATAGTTTCTAGCTGTTCCCACAGACTTGCTTTAGATTAAACTTTTGTGCGATCAATCTTTGAACCTACTAAATCCCAAATTTGTTCAATAGGATTCAAATCCGGACTTTGACTTGTCCAGTCCATTAGTTCCAGTTCTCCAGATTCTTTTTTCTTGGTCAAATAGTCTCTGCACATCTTTGAAGTCTGCTTGGGGTCATTGTCTTGTTGGTATATGAACCTACGACCAATCAGATGCACTAAGATGTTGTGGTAGACGTTCTTGTTCATGAGTTTCACTAATTTGCCCCACGCCGTTTCCACAAATGGAACCCCATACCATAATGGAATCTCCACCATGTTTCACTGTGGCTGCAGAGCATCTGGCATCAAAACGTTCTCCAGCTTTTCTGTGGACATAAACATGACGATGCTGACTGAAGAGTTCAAACTTGGACTCGTCCGTCCAGAAGACCTTCTTCTAGTCATCAACAGTCCAGTGTTTGAGCTCCCTGGCTAATCTGAGGCGTTTCTGGATGTTTGCAGGCCTCAATAATGGCTTCTCAGCGGCTAGTCTTCCCTTTAAGCCTTGTTCTGTCAGTCGTCTGCTTATGGTCATTCTGGAGACTTTCTCAGACTCTGATCTAGAAGCATTTATCTCTGCCTGAAGATCAGCAGTGCTCTTCCTTTTGTCTCTCTCAGTCTTGGCAGTTGACTCCAAATCATACTTGACCACACTGTGAGAACACTTTATGTCTTTTCCTGTTTGTCTCAGAGACCATCCAGCATCATGAAGTGCTTTAATGTGGACTCTTTCATTTTCAGTGAGCTCTCCATGTTTTACCATTTTGAACAGGAATGAGGAATTTCAAACTGAATTCTCCTTCTTTGAGCCACTGGGCTTCTCTGAGAAGTCAAATATTAATCAAACATAACATTCAACCACTAAAACAATTTTTCTGTTCAGGAATGCAAGTAAATAACTATAATTTGACATCTTAATCAAGTAATAATAATAATGTGCTTCACTATTTTTTTTCTGTTTTTTTTGTAAAACAGTAAATTTGAAAATTCATGGATAACAATAATAATTATTTTTTATCATTAAAAATATAATTTCAGTTTAAGAGCTTCTACATTCTGGTGTATTAACCATGACAGACACATAAAAATGATTTTGGTAATTACCAGTGCTGTTAATTTAGGGCAGCTGTGGCATAAACCTTACATTGGGTGGTGGTCTAATAAATTTGTTAAGCACTGTGTGTGTGTGTGTGTGTGTGTGTGTGTGCAGGATGTTACTGAAAAGCAGGAATCTGTCAGGAATTTTCAGGAAGTGTTGACAGCATGTGAAGGTCTGTGTGAGTCAGCAGGATGTCAGTTTTACACCACGACAGGAACAAAACATTATAATTAATACTGCGTAATAATACGACATAATAATACTACACTAATACTTCATTACTGCTGCTGGAAAGTATTTTCCACATCAGTGAAGATCTGACTTTTAGGCTGAGCTGCATCAACAAAGACTAATTTAATCTGAGATTATTCAGTCTCTCCAGGATTTCAGAGCCTTTTTTTTTTTTTTTTTGGCTTAGTTCAATAAAATGTTTGATTTCACAGCAGCTTTTATTAAAATAAATAAATAAATAAAAATACGTGATGCATGCTATGATGTCTAGGTGTTTTTTGCAGCCAAACTGCAGGAGTAAGTGAGAACTGCAAATGATGTTGTGATATTGTTTTAAAAATGTATGTATAATTCATTGCACCTTATCTGAAGTTATTCTACAAAAAGCTAAATCTGTTTGGAGCTCAAACTCAGTTCAAACAGCACAAAATGATGAAATATAAAAGTGCACAGAGTGTTGATGAATGTCAACAACAACAACAAACCCTGTTTTCTTCTCAGTACCTGTGACAAAATTTAAAAAATAAAAACACAAATAATAATAAATAATCAAACACTGGATCAGTTCATTGAGACAAACATGTCTCCTATGTGGGGAACTGAGACGGAAACTTTGGACAAAACCACAAGTCAAGTAAAACCAGGTTTCAAATTCATTCATTCTTCATTCATTCAACCTTTATTTATTTCTCAGGAATACATTGAGGGGTGGCCCTCATTTACAATGATGCTGAGATTACATTAGGCAGCAAAGCAGAAATACAATAGAAACAAAACAAGGAAAGACAGAACGATAATAAAATAAACAGCCAATAAGAATTCTGTTTTCACAGTTTCACTCAGAGTTCTATTGCACAAGTAAAAACTCGTCTCAGTTTAGTAAATCCAAGTTCAGTGATGTAAACTGAACTTAAATAGAGTTTAATCCACATAGAGATGTTTGGTTTGCCAAATTAAAATCAATAGGAGTTCTGTCTGTAGTGAGTACAAAAGAGGAGGGGAACTGTTCACTGTCAGCTGCTCTGTTTTCATTAACAAGATGTTACACTGTTTGCTCACGAGCTAAAAATCAAATCAAACACAACAAAACTCGCTTCAAAGTTCATGAAAAACAATTTCACCTGCACCAAACACAAGTCCAACACATGTAGAGTACTGACCACATCTCAATAACTCTCTAGCGTCACCTATTCACCCCAATAACCACATTATGTCTGTTAGCATTCTGCTACTTGATGCTACACACAAACAAGATGTCACATGACACCTGAGGCTCCATTGATTGCAGTGCTGTGCTGCTCACCACAACCAAAACTCAGTGAACAATCAGGTAAAACTTCATCTAGCCATGAACGATAAATCAGGTCTGACCTGCTGACTGTGATCAGAAGACGCTAATCAAACACTCCTGATCAGTAATCCATCGTTTCTGTGGTCATTTGAGTCAGTTCCCACCCCGGGGGGCGGATCTAGAGAAATATTCATGGGATGGTAGGAGGGTTGCACAGACACTTGAAGGGGTGGCAAAAATACATGCTCATTTAATCACAAACAATCATAAAGATCAATATTTGTTTGGAAAAGCCCCAATTTTTGACTCAAAAACACAACGTTACGACAGCAACACGACTAAGATGTTGAGTATACGTATCCACAGGTGGAATTAGAAATTAATCACTGTTTTATTTTCAAAACCTAAAATGTGGACAGAACAGATCACTAAATTATACACATTAGAACATCATGTGCTGCATTCACTGTCTCCTCGACCTCAGAGTTTCCATCCAGCCACAACTTTTCATACATGTATTTTAGTAAGTGTCCTACACTGTCCCAACCCTCTAGATCTGCCCCTCTGTAGTCATTTACATTTTCATTTCAGCTCTAAGTGAAGAGACAGCTGGAGGCGTGTACTCAGGCTTCCTCAGTCTTTTATAGGATCTTACTGTCTCTGTCT
Organism: Lutjanus argentimaculatus; assembly: GCA_034769285.1. Lineage (NCBI taxonomy): Eukaryota > Metazoa > Chordata > Actinopteri > Lutjaniformes > Lutjanidae > Lutjanus > Lutjanus argentimaculatus. The sequence goes on along the minus strand of JAWZSL010000039.1, from coordinate 4,869,430 downwards.
CCATCTAGTGGCTGAATTGAGATACTGCACCAATTTGAGTAGAGAGAACAGGAGCCTTTTTCTGTCTCTATTCACTGTGTTTATTCATATTTCATGTTTTAAGGAGGTTTATGTTATTTGTAGTTTGGCTCTATGGAAATAAATAAATGTTTTAAAGTCAAATTCACAGTAACAACCGACATAAACCTGGTGAGAACATGACATTATCTTTATAAATAAATGCATCATAAATGTTGTGTTTTAGTGTATTTTCATCAGATTTCAGTTACAGTTGTCATCCAGGAGCAGGAAAAGAACTTCAGCTTCACTTTTGGTTGTTGGAACTTGGTTACAATGGTGATATTACTTTGAAAGTCAGATTTTTTCACTTTTCCAAAGTGAGCAGAAGTTTGCGTACAGGCCTGATGTTTGAGGATTTCTTCCTCATCAAAAGGTCTTGTTCTTTTAGGTTTGGTCCAGGGTTCTGCAACCTTCACCATCCAAAGAGATATTCTTAACCAAAAAAAAGGAAAAAAATCCGTCTGGAACCACAACTATTAAATTCTTTCTCTGATTTGGCGTCCACAACTGATGGAGACCCAAGAAGATGAGCCACCATCAGTTGAGAATTTGTTTATTTATTTATTTATTTGTGTGTGTATAGGCTATATAGGAGGAAAAATTAATTATCTCAATTAGCTAAAACTTGTGTCTTGTGTGTCTTCTGCATGAGGACATCATTGTCCGTCCGTCCACACTAAACATCCATCCTGTCTGAAGTTGTCTTCCACTGAGAGTTGTTTGACTTTCATTAGTTTATTTTATGGACTTTGAAATGAGACAGTCTGTCCTCTTTGTGTCCTCTGTGTCCTCCCAATCAGTCCCGGCCGCAGTGGGTGAGGTGACGGTCAGTAACAACGGTCGCATGGACTTCCTTAGTGTGTCATGGCGTCCATCTGCAGGTGACGTGGACAGTTACCTGGTGACTCTGAGTGACCACGAGAAGACGCTTCACACCGTCTCCGTGTCCAAGTCCAGTCCAGAGTGTGTCTTCAACTCTCTGGTGTCCGGACGTCTCTACAACATCTCCATCACGTCCCGCAGTGGACCACACCTCAATCACACCTTCATCCAGGAGAGGACACGTGAGTACACCATCGTCATGACTTGACTTGGATTTTAACAGCAATGACTTGTGACTTGATTTGGACTTTACCACCAGTGACTTGTGACTTGACTCAACTTGAGTCATTGGTGTATTTGAACCTCTCATTGGTGTATTGACCTCTCTGTTCACCTGCATTCCAACCATGGAGGCAGTGGAAACTGTGAGACAACGTCTCCTACATGACAACACCCTCCACAACAGAACCAATCTTAACCCTGACCAGATATGCCAACTACTTGATCTCTGCCTGAACACTACATACTTCCAAGTCAACGGCAAATTTTACAGACAGAAACATGGCTGTGCCATGGGCTCACCAGTATCCCCCATTGTGGCCAACCTGTACATGGAAAAGTTTGAATACAGGGCCCTGAAATCTTTCAGAGGAACACCACCGAGCCATTGGTTCAGATATGTGGACGACACATGGGTTAAAATCAAAAGCCAAGAAGTGCAAACTTTTACAGAGCACATCAACTCAGTGGATAAAAACATCAAATTCACTAGAGAAGATGTCAAAGATAATTGCCTTCCTTTCTTGGATTGTGAAGTTCACATTGGTAAGGACAGGAACCTCCACATCGGGGTATATAGGAAGCCCACACACACAGACCAATACCTACTCTTTGACTCACACCACCCTTTGGAACACAAACTAGGTGTTATCAGAACTCTGCAACACAGGGCGGATAATGTACCAACCAGCACTCAGGCCAGAAAGAAAGAACACAAACACCTGAGGGAAGCCCTGACAACTTGTGGCTACCCCAGTTGGGCCTTTGTGAAAACAGCCACGGTTGCCAGAAAGAACACCAAAAAGGATGGTGAGGAGAAAAAGAAAATCAAAAGGAACAACATAGTGATTCCATATGTGTCTGGGATATCTGAAAAACTCAGGAGGGTTTTCAACAAGCATCACATCCCTGTGCACTTCAAACCCAGTAACACACTCAGACAGAAATTGGTGCATCCCAAAGATCGCACACCACATACACAGAAAAGCAATCTGGTGTATGCTGTCCAATGCAACGAGGATTGCAAGGATTTATACATTGGTGAAACCAAACAACCACTAAACAGACGCATGGCTCAACACAGGAGACCTAACTCCTCAGGTCTAGACTCAGCTGTCTATCTACACCTTAAGGAGAAGGCACACTCCTTTGAAGACAGCAACGTCCACATTCTAGACAGAGAGGACAGATGGTTTGAGAGGGGAGTTAAGGAAGCCATCTACGTCAAAATGGAGAAACCCACTCTAAACAGAGGAGGAGGCCTAAGACACAACCTCTCTCCTATTTACAATGCTGTTATTTCATCTTTGCCCAGGAAATTCAACAACTTGACCTCCAAAAACAACAATGTTTCACATTCATGTAACTCTAACGACTGTGGTCCACAGTCCTTTGTCTCTAACGACTGACACTCATACCTGGTTTCGGGTCACACCCAGTGATCAACGACTCCAAACGACTGTTGTCAATCTGATTGGAGCACTCATGAATTTGAACACATCTACAGAGGTTAAATACCTGGGGTTCCCACCATTTAGTTAGACTAGCTCTGACTAGTCTGACAGGCATGAACTGATGAAGCTTCTTGGATGAGAAGCGAAACATCTTCAGTAAGACTTTTAAACAAGTCCAGTTGCTTTCGATTTAATCTTTTCCTGAGATTACAATGACCTGGACGAATGAGAACATTCACGGACGTGTATTTGAAGTATTTGCTCTCATGTCTGCTCTCTCTCAGAACCGTCAAAGGTTCAGAACCCAACAGCGACTCACGCCGCTCGTGACGACTACCTGAAGGTGTACTGGCGTCACGCTTCCGGAGACTTTGACTTCTACCAGGTGTTCATCAAACACAACAACGTGTTCTTGCAGAACCAGACAGTACTCAAGACGCAGAACGAGTGTGTGTTCACTGGCCTAGTGCCCGGCAGACTCTACACCGTGCTGGTCAGCACCTGGAGCGGGAAGTACGAGACCACCACCTCCACATATGGAAGGACCTGTGAGTCACCTCTCACCCCTCTGAACCGTCTCACCCCTCTGAACACTCTGACCCCTCTGAAGTGTCTCACCCTCTGAACACTCTGACCCCTCTGAAGTGTCTCACCCCTCTGAACACTCTGACCCCTCTGAACTGTCTCATCCCTCTGAACTGTCTCACCCCTCTGAACACTCTGACCCCTCTGAACTGTCTCACCCCTCTGACCACTCTTACCCCTCTGAACTGTCTCACCCCTCTGAACACTCTGACCCCTCTGAACTGTCTCACCCCTCTGAACACTCTGACCCCTCTGAACTGTCTCATCCCTCTGAACTGTCTCACCCCTCTGAACACTCTGACCCTTCTGAACACTCTGACCCCTCTGAACTGTCTCACCCCTCTGAACACTCTGACCCCTCTGAACCGTCTCACCCCTCTGAACACTCTGACCCCTCTGAAGTGTCTCACCCCTCTGAACACTCTGACCCCTCTGAACTGTCTCACCCCTCTGAACACCCTGACCCCTCTGAAGTGTCTCACCCCTCTGAACACTCTGACCCTCTGAAGTGTCTCACCCCTCTGAACACTCTGACCCTTCTGAACACTCTGACCCCTCTGAACTGTCTCACCCCTCTGAAGTGTCTCACCCCTCTGAACACTCTGACCCCTCTGAAGTGTCTCACCCCTCTGAACACTCTGACCCCTCTGAACTGTCTCACTCCTCTGAACACTCTGACCCCTCTGAACGTCCTCACCCCTCTGAACTGTCTCACCCCTCTGAACACTCTGACCCCTCTGAACACTCTGACCCTCTGAACTGTCTCACCCCTCTGAACACTCTGACCCCTCTGAACACTCTGACCCTCTGAACACTCTGACCCCTCTGAACCACTGACCCCTCTGAACTGTCTCACCCCTCTGAACACTCTGACCCCTCTGAACTGTCTCACCCCTCTGAACTGTCTCACCCTCTGAACACTCTGACCCCTCTGAACGGTCTCACCCCTCTGAACACTCTGAAACCCCTGAACTGTCTCAACCCCTCTGAACACTCTGAACACTCTCTAACAGTAGTGTTTGCTAACAGTAGCTAATTGTAATGTTCATTAAGAATAATGTCTCCTGCCCATCCCTCAGTCCCAGCGGCGGTGCGGTCCCTGGCTCTGGCCGGTCAGGGGACAGAGGACCTGCGGGTGATGTGGGCGGCAGCTCTGGGTGATGTGGATCACTACGAGGTGCAGCTGCTGTTCAATGACATGAAGGTGTTCCCTCCCATCACACTGGGCAGCGGCGTGGGACAGTGTCTCCTGTCCTCGCTCACACCTGGACGCCTCTACAAGATCCTGGTGTCCACCTTCAGCGGCCCCAACCAGAGGGCCCAGTTCATCGAGGGACGCACAGGTCAGACGAATACTGCTGGGTCCTAACATTCTCTTTAATACTGAAGAATAAATGTGTCTGTTGGTGTGGCTCTTACATGGGAAAACCAACAAGTTCTTCAGTGGAACATAGGGAACATTCAAGAGAATCAAGAGTAGGTGAATGAATCATTCAGACTGTGGTTTAAACATGTCTTTGTCTCCTGTCTCACCAGTCCCCAGTGCAGTGAAGAATATCCATGTTAGTAACAGTGGAGACAGCAGCAGTCTGAAGGTGAGCTGGACGCCTGGTCAGGGCGATGTGGACGGATACTCTGTCTTTCTGTTCAGAGAGAACAGACAGCTGGACGTCCGTCCTGTCCTCAAACACCACAATGAGGTGACGTTTGGGTCCCTGCAGCCTGGACAGATGTACAACGTGATGGTTCAGTCTGTGAGCGGAGATCTGCTCAACAACAACACGGCCACAGGACGCACAGGTCAGAAGCAGGAAATACTGTTATATTAATACGCAGGTCTTTAATATTAAATTATATTTATAAACAAATCAACAACAACATGGCCACAGGACGCACAGGTCAGATGCACGAATAAATGTAGAAATACTTAATTAATACATGCAAAAATTGTCATCACCAAAATGTATTTATTTATCCTTTATTTACATATTTAAATATTTTTTTCTGCATGAATTAATTAATTTATTTACTTATGTTTACATCTTTTTTCATGTTTATTTGTATGAATCAGGTACTAAGAGAACACTTACTGTTTATTTACAAACTAGCAACAACTGGACATTTGAAAGAAAAGAAACATAAATGATCATCTGAATTATTTTAGAAATACTGTAAAAATTCATTTTATAATAACGTGTATTTCATAATGACCTGTCTCTCTCTCTGTCTCTCTGTCTGTCTTCAGTACCGTCCACAGTGACGGGTCTCCAGGTGGACGACCTGCAGTCCACCTGCAGCCTGCAGGTGAGCTGGCAGGACGCTCTGGGTGTGTCTGATGGTTACGTGCTGCAGCTGCTGGATGAGCGAGGCGGTCTGGTGACAAACTGCTCTCAGTCCTCCGGACAAACCAGGTTCAGGTTCAACAACCTCACCCCGGGTAAAAAGTACCGAGTCCTGGTCCAGACCACCAGCGGAGGGGTCCACAGCCCGGGCGTCAGTGCCGAGGCTTGCACACGTAAGACTTCCTGTTTACAACTCAGACAGCGGACAGTGGGAGGGGATGAAGGAGAAGGAACAAATTTTGGTATTTCAGACACATTTCAATTTGTAATGAAAAAAGGTTATTATTCTCTACAAAAAGCAATATTCAGATATTCAATAATAAAGTCCAATCTTTATTTTAAAAAAATGAATTGATTAATTATCAAAACAAAAAAGAGCCATTAGAAGTTTTTTTAAGGTTTTTTCTTTCTTTTTTTCTGCAAAAAAATTATATTTCAAGTTAAAAGTCAAATTTTATCAAGAAGGAACTCATTTTGGGGGGCAAATGTATTTCCAAAATAAATTGTTGATTGATTTAATTTACAGAGAAAAGAGGTGGTTATATTTCAACATTGATGTACACACAGGTGTTTGCTACCTGCTGGGCAGTGATGCCTGTCGCACCACCAAGATCTGCCAGTGTTTTTTATTATTATTATTAGTTCTGACAAAAAACAATCTGAACTTTTTGAGAAAAGATGTTTTATCTTTTGAGAACAAAGTCACAATTTTGACAAAAATTAGTGTAAAATTTTGAGGAACCAGTCCTGATTCTTCAAGAAAAAGGTCATATTTTTTCGTTTTCAAGAAAAATGTCAAAACCTATAAAGGGAAAAAAAAAATCTATATTCTAAGATTTTGAGAAAATATTTTCACTTCTGTTGTGGCATATAGAAAATAAATCACTATATTTTGACAAAAAAGAATAATATTCAATCAAATAGCTGTAATATTTTGTAAAGTGAAAAAGCCAATAGTTTTGAAGAAAAATTCTGAATAATTGAAAAAAGCAAAACCATTATATTTAGTGAAAAGGGTTGGAGAAAAATACCTAACAGCAACTTTAACCTGGGTGTTAGCAGACTGAACTGATTAAATAAAGAGCACAGTGACTATGTTTACATGCAGTCAATATTCGGGTTAAGGTCAATATTCCGGTTTTAACCCGTTTACAGCGACATCAAAACAGCGAGGCACGGACAACGTCTCGACGCACGGAGAACATCATGACGTAATGCGCGTCATTTCCCAAATACTACTGTATTGAATTCTTCTTCTTATTATTGAATTCTTGAATTCCCCCATCTCATCTCTTTCCACTTAAAGTGTGTGCAGAAGTGTGATGTTGTCTTGTGTTTCGCCATGTTTACAACAAGTAGTTCCTGTACTCAAAAGACCAAGATTCCTTGCGAACGGAACATGCACAGAACACAAATTAATGTTCCTTTCGATGGGGATATCCCGATAGGCGTATACATGACCAAATATTCGGGTTAGAAAAGTAGTAACCCAGGGGTCATATTCGGGTTTTTAAAAAGGGTTATTGGTGTTTACATGGCCGTGCGCAACCGGGTTATTGCTAATATTCCAGTTATGAAAGGGTTATTGACTGCATGTAAACATAGTCAGTGATGCTAAAAAACACTCCTGCTCCTCTTCCTCTTCCTCTTCCTCTCCCTCTTCCTCTTCCTCTTCCTCTTCCTCTTCCTCCTCCTCCGTCAGGTCCTGCGGCTGTCTCCGATCTGTCCATTAAAGCCAACACCACCACCAGTCTGTCCTTCCACTGGTCTCCACCAGAGGGAGACTTTGACGATTATGAGATCTTTTTGTATAAAAGCGATAACTCGCTGCAGGAGAGGAGACGACTGGGTCAGTCCAGCAGTCAGCAGTGCTCCTTCCAGGGTCTCACACCTGGAGCTCTGTACAGGATGGCGGTGGTGACACACAGTGGCAAGCACAGCAACCAATCAGCTATCTGGGTCAGGACAGGTGAGGGGTGTGTGTGTGTGTGTGTGTGTGTGTGTGTGTGTGTGTGTGTGTGTGTGTGTGCGTGTGGCAGTATCCCCACAGTTTAGACTGACAGGTTGTATCAGTTTGAGTAAAACCTTTGTGGGCCTGTGTCTCGTCTTCAGTCCCAGCAGCTGTGGTGTCTCTGAAGGCTCACAGTGGGAACCAGTCTGATGCTCTGTGGGTGAACTGGGAGCAGGCTGGTGGTGACCTGAGCAGCTACCTGCTGACCCTCTACGACCCTGAAGGCATTCAGGCGGGCAGGCAGCAGGTGGGCACAGACATCACTGAGTTCGTCTTCTCAGGCCTGGTCCCCGGTCGACTGTACCGAGCCGAGGTGCTGAGTCAGAGCGGAGAGCTGAGCAACAGAGCGAGCACGCTGGGCAGGATGGTGAGAGAACACCTCACATCATTCATTATTGTTATTATTATTATTATTATCATCATCATCATTGTTATTATTATTATTATTATTATTATTGTTGTTGTTGTTGTTGTTATTATTGTTGTTATTATCATTATTATTATTATTATTATCATTATTATTATTTTACACAGCGATGTTCTGGAATATCCTGGAACCATAAAAGAAATACAAGAGAAAAAAGAGTCAGCAGACTTCATCTTCTTTGTGTGTGCTGATGATTGTGTGTGGCTGCAGAGCCCCCTGCTGACCAGAGTGAAACGAGTGGAAACATCATTCAAACTTTTTGAAAGTTTGAAATAATCTCTGATGCTCGCTTACGTTTCTGCTGGAGTGTGTGTGTGGATAAATGATTCTGTTGTGTTCAGTATGAAGAACATATTAAAAGTAAAAGATGAAGCTCAGGATCCTGATGTGATGGCGTGATGTCACCTCAGCTGAAGGTTTAGAGGAACTGCTCAATATCAACAGAAAAGAACATTAAAAATCTAATTTCTTCACTTTAAATCGTCCAAAACAAACAACAACAAAAAACAAAAAAAGGGGGTAACTTTATAGTAAGGTGCTTGTAATAAGCATAAGTTAATAGGTTATAACATGGGTGCCGAGTTGAACATTGGGGGGGGCAAAAAATATCGGCCTATATAATGTTAAGGAGTGATGAGGTGAGGGGTAGGGGTGAATATTTTCTTGAAAATGACACATTTTGACCATATGATCACTTTAGTCGATTATCTGGTGGTATTTATAATCATTTTTGAGACAGAAGAACATCATTTCAACATTAATCAACATTATTATGAACATAATATAAACTGTGCAGGCTGCGTACAGTGCGACCTTCACTGCTGCATGTGAGGATGAAATGACAAGTTCAGTCTGTGATCTGTCTCTGTCTGACTGAACAGCCTCATGGAAGTGATATAAATCAAGTCATTTGGGTTTTTTTTTTTTTTTTTTTTTTATTAATTAACTTTTTATTGATTCACAAACTCATTATTCCATCAGCACATTACATCACTTATACATATTTTCCAGATACATCAATCCTACAAATACTCCATACAGGAAATCAAAAACATAAATAGGCACAAACTTTAACCTCAAAGTTTACCTTTAACCATAAAAAAATAATCAAAATAATAATAAATAAAACAAAGACACGTTTAAAACGCTTTTTCCACTTCTAACCTTATTTTTGCTTCCTTCTTATCCTTTTTTCTCCTGGTGGAGAATAACAAAGAACATAATCTTAAGAATGAACAGTTATTTTTGTAGCAAGAACTAAGGGGCCCGCATGATACATTGCTTTTACAGGATAAAATCTGCTCTCAATGGTGATACAAAATCCACCCAGTTTTCCCAGAAACTCTTAAATTTATTTGATTCTAATCTAGCCGAGAAAGTCAGCCTTTCCATCATATAAATATTATGCATCACTTCAACCCAATCCTCCGTTTTAGGTGCATCTGTTTTCAGCCACTTCCTGGTAATGGTCTTTATAGCAGCCACTAACATTATTCTAAATAAATATTTGTCCCCTGAATTTGTTATTCCCTGGTTCTCTTTCCCCAGATACAAAACATCAAATGTACATGGAAGTTCCACTTTCAGAACTTTCTCCATGCATTTCCTTAGACCCTGCCAATAAGGTATGATAAATGGGCATCCCCAAAATATATGGAAATGATTGGCTTTGTTTTCTCCACATTGTCTCCAACATCTTGCATCCTGAGATTTCCTTTGTACTGGTGTAATAAAATATCTCGTAATGTTCTTCCAACTATACTCTCTCCATGAGAGGGAGCAGGTTGTTTTCCATTGTTGCTCACTGATCTTTTCCCATTCCTCCTCTGACAACATCTTTCCAGCCTCTTTCTCCCACTTTTCTTTTATATATGCTGTATTGTTACCTTTTAATTTTTCAACTTCTTTATACAATTTTGAGATTATTTTTTTGCCTGAATCCGATTCATATGCTAAAATAAATAATTTAATAATCCCCAACTCTAGCTCATCCACATTAATCTTTTTTATCATTTGCTCAACATAATGCCTCATTTGTAGATATCTGTAAAAATCCTGATTGTTTAAGCCATATTGATTCTTTAGATCCTGAAAACTTTTAATAACCTTCTTCTTTAACAGCTCCCAGAATATTGTTGGACCCCCTCCCCATTTACAGAACCTCTTATCTACTATATTCGGTACAAAATCTGAGTCATGTGCAATCCATCGCAGCATCCTACTCTGCTCTGTCAGATTATTTTTTGATATAATCTCAAACCATATGTTAAGAGATAAACCCAACCATGGATTTAGCTCCTCTTTAAGATGTTTTCTCAACTTTTTGTCATTTATTATGGCTTGTATTGGAATAGTGGTCGATGTACAACACTCAATGGCCTTCCATCTTGCTGTGTACGAGGGATTGCACAAGTTCACAAAAGTTTTCAGTTGTGCAGCATGGTAATAGCTCTTGAGGCAGGGTAAGGCCAATCCCCCTTTAACCCTGGGTATCTGTAGAGTCCTAAATCTAATCCGTGGTCTTTTCCCCTGCCAAATGTATCTTGAAATAAGTTTATCCCAATCTATGAAATCTTTATCTGTTACTTCTACTGGCAAACTTTGAAATAAATACAACAACCTTGGAAGGAGATTCATTTTAATCGCTTCTACTCTTGAAACTAAACTTGTGAATGGAATTAGATTCCATCTTGCAATGTCAGATTTTATTCTTGAAATTAGTGGATCATAATTTATAGATTTCAACTGAGATAAATCTTGAGGCAGAGTTACTCCCAAATATTTCATGGATTTTGACTCCCAATTAAATCTGAAACTTTCTCTGATGGCTCGATCTGGTGCATAGTTAAAAGTGGAAACCTGTGTTTTTTTTCACATTTAATTTATAGCCCGATAATGAACCAAAATCTTCAAGTATTGACATGAGTGTTGGAAGAGACATAGTAGGTTGCGTTAAATATATTAATACATCATCCGCAAATAATGCTATTTTCTGTTCATCACCCTCCAAGACTACACCTTTTATATTTTCATTTTGTTTTATCCATTGGCTCAGAGGTTCCAAGTAAATAGCAAAGAGGAGAGGGCTAATTGAACAGCCTTGACGACACCCCGTTCCAATATGAAAGAGTCTGAAAGATTTCCATTGATTTTGATCCTAGCTGTGGGTTTATTATAAAGACATTGTATAGTTTTGACAAATGTTTCATGGAAGCCAAATCGCTCCAGCACCATGTACAGGAAGTCCCACCTGACGGAGTCAAATGCTTTTTCTGCGTCCAATCCCAGTATTACTACTTCTAATCGTTTTTTGATGATATTTTGCATCACATGTAGTGTGCGCCTAATATTATCCTGTGTCTGTCTCTGTTTTATGAATCCCGTCTGGTCCTGATGAATTATGTCTGGCAGAATTGTTTCTAGTCGTCTGGCTAGAATAGCTGTAAATAATCTGTAGTCTTGGTTGAGAACACTAACTGGTCTATAACTAGAGCAGTCCAACTTATCCTTTCCTTCTTTTGGGATAACCGAAATGAAAGCTTCCCTCCAAGAGTTTGGAATTTCTCCTTCTTTTAATACCCAGTTAAATGCATTTTTTAGCAGGGGAAATCAATGGTTCCTTGAGCAATTTATAAAACTCAGAGGTGTATCCATCCGTGCCCGGAGCCTTGTTGGTCTTCAGCTTTGAAATTGCTGACTTTATTTCTTCTGTTGTGATTTCCTTCGTCAGAGCTAAATTTTGGTCCTCTGTTACTTTTGGTAAATTTAATGAATCTAACAATAAGAGTATCTGATTCTTATTATTTATCTTTGGTTGAGAATATAGATTTGTGTAGTATGTTTCAAAACATTTATGTATCTCTTCTGTCTTATATTTTGTCGAATTAGTAATTGAATCCCTAATTTTGTAGATATTATTATTTGCCATTTGCTTTTTTAACCTATATGCCAGCAGCTTTGCAGATTTACTTCCTGCTTCATAGTACCTCTGTTTCATATACATCAGCTTTTTTTGAATCTCTTGTGCAAGGATGTCATTTATCTCTGCTTTAATCCTTTTGATTTCTTGGTTTATTTTTTCTTCCAAATTATTTTTATGTTCTTTTTCTAATTTCTTTAGATCTGATTCTAGTTTATTGAGTTTTTCCTGCTTTTGCCTTTTCAGATATGTTGATTTGGCTATTAGTTTCCTCTGATTACAGCTTTACATGCATCCCACAGCACGGATGGAGACACCTCCCCATTATCATTCTCCCTTACATACGTCTGAATTTCTTTAATACATTCCTCCTTCATTTTCCCTTTAAGTACATTTATATTTAGCCTCCAAAATGTTGTTTTTGTTTCTCTTGACATAGCCAAAGTTATATATACCGGACTATGATCCGATAGGTCTCTTATTCCAATTTCACATTTTTCAACCCTGTACCTGTCTTTCTTATATATCAAGAAATAATCTATCCTTGAATATGTTGAATGAGATGATGAGAAATACGTATAGTCCTTCCCTGTGGGATTTAGTTCTCTCCACACATCAATAACTCCCAATTCTGCCATCAAACCTCTGAATTTTTTACTAATTGTGGATTTCTGCGCAATCACTGATAGAGCAGTCAAGTTGTGGGTTTACTCTGAGATTTAGGTCTCCTCCCCATATCAGAATACCTTCCCCTTTAATGTCATCAAGTCAAACATTTGCCTATAAAACCTCCACTCTGACCCTGGGGGGGCATATACATTGAGAATAGTGACCAGCTCTCCCTCTAATCTTCCCTTAATCATTATATATCTTCCCTGTTTGTCTATTGTTTCTGAAAGTTTTTCAAACGTAATTTTCCCTGATATTATAATGGCCACTCCTCTTCGATGACCTGTTCTATAGGATGATGAAAATATTTGATTAAACCCATTTCTTTTAAGCTTTTTGTGTTCCTTCTCTGACAAGTGGGTCTCCTGCAGCAGAGCCACTCCTACCCCTTCTTTTCTCATCTTCCCTAATACCTTGGTCCTTTTAATTGGGTTAAGTATCCCATTCACATTATATGAGGCTAACTTTAGTAATTTTTTCTGGGTTGCCCTGCTCATTATTCTTCCCTCTCCTCCGCTCTATGTTTACCCCTTATGCTACAGAAATGGCAAACTGCCCTGAACAGTACAGAACTAAAAACAAAAACATTCACTGACAAACCAGTGATTAACATGAGAACTTCCTTGCGTGGGGTCTGAAATTTGACCCTAAATAAGCCCTGATGACAAAACTGCTCTGAGGGATGTCCTCTCCCTCCCGGGGGAAGTGGGCCCTCTTTGCTGCAGTTAGCTTTGTCCATATGTCCAACAGCACCACGAAAATAAGAAAAAGAAAAAGAAAAGTAGCCCCGACCTTTATAAAATATATAGAGGAAATAGTAAAATGATCTTAAACAACATAAATGTGAAGAGGCCCATTATTTCTCACCTTAGTCTTGTGAAGAACTCAGTCCAAGTTCAAACTATTTAGTCCTCATCCATAAATCCATGTCCATCAAATCTTGTCCTAGTTCCTCCTAAAGGTTTGCAGTTTTTGTTTAAATCCTGGTTCTGTCTCTTTGGTTGTTTGTCCCTTCTTTGCTTGGCTGGCCTGCCAGGTTAGGCGTTTGATCCTCTCCAGTCCGCTCTCCATAGGTTTAACAACCGTCACCTGAAAGCCTCTCCTTGCCATGTCCTTAGTCGCCTCTTCCGCTGTATTGTAAACACAGGTTTCTCCCTCGTAAAACACCCGTAGTCTCGCTGGAAACGGTGTTTGGAAGCGTATTTTCTTCTCTCTCAAAAGTTTTTTCGCCTCTGTGTATTCCTTCCGTTTTCTCAATACCTCCGGAGCATAATCATGGTCCAGAAACACCTTTTTCCCCTCGTACACAAAGCCTCTCTTCTGCCATGCCGTCTTTATTATCTCTTCTTTGTTTCTGAAACTCATGAATCTTACCACGATAGATCTCGGCGGGGAGTCTGGGGGGGGGACGTGACACCAAAGCCCGGTGGGCTCTCTCAATCTGGAAATGAAGGGACTGAGGTAACTCCAACTTTTCTCTCAGAAGGGTCTCAATAAACTCAGTCATCGTCTTGGCGCTGTCTTCCGCTCCCTCTTTCACTCCGTGTATCCTGATGTTTTCCCTCCTCGAGCGACCCTCTTGGTCCACCAGCCTAGTTTCAAACCGTTTCTGTAGCTCCAGGAGTTCAAGTGTAGCATCCTCAATGCACTGCAGACGTTCCTCAGCTTCCACTATCCGCCTCTCGGCGTTGTCAATCCTGTTGTTCGCAACTTTGATATCTTCTTTAATTTCTTTAAGAGTGTCTGAGTTTTCACGACGAAAATCTCGCAGCTCTCGGAGTATTGTCTCCAGGTTTGCCATGTTTTGAGTGGACTGGGCCTCTTCGTTTTGGCTACTCGGACTCGTCTCTCTTTCACGTGTTGACTGGGCTAGCTCTTCACACTGCTCCGCTAGCTCTGATGCTAACGTGTCTTGTTCGTCGTCTCCTCCGACATATAACTCTGGTTTTTTGAGACTTTTTTCCTGATTTTCCTCTCTTCATAATCGAAGCCCTTTCTCGTTAGTGTTTAACACGTATTTCACTTACTTATTGACAAATACACAGGGCGTTTGAAATTCACGGTCAGGGAGCTCACTTTTTATGCTGCTGCCATAATGGAGGTGCACCGGAAGTCTCATTTGGTGTTTTTAAAGTTATGTATTGAGCTAAAACAGATTCTACATTCCCTTCGTGCGCACGTCTATGTTCAACATATTCAGCTTAATAAAGTAAATGATCGCTCAACATTAAAAAGTAAAACTCTAAAACAGCTCTCACTCACTTGGTGTGAGGCTTCACATGGATTCTTCAGCAGTTTTTTGTCACAGCCAGCTGCTGACGTTAAATCTATCGGATGCTGCAGTATTTCATCCAGATGTGTTTTGGATAAACTATAAATCAGTGTTCTTGAAACTTTGGGCTTCACCTGGAATTTTGTCTGATATTTCAAATGTTGCAGCAAACCTCAGTCCAGCGGATTTTATCCCCCCTAAAACCCAGTGCCCCCCCATAGTTGGTGCCTATGGGGGGGCTATGGGTAATAATGCTTATTAACATTGATAAGTGTTAATAATAGCATAATTAATGTTTAGTGTTAGATAATGAAGCACTTACAAGAAACTTGTCAAAAGTTCATAGATTACTTAAGAATGTTAGTAAAAGCCTTATGAGTTTCTTATGAGTGTTTAAAACAACATTACAAGCACATTTATTGAGTTTAACTAACTTATCATTTATCTTAAACCTTTGCTAAGCTTTTGCTTCATTAAGATTTCTACAAACTCAGTTTTGTGTTTATTAGCAGAGGGAATAAATAAATGATAAATAAATGTGTTCACAGTGCTGTTATAAACAATTATAAGCAGCTCATAAGGCTTTTATTAACATTCTAAATCTAGATGTCTATAAACATGTTTCTTATAAGACTGCTTATAAATCTATTGTGCTATAATTAATACTCATATAGTCTTATTAAGACATATTAATGTTAATAAGCATGTCATAAGGGCCTTATAACACTGATTACAAGCATCTTAATATAAATTTGTGCCAAAAGTAGAATTTAAAAGAGTTTAATCATGTAAAAAAAAAAAAAAAGTGACTCCATGTCCAGTTGTGGGAGTGACGCTGCAGTTACACAGAAGATGCACTGAGGTCATTTCCTGTCTCGTGCTGGAGTTAAGAATAACTGCATGTGACTTGGTCCAACAGCCACCTGCAGGATGACGAAAACAAAGTTTTAGCAGAATAAAACCACGTACGTGTTACTGGTACTCTTATTGTGTTCTTCGTTCACAAACAGAAAGTCTTCCAATCATTTTATCAGAGATCAGTGTGGCCAGCAGGGGGCGCTGCAGCCCCTCAGCAGTTTTCTTTAGTGAGTCCATCATCATCAAACGACATTTTTCTTCTGTTTTGTGTCCTCGTCAGCTCCCAGACCTGCCACCTCCTTCCTGTTCGGGGGGGTCACCAACACATCCGTGGAGATCACGTGGAGTGGCCCTGTTGGCTCCGACTACGATGACTTCGACCTGAAGTGGACGCCTGCAGACCGGCTGTCTGTCATCAACCCGTACCACAGCCGCACCTCCGGCAGCCGCATACTGAGAGGCCTGTTTCCCGGACGACTATATACCTTCAGCCTCCGCACCGTCAGTGGGGCCACAGGGTCCGGGGCCTCACCCACCTACAGCACCCCAATCCACAACAGCATCCGGACCAGTAGGTGGCAGCACTGCTCCTGCAAACATTAAAAAACATACAATCATTTCACATAAAGAGTTTTAACTCTGAAGATATTCTGGGCTTTGTTTAGCAAAAGGAAAAAGAAAAATGAAGATGGAAATACATAAAAACATATAGATATATTTACATTAAAGGAAAACAGAATAAGATTTTTTTTTTTAATCCAAAGTAAAATAAAGTAAAAATAAACATTTTCTGTCTGAACAACCATTTTCGGTTGTTGTTGACATCTGATCACAAATATCTGAACTTTCTCCTCCTCACATTTTCTAAACAGACTCGTTACTTTAGTTTTAATGACTTTGAGGTGAATTATTGATTATTGTTATTTTGCATCATTGTGCGCCGCCTTCCAACATCAAGACTGATTTCAACCTGAATGAAACAATAAGACACAGAAAAGATGATTCACTGATGAAGACGACAAGATGAAAACAATGTAAAAGACATAAGATGCTGAAAATGACGTAAAAGATGAAAATGACAGGACAAAACGAAAATTATGCACTAAAGTGTAACATGACAAAAAGAATGTAACAAGAAAAACGAGGTAATGATGAAAACAACGTAACGTAAAAAGAAAACAATGTCAAAAATGGAAAACAACATTACAATATGTGACAAGAAGTAAACAATGTAAAAGATGTCAGGAGATGAAAATGATGTGAAAGATAAAAATGATAAAACAAAACAAAAATGATGTAAAAATATGTAACATGTTAAACGAGGTGCAAGATGAAAACAACGTAACAAAACAAATTCAACATGAAAAAAATAAAAATAACTTGACAATATGCAGGAAGTAAGAAAGTAAACAAAATTATAGCTGCTGCGCAGCAATGGTCGGGGCCGGGCAATTTTAGGCAAAATTAGGCAATTCTGAGCAACAAGCACAGTGTAGGAAGATGAAAAAAAGGTGTCATTCTAATGTGCATTTTACATCAGTTGAGGCTTGAACTCACAATTTCTGGCACAAGAGACTCTGCATATTGACTGATAGCTAAGCCAAATAAACAGGGAAAAGAGACAAGGGATAACAGGGAAACGTGTTGATAAAGAGTATTTGTCTCTTCCCAAAACTCCCTGAATCATAATTATTTAAATCTTAGCAGTCTCTAATCCACATAGCATGATACCTGAACATAAGGCTTTCACATTTGAAAGTCCATCCTGCCTTAGCTGAGGCTCGAACTCACGACTTCTGACACTGAAGTCCGTCTTTTATCTCACTGAGCTAATTGGCAAGTGACAGTTGAGGTGTGGCTTCACAAATTGACTAAGCCAAGGATCAGGGTGCCAGGCAGCAGCCATCCATGCCATGGAAAAGAACATTTCAAAGTGAAAGTTCCAAAGCTGTAGCACATATGGTTGATTTGTTGTGAATTTTCAAAGTTTTGAAATTTAGAGGCTTGCTGCCACCATCAGGACTATTGTCTTGTGTTTCCAGTTGAGGACATCTGGCATGGGACTGGACCTTTGTGAAAAGTTTGGGTAGATTTCTCATATGGAAATGTTGTACAAGCTGAGGCTTGAACTCACAACCTTCAACACCAAGAACCATCCTCTATCTCACTGAGCTAATTGGCAAATGAAAACACCACTTGTAGCTTCACAAATTGACTAAGCCAGTCACCTGTGTGCAAGACAGCAGCTGTTAGCATGTAAAGGCAGATTTAAATGGCTGTCAAAAATTCAGTTATTGAGACAAAAATCCCAAAATACACAAATTGCATCTAGACAGCATGGAGATGTTGGTCATTAGTTTTAACAATGATTTATTGGCTCCAAAAGTGAAAAACTGATGTTTAAAAATGACATTTTTGCATTGACTCCAATTGTTCATGTGAGAGTGAAATTCAAAATGCTGTAAAAAATTCAGTTTTTGAGATAAAATTCTGATATTTTCCAAACATCATCTACCATGACTCCAAAATTTTGTCATTTTTTTTCATGAACATTGAAAATGTATTTAGCAAGAATTTGCAAGTATATGTTTATAATACCGTTTACAGTCAAACATTTTGATGCACTGTAGGCTCAATTTTGATAAATCAAAAATCTGTGTGGATCGTTTGTGTAGGACAGTCTGAAGATGCTCTGTAGCAAGTTTGGTGTCAATTGAACAAAAATTGTGGGAGGAGATAGGTTTAATAAGTTTTACAGTTTTTGAAAAAAACAGAGTGATGGACTTCATAATTTGCAATAGGTTTAAATGTACAAAAGTTTCTTCAGTATTGGGGCTACATTGTGGTGAAAGTTGTAAATCTGTAGCACATATGGTTGATTTGTTGTGAATTTTCAAAATTTTGAACTTTAGAGGCTTGCTGTAGCGCCACCATCAGGACTATTGGCCTGTTTTTGCAGCTGAGGCAATCTGACATGGGACTGGACCTTTGTGCAAAGTTTGGTCATTTTTCGTGCATGGGAAGTAGGATTTCCTCAGAAGAAGAAGAAAGAAAGAAAGAAAGAAGAAGAACATGCAGGATTACAATTAGAGTCCTGGCAGCTCAGGCTGCCCGGCCCCTAATAAAAGATGTTAGGAGATGAAAATGATGTAAAACACATAACAAGATGAAAACACAACACATAACAAGAAAAATGACGTAACAAAATGAAAACCACATAACAAAACGAAATGATGAAAATGACAAAACAATATTTAACTCAGTATGTAATGAGACAAAAACAATCTAAAAGGCATAAGAAGACGAAAACAACGTAACAATATTTTAACGAGACCGACGTGATATAAAAGACGTAAGAAGACGAAAACAACGTAACGCTATCCAACGAGACCGACGTGATATAAAAGACGTAAGAAGACGAAAACAACGTAACGCTATCCAACGAGACCGACGTGATATAAAAGACGTAAGAAGACGAAAACAACGTAACCATATCCAACGAGACCGACGTGATATAAAAGACTAAGAAGACGAAAACAACGTAACCTATCCAACGAGACCGACGTGATATAAAAGACTAAGAAGACGAAAACAACGTAACGCTATCCAACGAGACCGACGTGATATAAAAGACGTAAGAAGACGAAAACAACGTAACGCTATCCAACGAGACCGACGTGATATAAAAGACGTAAGAAGACGAAAACAACGTAACCATCCAACGAGACCGACGTGATATAAAAGACGTAAGAAGACGAAAACAACGTAACCATATCCAACGAGACCGACGTGATATAAAAGACGTAAGAAGACGAAAACAACGTAACCATATCCAACGAGACCGACGTGATATAAAAGACGTAAGAAGACGAAAACAACGTAACCATATCCAACGAGACCGACGTGATATAAAAGACGTAAGAAGACGAAAACAACGTAACCATATCCAACGAGACCGACGTGATATAAAAGACGTAAGAAGACGAAAACAACGTAACCATATCCAACGAGACCGACGTGATATAAAAGACGTAAGAAGACGAAAACAACGTAACCATATCCAACGAGACGACGTGATATAAAAACGTAAGAAGACGAAAACAACGTAACCATATCCAACGAGACGACGTGATATAAAAACGTAAGAAGACGAAAACAACGTAACCATATCCAACGAGACGACGTGATATAAAAGACGTAAGAAGACGAAAACAACGTAACGCTATCCAACGAGACGACGTGATATAAAAGACGTAAGAAGACGAAAACAACGTAACGCTATCCAACGAGACCGACGTGATATAAAAGACGTAAGAAGACGAAAACAACGTAACGCTATCCAACGAGACCGACGTGATATAAAAGACGTAAAAGACGAAAACAACATAACAAACCAAAAAGGATATGATGTGATATCGTGTTGTTGTGTCGTTGTGCGTCTCTGCAGAGCCAGAGCGAGTCCACGGTCTCCACTGTCGTCCTCAGAGCTCCACCTCCATCTCGTGCTCCTGGGGGCCCCCGGAGGCTGACTACGACTCGTACACCATTGAGTGTCTCCACCAGGACTCCCGAGTCCTCGTCTACTCCCGACGCACCGGCAGAGACTCCACCTCCTACATCATCATGCAGCTGGAGCCCCACAAACGCTACACAGTGTCCGTGAAGGTCATCTCTGATGGGACGACAAGCGAGGAGGCACAGGACAGCGTGGTCACCATGATCGACCGTAAGTTTCCACGGGGTGTGACCTCAGACGTCAGGGTCATGTGACCTCAGTAGTTAGAGTCACATGGTCATGCTAGTGTCTGTCAGGCTAATGTCTCTAATCGTCCTGTCACTTATCGTCCTGTCTTTAAATGTCCTGTCTTTGATTGTCCTGTCTCTAATCGTCCTGTCACTTATCGTCCTGTCTTTAAATGTCCTGTCTTTAAATGTCCTGTCTTTAATCGTCCTGTCTCTAATCGGCCTGTCACTTATCGTCCTGTCTTTAAATGTCCTGTCTTTGATTGGCCTGTCTCTAATCGGCCTGTCACTTATCGTCCTGTTTTTAAATGTCCTGTCTTTGATCGGCCTGTCTCTAATCGTCCTGTCACTCATTGTCCTGTCTTTAAATGTCCTGTCTTTAATCTGCCTGTCTCTAATCGGCCTGTCACTTATCGTCCTGTCTTTAAATGTCCTGTCTTTAATTGCCCTGTCTTAATCGGCCTGTCACTTATCGTCCTGTCTTTAATTGGCCTGTCTCTAATCAGACTGTCACTTATCGTCCTGTCTTTAAATGTCCTGTCTTTCATAGGACTGTTTCTAATTGTCCTGTCACTTATTGTCCTGTCTTTAAATGTCCTGTCTTTGATCGTCCTGTCTCTAATCGGCCCGTCACTTATTGTCCTGTCTTTAAATGTCCTGTCTTTAATTGGCCTGTCTCTAACCGTCCTGTCACTTATTGTCCTGTCTTTAAATGTCCTGCCTTTAATCATCCTGCCTCTAATCGGCCTGTCTCTAAACTTCCTGTGTCTACTCGCCCTGTCTCTAATCATCCTGTCTCTAAATGTCCTGTCCTCTCGGTCACTGCAGGTCCTCCGGTGCCCCCTCTCAGTACCCGGGTCAGTGACAGGTCTTCGGTGGTCACCAAGTCGTCCATCTTATTCAGGTTCAACTGCAGCTGGTTCAGTGACGTCAACGGAGCCGTCAGGTTCTTCACTGTGGTGGTGACTGAGAGTTCAGGTGAACCTAGAACACTACAAACACAGACCTACCTGTCCCTGTACACCCTACCTGTCCCTGTACACCTACCTGTCCCTGTACGCCTACCTGTCCCTGTACGCCTACCTGTCCCTGTACACCTACCTGTCCCTGAACACCTACCTCTACCTGTACACCTACCTGTCCCTGTATGCTTACCTCTCCCTGTACACCTACCTCTACCTGTACACCTACCTGTCCCTGTATGCCTACCTGTCCCTGTACACCTACCTGTCCCTGTACACCCACCTGTCCCTGAACACCTACCTCTACCTGTACACCTACTTGTCCCTGTATACCTACCTCTACCTGTGCATCTACCTTTACCTACGCACCTACCCGTACCTTCTCTCGCCTGTTCTGTCTCTCATCTGTCCTCTCTCACCTGTCCTGTCTCTCACCTGTCCTGTCTCCCACCTGTTCTTTCTCTCACCTGTACTGTCTCACTGTCCTGTCTCCCACCTGTCCCGTCTCTCACCTGTCCTGTCTCACCCGTCTTGTCTCTCACTTGTCCTGTCTCACACCTGTCCTGTCTCACTTGTCTTGTCTCTCACCTGTCCTTTCTCACCTGTCCTGTGTCACCTGTCCTGTCTCTCCTGTCCTGTCTCTCACCTGTCCTCTGTCTCTTTAATGTGTCTCAGGTGTGGAGGATGTCCAGCCGGAGCAGACGGACCCCCTCCCCTCCTACCTGGACTATAAATCCAACAGCTCCATTAAATCCTATCAGACCAGTTACTTCCCCAGTCAGTGCAGCGAGGGGCCCGATGGCTCCTCCCACAGCTTCCAGCTCAGCCTGGGCACCGGCGTGGACACACTGGGAGGCCCCTGTGTCCCGGATCAACAGGGGCCTCAGCAGGGACCCCCCACTGAGGGCAGCAGCAGACACCTGAAACTGTTCTGTGATGGGCCCCTCAAACCCAAGACCGCCTACAGGTACTGTAAAAATATACCATCTACAATACTGTAAAAAATATTCTGTCTACAGGTACTATAAAAATATTCTGTCTACAAGTACTGTAAAAATATATCCCGTCTACAGGTACTGTAAAAAAAATATTCTGTCTACAGGTACTGTAAAAATATTCTGTCTACAGGTACTGTAAAAATATATTCCATCTGCAGGTACTGTAAAAATATATTCTGTCTACAGGTACTGTAAAAATATTCTGTCTAACAAGTACTGTAAAAAATATATCCTGTCTACAGGTACTGTAAAAATATTCTGTCTACAGGTACTGTAAAAATATATCCCATCTACAGGTACTGTAAAAATATTCTGTCTACAGGTACTGTAAAAATATTCTGTCTACAAGTACTGTAAAAATATATCCTGTCTACAGGTACTGTAAAAATATACCATCTACAAGTACTGTAAAAAAAAAAATTCTGTCTACAGGTACTGTAAAAATATACAGTCTACAGTTACTGTACTTTAAAAAACTAAAAAAACACAGGTTTACTGTTTACTTTTGTCTATTGTTCTTTATTTCAATTATTTTTTTCTTTTTGCCAGTAAGGAAAAGCGGGTTTTGAAGCTCCAACTGTGAGAACTTTACTTTGTATTTGACAATCAGCTCTTATTTTATCAGATTTGAGTCTCTGCAGCAGCAGCAACTTAAACAGCCTGTCCAACAGGAAACATTGTCTGTCCTGTTGTATAAATATGACATCGAGATGATTTAAAGGAGCAGAAAGAGGAGCAGAATGTCTCAGTTAACTGGATGTTTTCATGCTTTGCTGAAATAATCAAGTCAAATATGAATCCAGTTATATTTAAGGTTTTTATGCCCTGGTTTGTGTCTGCAGGCTCAGTGTGCGAGCCTTCACTCAGCTGTTTGATGAAGAGAAGAATGAGTTCAGCTCTCCTCTGTTCACGGACACTTACCTGTCGTTACCTGTGGTCACTGAGGCAGGTGAGCAGAATTCAATACTTAACTGTCATTGTAAAAAACAACGAGATAATATATACAGGCACCATCCAAACTGGCAAAGCAATACAAATACGTTTTAAATGGAGGCAGCAGAGGGAGGGAGGGAGGGAGGGAGAGGGTCTCGAATTCTGGAGGTGTGGTATAGGTGAGTGCTGCAGCCATGCAAGGACCAGTTCACAGTTCTTGTGGTGTGAGAGATGTAGTGGTGGGGGTGGTGGGGGGGGTCATTAAGTAGCCTCATACTGGGGTACAGGCTGTGCCATTGCTGCCTGCCGATGGACCTGTATTCTCCTGAGGCAGCAGGTGAAACAGTGAGCAGGTGTCTGAGTCCAGTTCGAATACGGGACTAGGGGAGCTGGCTCACTGAAGGACATGAGCTCCCCTGAAAGCCTCATTTGGCTTGGGGGAGCTCTATATATGATGGCCTGAAATAATAATAACACTGACAAATATGGCAAAGTTTGTGTTTAGTCGCACATTTTATGTATTGTCACTGAATTACCACAATGCTGTGTGCGCTGTTGTGTGCGCCACCGTGACCGCTGCGCTGTCCGTGGTTCTGACACGGAGCAGAGGTGACTGATAGACTTAACATGTTACTTCGGTTCCTGTTTGCTTTTTGTTGTTGCAAATTGAACTTTTGGTCTGAATTCCACTTTCTCCCGATTCTAACAATCCACAGACAGGAGAGGAACGACAGTGAGCCAAAAGGACAGTCAGTAAGGAGAGAGGTGTGGAGAGAGAGATGCACGCAGCAGAACAGCTGTTTCTCTGTCTATGACATTTCATAAAGTTGTTCCATGTAAAAACAAATGTGAGTTAATTTTGATTTAAGATCTCTCCACATTAGTTTACATCACAAAGATCAGATTATGACGTTAATATTGAGGCCAAAACGCACTGAAGGCGTCTGACTCGGCAGAACGAACACTGAGAGCATCGTGATGCGCGTCAATTTAATGCCTCCACTGCGAACTTGTTTACATTTTGGAGCGTCAGATGAGGACAAGAGGAGTTTTTTCTGCAGTACGTGTTTGAGGAGAGTTAAATGGAATAAAGAAAACGGTAATGGACTTGAGGAGGGAGTGCTGTAGCTACACCTGAAATAAGGTAGTAGAAAAAAAAAAAACCGACCCGCGGGGGGGGGGGGGAGTGGAGTGCAATAGGGCTCCCCCGAAAGCCATTGTATAATTCGAACCCTGGCTGAGTCCCCCAGGATGTTGTGCACGCTCCTCAGACAGCGGCAGGTATAGACAGAGGTGATCTCAGGGAGGCTTCCACAGTCGCAAATGACCTGAGGTCCTAATAATGACCAAATCTCTGAGAAGAGTTCTACACTTGTACTGTTGGTCACCCTTGAGCTAATTAGGCTGCCAGGACCCTATTGTCATCCTTCTTCTTCTTCTTCTTCTTCCTCTTCTTCTTCTTCTTCTTCTTCTTCTTCTTCTTCTTCTTCTTCTGAGGAAATCCTACTTCCCATGCGCAACAAATCACCAAACTTTGCACAAAGGTCCAGTCCCATGTCAGACTGCCTCAGCTACAAAAACTGGTCAATAGTCCTGATGGTGGCACTACAGCAAGCCTCTAAAGTTCAAAATTTTGAAAATTCACAACAAATCAACCATATGTGCTACAGATTTACAACTTTCACCAAAATGTAGCCCCAATACTGAAGAAACTTTTGTACATTTAAACCTATTGCAAATTATGAAGTCCATCACTCTGTTTTTTTTCAAAAACTGTAAAACTTATTAAACCTATCTCCTCCCACAATTTTTGCTCAATTGACACCAAACTTGCTACAGAGCATCTTCAGACTGTCCTACACAAACCATCCACACAGATTTTTGATTTATCAAAAATTGAGCCTACAGTGCATCAAAATGTTTGACTGTAAACGGTATTATAAACATATACTTGCAAATTCTTGCTAAATACATTTTCAGTGTTCATTAAAAAAAAGACAAAATTTTGGAGTCATGGTAGATGATGTTTGGTGACAATAGTCACAACCACAGTTGAAGAAAAACAACATAAACATGGATGTTCAGCATCGAGTGAATAAAGTTATAGTTTCATATCAAAGTTTATTATCATTACCAATGAACAATGAGCCCTTTCAAAATAAAGGTCTGATAACAGTTACATAGTAAACAAAATGCTATCAACTGTCTTTATTTATGTATTTACCTTTCAAGGGGCCACACTGGGCCCCAGGACGCAGTTTTCTCAGGTCAGATCTAAACAGATAAACAGCACGACAGGTAACAGGTCAACGTGTTACTGCTACAGAGACTCTGACAAACAAACAAACAAACAAACAAACAAACAAACAGCAAGATGATAGATAGATGGTAGGGCTGCAAACTGTCAGCTCTTTCTTTAATCAATCATTGGTAAAACTGATGATCAATGAATTGATTAATCAGACTGATAAAATCTTAAAAATGTTGCATTTACCAAACAACCTCTTTTATGGTGCAATGGTTTCACCTAGAACCCTCTCTGGAGGTTCTATCCAGAACCTTTCTACCTCTCTAAGGGTGCTAACAAGAATCCAAGCCAGGAGGTTCTACTGAGAACTGTTTTACATTCCAAGGGTTTTATCTAGAACACATTTAGGAGGTTCTACTGAGAACTATTTTACATTATGGTACAAAGAACCCTTGAAAGAGTTCTTCAAGGATTTCAACAGTCCTTGAAGAACTCTTTCTTCCAAAAAGAGTTCTTCAGAGGCAAATAGTTCCAGGTAGAACCACAGCCCCTCAGGAGGAACCCTTTTGAAACCCTTATTTCTAAGAGTGTGGCCTATAGAAAATGTAAAGAGCTTCATGTTTCACATGTTTATTACTTTATTGATTCCAAACTGGGAAATTCTTTTGTTCCAGCAGGAAGAACACAGTAACACAGGAACATCTTTGTCTACTCTATAAATATTAAAGACAAATATCTGTAGAATATCTGAGAACATAGAAAATATGTACAAGAATAAACTGTACTGAAACGTAAAAATATACAAGGATACAGTACAAAAATAAAAACCAAGTTCTATAAAAGAACACTGTACTGTGGTGGAACGGGATCAGAGACCAGATGAAAGACAAAATATCTGTCAGCAGAACAAAGTGAAAGAACGTTTGAAGAGAAGTTGAAGTGTTTTGTGTCGTCATGCAGAACCTCTGAGCGGCGTGATCGAAGGCGTCAGCGCCGGCCTCTTCCTCATCGTCATGATGGTGGGAGTCACCGCTCTGCTCATCACCAGACACAAGACTCGAAAAGTGTGAGTATTAAAACGCGACGCTGCTGCAGGTCACTGACACGTTCATGCACAGACACAATAGACACACAACACAGACAAAAACAAACACTTTTATATTTTACAGTGTTATTCAGATTATTTTATTTCTTTATTAACGGAAAGTTTCTTCACACTGCATTTCTGTTCTAAGGAACAAGTCTACTGGGATGATATCTTCTCTTTTTAATCTAAGTCACTGGTTCTCAACCTTGTTTCCTCGGAGCGCCCCCTGCTGGAACTCAGGAAAGATGAACACAGACTTTTGTATCAATTGAAATTGCAGCGTTCATTCAGCTGCTGGAAATCCTTGAAAACACCTGGAATGTTTTCAAGGTCTGAAAAGTGTCTGGATTTTGGAAAAAGTGCTTGAAGCTGTCTGTCAGGTGTTGTGTGTCTGTCAGGTGTTGTGGTCTGTCAGGTGTTGTGTTGTTGTCAGGTGTTGTGAGTTGTCAGGTGTTGTGGTCTGTCAGGTGTTGTGTAGTCTGTCAGGTGTTGTGGTCTGTCAGTGTTCAGTGTTGTGTGTCAGGTGTTGTGTGTCAGGCGTTGTGTTGTGTGTCAGGTGTTGTGTGTCTGTCAGGTGTTCTGTGTCAGGTATTGTGTTGTGTGTCAGGTGTTGTGTGTCTGTCAGGTGTTGTGTGTCAGGTGTTGTGTTGTGTGTCAGGTGTTTGTGTGTCTGTCAGGTGTTGTGAGTCTGTCAGGTGTTGTGTTGTGTGTCAGGTGTTGTGTGTCTGTCAGGTGTTGTTGTGTCAGGTGTGTCTGTCAGGTGTTGTGTGTCTGTCAGGTGATGTGGTCTGTCAGGCATGTGTTCAGTGTGTAGCTGTCAGGTGTGTGTGTCTGTCAGGTATTGTGTCTGTCAGGTGTTGTGAGTCTGTCAGGTGTTGTGTGTCTGTCAGGTGATGTGGTCTGTCAGGTGTTGTGTGTCAGGGTGTTTGGTCTGTCAGGTGTTGTGTGTTGTCAGTGTTGTGTTGTGTGTCAGGGTTGTGTTGTTGTCAGGTGTTGTGAGTCTGTCAGGTGTTGTGTGTCTGTCAGGTGTTGTGAGTCTGTCAGGTGTTGTGTGTCTGTCAGGCATTGTGTGTCAGGTGTTGTGAGTCTGTCAGGTGTTGTGTGTCTGTCAGGTGATGTGAGTCTGTCAGGTGTTGTGTGTCAGGTGTTGTGAGTCTGTCAGGTGTTGTGTGTCTGTCAGGTTTCGTGAGTCTGTCAGGTGTTGTGTGTCAGGTGTTGTGAGTCTGTCAGGTGTTGTGTATCTGTCAGGTGTTGTGTGTCTGTCAGGTGTTGTGAGTCTGTCAGGTATTTTGTGTCTGTCAGGTTTGTGAGTCTGTCAGGTATTGTGTGTCTGTCAGGTGTTGTGTGTCTGTCAGGTGTTGTGTGTCTGTCAGGTGTTGTGTGTCTGTCAGGTGATTGTGTGTCTGTCAGGTGTTGTGTGTCTGTCAGGTTTGTGATGTCTGTCAGGTGTTGTGTGTCTGTCAGGGTTTGTGGTCTGTCAGGTGTTGTGAGTCTGTCAGGTTTGTGAGTCTGTCAGGTGTTGTGAGTCTGTCAGGTGTTGTGGTCTGTCAGGTATTGTGTGTCTGTCAGGTATTGTGTGTCTGTCAGGTGTTGTGTGTCTGTCAGGTGTCGTGAGTCTGTCAGGTATTGTGTGTCTGTCAGGTGTTGTGAGTCTGTCAGGTGTTGTGTTGTGTGTCAGGTGTTGTGTGTCAGTGTTGTGTGTCAGGCGTTGTGTTGTGTGTCAGGTGTTGTGTGTCTGTCAGGTGTTCTGTGTCAGGTATTGTGTTGGTGTGTCAGGTGTTGTGTTGTGTGTCAGGTGTTGTGTGTCTGTCAGGTGTTGTGAGTTGTCAGGTGTTGTGTTGTGTGTCAGGTGTTGTGTGTCTGTCAGGTGTTGTGAGTCTGTCAGGTGTTGTGTGTCTGTCAGGTGATGTGAGTCTGTCAGGTGTTGTGTGTCTGTCAGGTGATGTGTGTCTGTCAGGCATTGTGTGTCAGGTGTTGTGAGTCTGTCAGGTGTTGTGTGTCTGTCAGGTGATGTGAGTCTGTCAGGTGTTGTGTGTCAGGTTTGTGAGTCTGTCAGGTGATGTGTGTCTGTCAGGTGTTGTGTGTCAGGCGTTGTGTTGTGTGTCAGGTGTTGTGTTGTGTGTCAGGTGTTGTGTGTCTGTCAGGTGTTGTGTGTCTGTCAGGTGTTGTGAGTCTGTCAGGTGTTGTGTGTCTGTCAGGCATTGTGTGTCAGGTGTTGTGAGTCTGTCAGGTGTTGTGTGTCTGTCAGGTGATGTGAGTCTGTCAGGTGTTGTGTGTCAGGTGTTGTGAGTCTGTCAGGTGTTGTGTGTCTGTCAGGTTTCGTGAGTCTGTCAGGTGTTGTGTGTCAGGTGTTGTGAGTCTGTCAGTGTTGTGTATCTGTCAGGTGTTGTGTGTCTGTCAGGTGTTGTGAGTCTGTCAGGTATTGTGTGTCTGTCAGGTGTTGTGTGTCTGTCAGGTATTGTGAGTCTGTCAGGTGTTGTGGTCTGTCAGGTATTGTGGTCTGTCAGGTGTTGTGAGTCTGTCAGGTTTGTGTGTCTGTCAGGTGTTGTGAGTCTGTCAGGTGTTGTGTGTCTGTCAGGTGTTGTGTGTCTGTTCAGGTATTGTGTGTCTGTCAGGTGTTGTGAGTCTGTCAGGTGTTGTGTGTCTGTCAGGTATTGTGAGTCTGTCAGGTGTTGTGTGTCTGTCAGGATTCGTGTGTCTGTCAGGTGTTGTGAGTCTGTCAGGTTTGTGGTCTGTCAGGTGTTGTGAGTCTGTCAGGTATTGTGTTGTCAGGTGTTGTGAGTCTGTCAGGTGTTGTGTGATCTGTCAGGTATTGTGAGTCTGTCAGGTATTTTGTGTCTGTCAGGTGTTGTGAGTCTGTCAGGTATTGTGTATCTGTCAGGTGTTGTGTGTTGTCAGGTGTTGTGAGTCTGTCAGGTATTGTGTTCTGTCAGGTGTTGTGTGTCTGTCAGGTATTGTGAGTCTGTCAGGTATTGTGTGTCTGTCAGGTATTGTGTGTTGTCAGGTGTTGTGTGTCTGTCAGGTATTGTGTAGTCTGTCAGGTGTTGTGTGTCTGTCAGGTTTCGTGAGTCTGTCAGGTGTTGTGTGCTGTCAGGTGTTGTGAGTCTGTCAGGTATTGTGTATCTGTCAGGTTTGTGTGTCTGTCAGGTGTTGTGAGTCTGTCAGGTATTGTGGTCTGTCAGGTGTTGTGTGTCTGTCAGGTATTGTGAGTCAGTCAGTATTGTGTGTCTGTCAGGTGTTGTGTGTCTGTCAGGTGTGTGAGTCTGTCAGGTATTGTGGTCTGTCAGGTGTTGTGAGTCTGTCAGGTGTTGTGTGTCTGTCAGGTGTTCGTGAGTCTGTCAGGTTTGTGTGCTGTCAGGTGTTGTGAGTCTGTCAGGTTTGTGTATCTGTCAGGTGTTGTGTGTCTGTCAGGTGTCGTGAGTCTGTCAGGTATTGTGGTCTGTCAGGTGTTGTGGTCTGTCAGGTATTGTGATTCTGTCAGGTGTTGTGTGTCTGTCAGGTGTTGTGTGTCTGTCAGGTATTGTGGTCTGTCAGGTGTTGTGTGTCTGTCAGGTGTTGTGAGTCTGTCAGGTATTGTGTGTCTGTCAGTGTGTGTGTTGTCAGGTGTTGTGTGTCTGTCAGGTTTGTGAGTCTGTCAGGTGTTGTGTGTGTCAGGTTTGTGAGTCTGTCAGGTATTGTGTGTCTGTCAGGTTTGTGTGTCTGTCAGGTTTGTGAGTCTGTCAGGTATTGTGAGTCGGTCAGGTGATTGTGTGTCTGTCAGGTGTGTGAGTCTGTCAGGTTTGTGTGTCTGTCAGGTGTTGTGAGTCTGTCAGGTTTGTGTTGTCTGTCAGGTTTGTGTGTCTGTCAGGGTTGTGTTGAGTGTCAGGTATTGTGAGTCTGTCAGGTGTTGTGTGTCTGTCAGGATTGTGTGTGTCAGGTGTTTGTGAGTCTGTCAGGTGTTGTGTGTCTGTCAGGTGATGTGAGTCTGTCAGTGTGTTGTGTGTCAGGTGTTGTGGTCTGTCAGGTGTTGTGGTCTGTCAGGTTTCGTGAGTCTGTCAGGTGTGTGTTGTCAGGTGTTGTGAGTCTGTCAGGTGATGTGTATCTGTCAGGTTGTGTGTCGTCAGGTGTTGTGAGTCTGTCAGGATGTTGGTGTCTGTCAGGTGTTGTGAGTCTGTCAGGTATTGTGGTCTGTCAGGTTTGTGTGTCTGTCAGGTGTGTGTGTCTGTCAGGTGTTGTGTGTCGTCAGGTATTGTGTTGTTGTCAGGTGTTGTGTGTCTGTCAGGTGTTGTGAGTCTGTCAGGTGTTGTGTGTCTGTCAGGTGTTGTGGTCTGTCAGGTGTTGTGAGTCTGTCAGGTATTGTGGTTGTCAGGTGTTGTGAGTCTGTCAGGTGTTGTGGTCTGTCAGGTGATGTGAGTCTGTCAGGTGTTGTGAGCTGTCAGGTGTTGTGGTCTGTCAGGTGTTGTGTGTCTGTCAGGTATTGTGAGTCTGTCAGGTATTGTGTGTCGTCAGGTGTTGTGAGTCTGTCAGGTGTTGTGTATCTGTCAGGTTTGTGTGTCTGTCAGGTGTTGTGAGTCTGTCAGGTATTGTGTGTCTGTCAGGTGTTGTGTGTCTGTCAGGTATTGTGAGTCTGTCAGGTTTGTGTGTTGTCAGGTGTTGTGTGTCTGTCAGGTGTTGTGAGTCTGTCAGGTATTGTGATTTGGTCAGGTGTTGTGTGTCTGTCAGGTGTTGTGTGTCTGTCAGGTGTTGTGAGTCTGTCAGGTTTGTGTTGTCTGTCAGGTGTTGTGTGTCTGTCAGGTGTTTGTGAGTCTGTCAGGTATTGTGTGTCTGTCAGGTGTGTGAGTCTGTCAGGTGTTCGTGTGTCTGTCAGGTGATTGTGGTCTGTCAGGCAGTTGTGAGTCTACAGGTATTGTGAGTCTGTCAGGTGTTGTGTGTCTGTAGGTGTCGTGTAGTTACCAAGAGTAAGATTTTGATACAGGGGTTCCGGGATGACGGTAATGAAATAGGCCACGCCCAGAGCTCCACTGTGGCTTAATAACATCTCATACTCATCATAGGTGGAACTTCAGACACTTTGTTGCTGCAGCAGTCATGTGTTTTCTTCAAATCTCTGATTCGTATCAAGATAAACAGTTCTTTCTGAACTGTTGTGGTACATGATGTAGTGTGTTCTTCCTGTGTGAAGTGCAGCAGGTCTCACTGTTATACACAGGTACATCTGTGCTGTGTTTCAGTGTCGAGTGGCGAGCGACAGTCAGGATGGTGTGAGAAAATGGGAGACCATCACCTGCTTACTCACTGGGGGCATGAAGGTACTAAATACACTGGATTTACTGATTAGTACTGATTGTATCAGATCATGGCTGATTAGTATCTGTACTGCAACTTCCACTAAAACTGAGACTAAACTACAGCTAACACTATATGTGTCTTTACTAGGCTGTTCATCTGTTTGTTAACTTTATTACACTAAACTAATTTTATAACAGTTTATAAATTCTGTCATAAGTTTGTTGTGTATCCGTTGTCTCACAGTACGTCGTATTCCAGTGTGAGTCTCTGTCTGTCGTCTGTCATCTATCTGTCTGTCTGTCTGTCTATTCTGTCTGTCTGTCTGTCTGTCTGTCTGTCTGTCTCGTCAATCTGTTGAGTCCTGTCATCTATCTGCTGTCTGTCTGTCAGTTGTCTGTCTCTGTCTGTCTGTCTCTGTCAATCTGTCTGTCAGTACTCTGCTGTCTCTGTCAATCATTGTCTGTCTTGTCTCTGTCAATTGTGTGTTGTCTGTGTCGTGTCTCTGTCAGTCTGTCTTGTCTCTGTCATCTATCTGCTGTCTGCTCTGTCAATCTGTCGTCTCTGTGTTGTGTCTGTCTGTTGTTGTCTGTCAATCTGTCAGTCTGTATGTGTCTGTGTCTCTGTCTGTTTGTCTGTCTCTGTCAATCTGTCTGTCTGTCTCACGTTTTGTGAGAATTCAGTTTTTTTGTTTTATTATCATTATTTGATTAACTTAAATGCTTTTACAGACTTTTTATTGTGCTATTGTTATGTATAATTCTGTGTTTGATTTGTGCGCATCTGTTGTCATTTGTTATTCAGTACATTGTGTTTTGTCTTCAGTCTGATCCAGAACTTGAGAGTCACTAATACAACTGCAGGCCGACTCACACTACTGCTGTCCAGAGTATGAGTAGTGACCGCTCCGTTTCATGGAACACTCAATACAATGAACTCAACTCTTCCTGATACAACAACCACAAAGGACTTACTGTGTTTTGGTTCCTCAGGATCTGTAGGTATGTTGGTCTATCAGCTATGTTGTCTGCTCAGGAGCTGTGAAGCTGTCAGATGTGTGAGTCCTGTCAGTGTATTGTTGTCTGTCAGTGTTGTGAGTCTGTCAGGTGTTGTGTGTCTGTCAGGTGTTGTGAGTGTCTGTCAGGTATTGTGTGTCTGTCAGGTATTGTGTGTCTGTCAGGTGTGTGTGAGTCTGTCAGGTATTGTGAGTCTGTCAGGTATTGTGTGTCTGTCAGGTATTTGTGTGTCTGTCAGGTGTTGTGAGTCTGTCAGGTATTGTGAGTCTGTCAGGTGTTGTCTGTCAGTTTCGTGAGTCTGTCAGGTATTGTGTGTCTGTCAGGTGTTGTGAGTCTGTCAGGTATTGTGAGTCTGTCAGGTGTTGTGTGTCAGGTGTCGTGAGTCTGTCAGGTATTGTGTGTCTGTCACGTGTTGTGTGTCTGTCAGGTATTGTGAGTCTGTCAGGTGTTGTGTGTCTGTCAGGTGTTGTGAGTCTGTCAGGTGTTGTGTGTCTGTCAGTGTGTGCTGCCTTCTGCTGGACACTGACACATTAAACACCTCCTTGCTGTATGATGTCATCATGTGATTGCTGCCAGTTCCATGTTCTACAGGATGAAGACATCACACCTGGTACTCAGGTGTACAATAGCGCCACCATGTGGTTGGTTATTAATGTATTTTGTGTTTTAGTTAATAACTCATGAAATCATACCAAGTAGAAAGATTTTTATACAGTGGGTTCCGTGGATGAACCAGAGTTAAATGAAATAGGCCACGCCCAACAGCTCCACCTTGTGGCCTTTAATAAAACATCATCATCATCATCATCAATCAGGTGGAACCTTCAGACACTTTGTTGCTGCAGCAGTCACATGTGTTTTCTTCAAAAATCTCTGATTCGATTATCAAAGATAAACAGATTCTTTCTGACACTGTGATTGGACAATGATGCAAGTGTGTTCTTCCTGTGTGAAGGTGCAGCAGGTCTCACCTGTACTAACAACAGGTAACATCTGTGCTGTGTTTCAGTGTCGAGGAGCGAGCGACAGTCAGGATGAGTGTGAGGAGAGAGGAGAGAAGACCATCACCTGCATTAGCTCACCTGGGGGGCAGAAGGTAACTAAATACTACTGATTATTACTGATTAGTACTGATTAGTACAGATTATTGCTGATTAGTACTCCTGTACTGCAACATTCACACTAAAACTGAGACTAAAACTAACACTAACACTATAATGTGACTTTACTACGGCTGTTTCATCTGTATTTGTATAAACTTTAATTTACAACTAAACATAATATTTTATAAACATGTTCTATAAATTCTTCATAAGTTTTGTGTGTGTCTCCTGTTGTCTCACAGTAACCGTCGTATCTCCAGGTGAGTCTCTGTCTGTCTGTCTCTGTCAATCTATCTGTCTGTCTGTCTGTCTGTCTCTGTCTGTCTGTCTGTCTGTCTGTCTGTCTGTCTCTGTCAATCTGTCTGTCTGTCTCTGTCAATCTATCTGACTGTCTGTCTGTCTGTCTGTCTGTCTCTGTCTGTCTGTCTCTGTCAATCTGTCTGTCTGTCTCTGTCTGTCTCTGTCAATCTATCTGTCTGTCTGTCTCTGTCAATCTGTGTGTCTGTCTGTGTCTGTGTCTCTGTCTGTCTGTCTCTCTGTCTCTGTCAATCTATCTGTCTGTCTGTCTCTGTCAATCTGTCTGTCTGTCTGTGTCTGTGTCTCTGTCTGTTTGTCTGTCTCTGTCAATCTGTCTGTCTGTCTGTGTCTGTGTCTCTGTCTGTTTGTCTGTCTCTGTCAATCTGTCTGTCTGTCTGTGTCTGTGTCTCTGTCTGTTTGTCTGTCTCTGTCAATCTGTCTGTCTGTCTCACTGTTTTATGGAGAAAATTCATTTATTTTGTTTTATTTCATCATTTATTTTGATTTACACTTAAAATGCTTTTACAGACTTTTTATTTGTGCTTATTTATTATTATTAATAATTCTGTGTTTGATTTGATGCCGCCATCTGTTTGTCTTTTATTATTCAGACATTTTGTTTTTTGTCCTTCAGTCCCATCAAGATCCAGAACTTTGAGAGTCACTACAACAAACTGCAGGCCGACTCACACTACCTGCTGTCACAGGAGTATGAGGTCAGTGAACACGCCACCGTTTCTATGGAAACAACTCAAATACAATAACTCAACTCTTCCCTATAACAAACAACCACAAAAGAGACATTAACTGTGTTTTGGTTCCATCAGGATCTGAAGGATGTTGGTCGTAATCAGCCTCTGGACTCTGCTCTGCTGCCGGAGAACCGCGGCAAGAACCGATACAACAACATCCTGCCCTGTGAGTCACACGCATGTTCTCATGTTCTCATATTCTCATGTTCATGGCCTCATCATGTATGAAGTCTTCCTGTGTGTGTGTGTGTGTGTTCAGACGACTCGACGAGGGTGAAGCTGTCCTACGTGGATGATGATCCGTGTTCTGACTACATCAACGCCAGCTACATCCCTGTGAGACACACTCTGATCATGTGACTGATCATGTGACTGATCATGAAGTTAAACATATAATGCAAACAAAGAGCAGAGGACCTATGTGACATCATATACAGTCTCTGGCTCTGTCCTCCTGCTCCTCCTGTTCATCCTGTTAATCCTGCTCCTCCTGCTCCTCCTGTTCATCCTGTTCATCCTGTTCCTCCTGCTCCTCCTGTTCATCCTGTTCCTCCTGCTCATCCTGCTCCTCCTGTTCATCCTGCTCCTCCTTCATCCTGTTCCTCCTCCATCCTGTTCCTCCTGCTCCTCCTGTTCATCCTGTCAATCCTGCCCCTTCTTCATCCTGTTCCTCCTGCTCCTCCTGTTCATCCTGCTCCTCCTTCATCCTGTTCCTCCTGCTCCTCCTGTTCATCCTGTTCATCCTGCTCCTTCTTCATCCCGTTCCTCCTGCTTCTCCTGTTCATCCTGTTCATCCTGCTTCTCCTGTTCATCCTGCTCCTTCTTCATCCTGTTCCTCCTGCTCCTCCTGTTCATCCTGTTTCCTTTCCCGCTCCTCCTGTTCACTTGTTCATCCTGCTCCTTCTTCATCCTGTTCATCCTGCTCTTCTTGTTCATCCTGTTCCTCCTGCTCCCCCTGCTCCTCCTGTTCCTCCTGCTCCCCCTGTTCATCCTGCTCCTTCTTCATCCTGTTCCTCCTGCTCCTCCTATTTCTATCCTGTTCATTCCTGCTCCTTCTTCATCCTGCTCCTCCTGTTCATCCTGTTCCTCCTGCTCCTTCCTATTCATCCTGTTCCTCCTGTTCCTCCTGCTCCTCCTGTTCCTCCTGTTCATCCTGTTCCTCCTGTTCACTCCTGCTCCTCCTGTTCATCCTGTTCATCCTGCTCCTCCTGTTCATCCTGTTCCTCCTGCCCCTCCTGTTCATCCTGCTCCTCCCTGTTCATCCTGTTCCTCCTTCATCCTGTTCCTCCTAGTTCATCCTGTTCCTCCTGCTCCTCCTGTTCATTTCCCTTTCTCCTCCTGCTCCTTCTTCATCCTGTTCCTCCTGCTCCCCTGTTCATCCTGTTCATCCTGCTCCTTCTTCATCCTGTTCATCCTGTTCCTCCTGCTCCTCCTGTTCATCCTGCTCCTTCTTCATCCTATTCCTCCTGTTCCTCATGTTCATCTTGTTCATCCTGCTCCTTCTTCATCCTGTTCATCCTGCTCCCTCTTGTTCATCCTGTTCTCCTGCTCCCCCTGCTCCTCCTGTTCCTCCTGCTCCTCCTGTTCATCCAGCTCCTCCTGTTCATCCTGCTCCTTCTCCATCGTGTTCCTCCTGCTCCTCCTATTCATCCTGTTCCTCTTGCTCCTCCTGTTCATCCTGTTCATCCTGCTCCTTCTTCATCCTGTTTCTCCTGTTCATCCTGTTCCTCCTGCTCCTCCTATTCATCCTGCTCCTCCTGTTCCTCCTGCTCCTCCTGTTCCTCTTGTTCCATCCTGTTCCTCCTGTTCATCCTGCTCCTCTTTCATCCTGTTCATCCTGCTCCTCCTGTTCATCCTGTTCCTCCTGCCCCTCCTGTTCATCCTGCTCCTCCTGTTCATCCTGTTCCTCCTCATCCTGTTCCTCCTGTTCATCCTGTTCCTCCTGTCCTCCTGTTCCTGTTCATCCTGCTCCTTCTTCATCCTGTTCCTCCTGCTCCCCTTTTTTCATCCTGTTCATCCTACTCCTTCTTCATCCTGTTCCTCCTGTTCCTCCTGCTCCACCTGTTCCTCCTGCTCCTCCTGTTCATCCTGTCTCCTTCTTCATCCTATTCCTCCTGTTCCTCCTGCTCCTTCTTCATCCTGTTGCTCCTGCTCCTCCTGTTCATCCTGTTCCTCCTGTGCTCCTCCTTAATCCTGTTTCTCCTGCTCCCTCCTGTTCATCCTGCTCCTTCTTCACCCTGTTCCTCCTGCTCCTCCTGTTCATCCTGCTCCTTCTTCATCCTGTTCCTCCTGCTCCCCCTGTTCATCCTGTTCATCCTGCTCCTTCTCTTTCCCTGCTGCTCCTGCTCCTCCTGTTCATCCTGTTCCTCCTGCTCCTCCTGTTCATCCTGTTCCTCCTGTTCATCCTGCTCCACCTGTTCCTCCTGCTCCTCCTGTTCATCCTGCTCCTTCTTCATCCTATTCATCCTGTTCCTCCTGCTCCTTCTTCATCCTGTTGCTCCTGCTCCTCCTGTTCATCCTGTTCCTCCTGCTCCTCCTTCATCCTGTTCCTCCTGCTCCACCTGTTCATCCTGCTCCTTCTTCATCCTGTTCCTCCTGCTCCTCATGCTCCTCCTGTTCATCCTGTTCCTCCTGCTCCTCCTGTTCATCCTGTTCATCCTGCTCCTCCTGCTCCTCCTGTTCATCCTGTTCCTCCTGCTCCTCCTGCTCCTCCTGTTCATCCTGTTCCTTTCCTGCTCCTCCTGTTCATCCTGTTCCTCCTGCTCCTCCTTCATCCTGTTGC
The DNA here is from genome assembly GCA_034769285.1 of Lutjanus argentimaculatus. Classification (NCBI taxonomy): domain Eukaryota; kingdom Metazoa; phylum Chordata; class Actinopteri; order Lutjaniformes; family Lutjanidae; genus Lutjanus; species Lutjanus argentimaculatus. The sequence goes on along the minus strand of JAWZSL010000039.1, from coordinate 4,831,546 downwards.
TCCTGCTCCTCCTGTTCATCTGTTCCTCCTGCTCCTCCTGTTCATCCTGTTCCTCCTGTTCCTCCTGCTCCACCTGTTCCTCCTTCCTCCTCCTGTTCATCTGCTCCTTCTTCATCCTATTCTCCTGTTCATCCTGCTCTTTCTTCATCCTGTGCTCCTGCTCCTCCTGTTCATCCTGTTCCTCCTGCTCCTCCTTCATCCTGTTCCTCCTGCTCCACCTGTTCATCCTGCTCCTTCTTCATCCTGTTCCTCCTGCTCCTCATGCTCCTCCTGTTCATCCTGTTCTTCCTGCTGCTCCTCTCCTGCTCCTCCTGTTCATCCTGTTCCTCCTGCTCCTCCTGCTCCTCCTGTTCATCCTGTTCCTCCTGCTCCTCCTGTTCATCCCGTTCCTCCTGCTCCTCCTTCATCCTGTTGCTCCTGCTCCTCCTGTTCATCCTGTTCCTCCTGCTCCTCCTGTTCATCCTGTTCCTCCTGCTCCTCCTTCATCCTGTTGCTCCTGCTCTCTCCTGTTCATCCTGTTCCTCCTGTCCTCCTTCATCCTGTTCCTCCTGCTCCACCTGTTCATCCTGCTCCTTCTTCATCCTGTTCCTCCTGTCTCCTCATGCTCCTCCTGTCATCCTGTTCATCCTGCTCCTCCTGTTCATCCTGTTCCTCCTGCTCCTCCTGTTCATCCTGCTCCTCCTTCATCCTGTTCCTTCTGCCTCCTCCTGTTCTTCCTGTTCATCCTGCTCCTTCTTCATCCCGTTCCTCCTGCTTCTCCTGTTCATCCTGCTCCCCCTGTTCATCCTGCTCCTTCTTCATCCTGTTCCTCCTGCTCCTCCTGTTCATCTTGTTCATCCTGCTCCTTCTTCATCCTGTTCATCCTGCTCTTCTTGTTCATCCTGTTCCTCCTGCTCCCCCTGCTCCTCCTGTTCCTCCTGCTCCTCCTGTTCATCCTGCTCTTCTTCATCCTGTTCCTCCTGCTCCTCCTATTCATCCTGTTCCTCCTGCTCCTCCTGTTCATCCTGTTTATCTGCTCCTTCTTCATCCTGTTTCTCCTGTTCATCCTGCTCCTCCTATTCATCCTGTTCCTCCTGTTCCTCCTGCTCCTCCTGTTCCTCCTGTTCATCCTGTTCCTCCTTTTTCATCCTGCTCCCTCCTTTTTCATCCTGTTCCTCCCTTCATCCTGTTTCTCCTGTTCATCCTGTTCCTCCTGCTCCTCCTGTTCATCCTGCTCCTTCTTCATCCTGTTCCTCCTGCTCCCCCTGTTCATCCTGTTCATCCTGCTCCTTCTTCATCCTGTTGCTCCTGCTCCTCCTGTTCATCCTGTTCCTCCTGTTCATCCTGTTCCTCCTGTTCCTCCTCTGCTCCACCTGTTCCTCCTGCTCCACCTGTTCATCCTGCTCCTTCTTCATCCTATTCCTCCTGTTCCTCTGCTCCTTCTTCATCCTGTTGTCTGCTCCTCCTGTTCATCCTGTTCCTCCTGCTCCACCTGTTCATCCTGTTCCTCCTTCATCCTGTTTTCTCCTGTTCATCTTGTTCCTCCTGCTCCTCCTGTTCATCCTGCTCCTTCTTCATCCTGTTTCCTCTGCTCCCCCTGTTCATCCTGTTCATCCTGCTCCTTCTTCATCCTGTTGCTTCTGTCACCTCCTGTTCATCCTGTTCCTCCTGTTTCATGCCTGTTCCTCCTCGTTCCTCCTGCTCCACCTGTTTCTCCCCTGCTCCTCCTGTTCATCCTGTTCCTTCTTCATCCTATTCATCCTGTTGCTCCTGCTCCTCCTGTTCATCCTGTTGCTCACTGCTCCTCCTGTTCATCCTGTTGCCTCCTGCTCCTCCTCATCTGTTCCTCCTGCTCCACCTGTTCATCCTGACTCCTTCTTCATCCTGTTCCTCCTGCTCCTCATGCTCCTCCTGTTCATCCTGTTCCTCCTGCTCCTCCTGTTCATCACTGTTCCTCCTGCTCCTCCTGTTCATACCTGCTCCTCCTGCTCCTCCTGCTCCTCCTGCTCCTCCTGTTCATCCTGTTCCTCCTGCTCCTCCTGTTCATCCTGTTCCTCCTGCTCCTCCTTCAATCCTGTTCCTCCTGCTCCTCCTTGTTCATCCTGTTCCTCCTGCTCCTCCTGTTCCTCCTGTTCCTCCTGCTCCACCTGTTCCTCCTTTCTCCTCCTGTTCATCCTGCTCCTTCTTCATCCTATTCCTCCTGCTCCTCCTGTTCATCCTGTTCCTCCTGCTCCTCCTTCATCCTGTTCCTCCTGCTCCACCTGTTCATCCTGCTCCTTCTTCATCCTGTTCCTCCTGCTCCTCATGCTCCTCCTGTTCATCCTGTTCTTCCTGCTCCTCCTGCTCCTCCTGTTCATCCTGTTCCTCCTGCTCCTCCTGCTCCTCCTGTTCATCCTGTTCCTCCTGCTCCTCCTGTTCATCCCGTTCCTCCTGCTCCTCCTTCATCTGTTGCTCCTGCTCCTCCTG
>JAWZSL010000039.1:4741601-4826601 GCA_034769285.1 Lutjanus argentimaculatus | reverse complement strand
AGACAGACAGAGGCACCATCAGGCTGCCACACTGATGTAAAGACGTCAGATGACCGTCACATGATCTGTGATATCCACTACAATAAATCTATTAACTATAATCAATAAATACACATCATCAACATAAAATCCATGTCTGCAGAGCTCCATTCATCACATCTATCTGAAAATATGTCAGTTATCAATATTAAAAATCAGAAAGATGATTGGTTATTCGTTTTGTAGAGTGAACATTTAGGATCAGTTGAAATGTACGGAGGACCAAAGCTGTAAAAAAAAACAAAAACAAACAAATAATTGACTCAGTAAAAAAAAAAAAAAAAAAAATTAGATATCTTATTAAATGTGCCAAAAATTATATTCTAAATGTAGGCATGAATTAATTTATTTTTTACATTTTATTTATTATTTCATTTATTTGTTTATTTTTGTATTATTTTCTCTTTGCACATCCCCACCCCTATGAAAACTGATGATTAACATTTAATGTGGACTACAACAACATTAATAATCAGTGAAACTGACAAACATCCACTGTTTCATTATTTAGACTTATTTATTATTAGATCAGTTTCTGTGTCTTCATCATCACTTCATCGTCTGATTCAAATCTCACTGTTTTATTTTTGTAGGTTAAAGTTAAAAATAAAAAAATAAACTCCTCCTGTAGTTTTTCAGTCTGAGTGTTTGTAGTTTCTCGTTGGTTCTACTTTTGTTGATGTGTCACTGTAACAGTTTCCATGTGTCCAGAATATGTTTCATGCGTGTTCCGTGTTCCGTGTTCCTGTGTGCAGGTGAAGTGTGACCACTACTGGCCCTTTGATCACGACCCTCTGTACTACGGAGACCTGATCGTCCAGATGTTGTCAGAGTCCGTCCTGCCCGAGTGGACCATCAGAGAGTTCAACATCTGCAGCGTACGTCTCCACATCGTCTGCTCATCTTTAATCATTAGATTATCATATATAGAATATTACGGTGCTTTTTATGGGATGGTTTATGCATTATGTTTATCCGTTTATTGTAAAGTTCTTATTGAGGCATCGTTAACAAACAGTAAAAGTTTTACAGCTGAAACATCACAAACAGAAACATTCAGCTGTGGAACAGAGACTTTTGTTTGTTTCATCAGCTGTGTTTAATACTTGATTCTGATTGGTCAATTACAGCATCCAAAGGTCTGTTATTTCTTTGTTATGAAGAACAGACTCAGACTGCATTGTTACCATGGATACTGCATAAAATAAAATCATAAAAAATGTGTAAATAACACAAATATTTACACGTTAAAACCATTAAATGAAGATAAAATTATTTAACAAAGTGAAATTTTGTTTAAAATTCTAAGATTCTGAAGTTCGACACAGAAACGGTTTCAAATTATGTTTTTAATGTAACACTTACAAAGCATCAGATACATTTAAAGATATAGATAAAAAATACATATCATAATAATCTCCTCTGTGTGTCTGTGTCTCTGTCTGTGTGTCTCTGTCTGTGTGTCTCTGTCTGTGTCTGTCTCTGTCTGTGTGTGTCTGTCTGTGTGTCTATGTCTCTCTCTGTGTGTCTCTGTCTGTGTGTGTGTGTCTGTCTGTGTGTGTGTGTGTCTCTGTCTGTGTGTGTCTGTGTCTCTGTCTCTGTGTGTGTGTCTGTCTGTGTGTATGTGTCTCTGTCTGTCTGTCTCTGTCTGTGTGTGTCTGTCTGTGTGTCTGTGTGTCTCTGTCTGTGTGTCTGTCTGTGTCTGTCTCTGTCTGTGTGTGTCTGTCTGTGTGTCTGTGTCTCTGTCTGTCTGTGTCTGTGTCTCTGTCTGTGTGTGTCTCTGTCTGTGTGTGTGTGTCTCTGTCTGTGTGTGTGGTGTCTGTCTGTGTGTGTGTGTCTCTGTCTGTGTGTGTGGGTCTGTCTGTGTGTCTGTGTCTCTGTCTGTGTCTGTCTCTGTCTGTGTGTGTCTGTCTGTGTCTCTGTCTGTGTGTCTCTGTCTGTCTGTGTCTGTGTCTCTGTCTGTGTGTGTGTGTCTCTGTCTGTGTGTGTGTGTCTGTCTGTGTGTGTGTGTGTCTCTGTCTGTGTATGTGTGTCTCTGTCTGTGTGTGTGGGTCTGTCTGTGTGTCTGTGTCTCTGTCTGTGTCTGTCTCTGTCTGTGTGTGTCTGTCTGTGTCTCTGTCTGTGTGTCTCTGTCTGTGTGTGTGTGTGTGTGTGTGTGTGTCTCTGTCTGTGTATGTGTGTCTCTGTGTGTGTGTGTGTGTGTCTCTGTCTGTGTATGTGTGTCTCTGTCTGTGTGTGTGTGTCTCTGTCTGTGTGTGTGTGTCTGTCTGTGTGTGTGTTGTGTCTCTGTCTGTGTGTGTGTGTCTCTGTCTGTGTGTGTCTGTGTCTCTGTCTGTGTATGTGTGTCTCTGTCTGTGTGTGTGGGTCTGTCTGTGTGTCTGTGTCTCTGTCTGTGTCTGTCTCTCTCTGTGTGTGTCTGTCTGTGTCTCTGTCTGTGTGTCTCTGTCTGTGTGTGTGTGTGTGTGTGTCTCTGTCTGTGTGTGGTGTGTGTGTGTGTGTGTCTCTGTCTGTGTATGTGTGTCTCTGTCTGTGTGTGTGTGTGTCTCTGTCTGTGTGTGTGTGTGTGTGTGTGTGTCTCTGTCTGTGTATGTGTGTCTCTGTCTCTGTCTGTGTGTGTGTGTCTCTGTCTGTGTATGTGTGTCTCTGTCTGTGTATGTGTGTCTCTGTCTGTGTGTGTGTGTCTCTGTCTGTGTGTGTGTGTTTGTGTCTCTGTCTGTGTATGTGTGTCTCTGTCTGTGTGTGTGGGTCTGTCTGTGTGTCTGTGTCTCTGTCTGTCTCTGTCTGTCTGTGTGTGTCTGTCTGTGTCTCTGTCTGTGTGTCTCTGTCTGTGTGTGTGTGTGTCTCTGTCTGTGTGTCTGTGTGTCTGTCTGTGTGTGTCTGTGTCTCTGTCTGTGTCTGTGTGTGTCTGTGTCTCTGTCTGTGTCTGTGTGTGTGTTTCCATCAGGAGGAGCAGCTGAGTTTCTCTCGTCTGGTTCGTCAGTTTCATTACACCGTGTGGCCCGATCACGGAGTCCCAGAGACCACTCAGTCCCTGATCCAGTTCGTCCGGACTGTCCGGGACTATGTCAACAGGAGTCCTGGATCAGGACCCACTGTGGTCCACTGCAGGTACACTCTTCAGCTGTCCCACTGTTCCATTGTCTGTTCTGTCTTTATTCAGGGTTCTCACAGTTGCTGAAAAAATAAACTTTCAAAATAAAACACTCTCTGACAGATTTTTAGAAGAAATAAAATAAGTCTGATAAGCTTTTATTTTGTGAGGCTGTAAAATCTACTTACAGACGTGACATTTCTTTAATTTGTCAAACTCCTGTACAATTCTGCCACCAAATATTATTCTGGTTGTTTATACACTTAAAAAAAAACACTCATTGCAGTACATTTTTGAGTTCAATTTGTTTTTTTGTTCGAGTTTTGAGATAAATTAGTAAACATTTTCCAGACTTATAATCTTTAGTTGAGATAATTTACTTGTCTTCTTTAGATAAACTTTAATCTTTAAGTTTTAGAACGTCAACAAAAAAAAAGAAAAAGGAAAAAGAAAAAAAGAATTGCATTCAGAAATTGTGAATCTGATTGTATGGAGCTAAATTGGGGTCAAAAGTTTTGTACTTGAAAAAATAAAATTTGAAACTGAAAATTCAAGTTTTGATCTTGAAATCTGAAAAGTACATCAATGTATTCAAAATAAAAATAAGTGTACAAAAAGTTTTTTCAGGTTTAATATAATTATGATTCACTCTGCTAATTCTTTTGAATAAATTATTTATTTTCATTTTTCACTTTCATATATTTAGATATTTCAGATCCTATTTCTTTCAGTTGCACTTTTTTTCTTTTCAGATTCAGATCTTATTTTTTACAGTTCCAAATCTTTTTTTCAGTTTCAGATCTTTTCTTTTCAGTTTCAGGCTTCTGACCCTGATTTTGTGTGGAGGGCGTGGCATCAACTGAGAGGGGTGTGGAATCATGACAGACAGCTTAACAAAAAGGCTAGGGACCTTCCCCTATCATGTTGCCTTCAGGGAACGTAGGAACTCAAACAATTCAACTCAACACTTTATGTAAGCTACACTGTAGGGTTGATTGATTGATTGATCAGTGAAAAAACTAATGTCAGTGACAAACTTCCATTTGCACGGCATGCACCTATATCCTGCACGGCTAAATCTGTTTTAATTTCCACTGTTAGGCTAAGGCTGTTAATATGTCACTTCATTAAGTTTTAATATTCTTCAGTACCTGGCAAGTTTATCCAAATATCTTTTTTTAAATTTACTCCGACGTTTTTGGAGATGTGAGATGTGAAAGCTGTTTTAGACAGTACTGGTGGGACAGATGAGAAATGTTCAAAATGAGAGGTCGTTTGGTGACAACATACAATGTTTCTGACATCTTTAAGTGGTGAGCTGGCAAAGCTGGAAGTTAAGCATAGGGCTAAAGCACTCGCACTCACACCATGCATCTATTTGCGATATGAACTCACTAGGACTCGCAAAAGTGGTCAACAACTAGCCAGAGTCATACCAGCTTTAACATTATAAAGATGAATTTAATTTTAATTGATCAATTATTTAAAGCGATATTCCACTTTACATGATAACCCACTCAGTATGTCCTCACCTCTATGCTGATGTGATGATGGTGAAGATCTTCAGTTCACTAAACAATCCTGGAGTTTCAGCAGAAAACAGGGTTGCAGCCAAATCCAGTACAATGGCAGTGAATGGAGACCACGGATAAAATGTTAAAAAAAGAACACAAAACAAACACAAAATGTCTCCATCCTGCTCTGTGTGGTGTAATCCAAGTGTCCCAGGTAGCATGTAAACATGGCATCGATGTATCGCGAGACTTCGTATATCTCTTAATGGACGCACGTGTGAAAATATCGCGGAGATCGACGCCATGTTTACATGCTACCTGCTACATGCTACAGTTGACATTTCGGCTAAAAACATGGCATAAATGGCGTCTTTTGTGGTTAAATTTTAATGTCGTGGCTCGTGGACACTTTTGCGAGTCCTAGTGAGTTCATATCGCAAATAGATGCATGGTGTGAGTGCGAGTGCTTTAGCCCTATGCTTAACTTCCAGCTTTGCCAGCTCACCACTTAAAGATGTCAGAAACATTGTATGTTGTCACCAAACGACCTCTCATTTTGAACATTTCTCATCTGTCCCATCAGTACTGTCTAAAACAGCTTTCACATCTCACATCTCCAAAAACATCGGAGTAAATTTAAAAAAAGATGATATTTGGATAAACTTGCCAGTACTGAAGAATATTAAAACTTAATGAAGTGACATATTAACAGCCTTAGCCTAACAGTGGAAATTAAAACAGATTTAGCCGTGCAGGATATAGGTGCATGCCGTGCAAATGGAAGTTTGTCACTGACATCAGTTTTTTCACTGATCAATCAATCAATCAGCCCCACGGCGTAGCTTACATAAAGTGTTGAGTTGAATTGTTTGAGTTCCTACGTTCCCTGAAGGCAACATGATAGGGGAAGGTCCCTAGCCTTTTTGTTAAGCTGTCTGTCATGATTCCACACCCCTCTCAGTTGATGCCACGCCCTCCACACAAAATCAGGGTCAGAAGCCTGAAACTGCAAAGAAAAGATCTGAAACTGAAAAAAAGATTTGAAACTGTAAAAAATAAGATCTGAATCTGAAAAGAAAAAAAGAGCAACTGAAAGAAATAGGATCTGAAATATCTAAATATATGAAAGTGAAAAATGAAAATAAATAATTTATTCAAAAGAATTAGCAGAGTGAATCATAATTATATTAAACCTGAAAAACCTTTTGTACACTTATTTTTATTTTGAATACATTGATGTATTTTTCAAAATTCAGATAAAAACTTGAATTTTCAGTTTCAAATTTTATTTTTTCAAGTATAAAACTTTTGACCCCAATTTAGCTCCATATGATTGGTCATTATTTTGGTGCATGAAAGTTAAATGGTTTTAATTGAAAATATTAAAATATTGATTATTTTTTTCACTTTCACTTTGATTAGTTTACTCAGTGAGTTTTTAAATAAACTACTCTCGTCTACTTAGATCACTAGCTGGTTTGTTAGCTCGCTGCTAGCTAACTAACCAGGATGGGAAATTAACTTTTTAAAATATAAGCATCTACCAGCCACTGACAGAAAATCATTGTTTTGTGTCTGAAATCCTTCACCCACTTTCATATTTTAACACTGTTTAACTGCTGCTAATTTTCCACCCTGGAACAAGCTGACTAATGCTAGTAGTTAGCTTGTACCCTGTGAGGACACAGAGAGGCGATTAGTGCAGATTAGCCAGTTAATTAGCTACTGTTTTGCTAACATTAGCTCTCAGATTTAAATAGCTACGTAACGATTTATGTAGATTAGCTAGTTAGCTGGTGATTTGCTAATATTACCTGGAATCTGAGGTCACGGTGCCTCCATTAGAACCCGTCTTGTTATTGGTGCTGGAGTTCAACTGTGTGTTTGACTCTGTGTGTGTGTGTGTGTGTGTGTGTGTGTGTGTGTCAGTGCTGGTGTGGGTCGTACAGGAACCTTTATTGTTCTGGATCGAGTTCTGCAGCAGTTGGACACCAAAGACACTGTAGACATCTATGGCTCCGTGTTTGACCTGAGACTGCACCGCTCACACATGGTGCAGACGGAGGTACGTCCTCCTCACTGCTCCTCCATCACTGTGATGTAGCTCCTCCTCCTCATGTAGTTCCTCCTTCCCCTAATGTAGCCGTCTGACATAGCTCCTCTCTGCTCCTCCTTCTCCTCCTGACGTAGCTCCCATTTGCTTCTCCTTCTCCTGTAGCTCCTCTCTGTGCCTCCTCCTCCTGATGTAGCTCCTCCTTTCTGCTCCTCCTCCTGATGTAGCTCCTCCTCTCTGCGCCTTCTCCTCCTGATATAGCTCCTCTCTGCTCCTTCTCCTCCTGACGTAGCTCCTGTTTGCTCCTCCTCCTCCTGATGTAGCTCCTTCTCTCTGCTCCTCCTCCTCCTGACATAGCTCCTGTTTGCTTCTCCTTCTCCTGTAGCTCCTCTGTACTCCTCCTCTTCCTGATATAGCTCCTCTCTGCTCCTCCTCCTGACGTAGCTCCTCTCTGCTCCTCCTACTCCTCCTGACGTAGCTCCTCTGTACTCCTCCTCTTCCTGATATAGCTCCTCTCTGCTCTTCCTCCTGATGTAGCTCCTCTCTGCTCCTTCTACTCCTCCTGACGTAGCTCCTCTCTACTCCTCCTCTTCCTGATATAGCTCCTCTCTGCTCCTACTCCTCCTGACGTAGCTCCTCTCTGCTCCTACTCTTCCTGACGTAGCTCCTCTCTGCTCCTCCTACTCCTCCTGACGTAGCTCCTCTCTACTCCTCCTCTTCCTGATGTAGCTCCTCTCTGCTCCTCCTCTTCCTGATATAGCCCCTCTCTGCTCCTACTCCTCCTGACGTAGCTCCTCTCTGCTCCTCCTCCTGACGTAGCTCCTGCGTGCTCCTCCTCCTGACGTAGCTCCTCTCTGCTCCTACTCCTCCTGACGTAGCTACTGCTTGCTCCTCCCCCTGACGTAGCTCCTGCTTGCTCCTCCTCCTGATGTAGCTCCTCTCTGCTCCTCCTCCTGATGTGGCTCCTGCTTGCTCCTCCTCCTGACGTAGCTCCTCTCTGCTCCTACTCCTCCTGACGTAGCTCCTCTCTGCTCCTCCTCCTGACGTAGTTCCTGCTTGCTCCTCTTCCTGACGTAGCTCCTGCTTGCTCCCCCTCCTGACGTGGCTCCTGCTTGCTCCTCCTCCTGTCGTAGCTCCTCTCTGCTCCTTCTCCTGACGTAGCTCCTCTCTTGTCCTCCTCCTGACGTGGCTCCTGCTTGCTTCTCCTCCTGACGCAGCTCCTGCGTGCTCCTCCTCCTGACGTAGCTTCCTCTTCTCGAGCTCCTTACTTCCTCCTGACGTAGCTACTGCTTGCTCCCTCCTCCTGACGTAGCTCCTGCTTGCTCCTCTCCTCCTGACGTAGCTCCCTTCTTCTGATCTCCTCCTCCTCCTCCTGACGTGGCTCCTGCTTGCTCCTCCTCCTGACGTAGCTCCTCTCTGCTCCTCCTCCTGACGTGGCTCCTGCTTGCTCCTCCTCCTGACGTAGCTCCTCTCTCTGCTCCTCCTCCTCCTGACGTGGCTCCTGCTTGCTCCTCCTCCTGATGTAGCTCCTCTCTTGTCCTCCTCCTGACGTGGCTCCTGCTTGCTCCTCCTCCTGATGTAGCTCCTCTCTCCTCCTCCTCCTGATGTAGCTCCTCTCTGCTCCTCCTCCTGACGTGGCTCCTGCTTGCTCCTCCTCCTGACGTAGCTCCTCTCTCTGCCCTCCTCTTGATGTAGCTCCTGCTTGCTCCTCCTTCTCCTGTAGCTCCTCTCTGCGCCCCTTCTCATGTAGCTCCTTTCTGCACCTCCTCCTCCTGATGTAGCTCCTCCTCTCTGCTCCTCCTCCTCCTGATGTAGCTCTCCTCTCTGCGCCTCCTCCTTTCCCGATATAGCTCCTCTTGCTCCTCCTCCTCCTGATGTAGTTCCTTTCTGCTCCTTCTCCTCCTGATGTAGCTCCTGTTTGCTCCTCCTCCTGATGTAGCTCCTTCTCTCGTGCTCTCCTCCTGCGTAGCTCCTGTTTGCTTCTCCTTCCTGTAGCTCCTCTGTACTCCCCTCTTCCTGATATAGCTCCTCTCTGCTCTTCCTCCTGACGTAGCTCCTCTCTCCTCCTCCTCCTGACGTAGCTCCTGCTTGCTCCTCCCTGACGTAGCTCCTGCTTGCTCCTCCTCCTGATGTAGCTCCTCTCTCCTCCTCCTCCTGACGTAGCTCCTCTCTGCTCCTCCTCCTGACGTAGCTCCTGTTTGCTTCTCCTTCTCCTGTAGCTCCTCTGTACTCCTCCTCTTCCTGATATAGCTCCTCTCTGCTCATCCTCCTGACGTAGCTCCTCTCTGCTCCTCCTACTCCTCCTGACATAGCTCGTCTGTACTCCTCCTCTTTCTGATATAGCTCCTCTCTGCTCCTCCTCCTGATGTAGCTCCTCTCTGCTCCTTCTACTCCTCCTGACGTAGCTCCTCTGTACTCCTCCTCTTCCTGATATAGCTCCTCTCTGCTCTTCCTCCTGATGTAGCTCCTCTCTGCTCCTACTCCTCCTGACGTAGCTCCTCTCTGCTCCTACTCTTCCTGACGTAGCTCCTCTCTGCTCCTCCTACTCCTCCTGACATAGCTCCTCTCTACTCCTCCTCTTCCTGATGTAGCTCCTCTCTGCTCCTCCTCTTCCTGATATAGCCTCTCTCTGCTCCTACTCCTCCTGACGTAGCTCCTCTCTGCTCCTCCTCCTGACGTAGCTCCTGCTTGCTCCTCCTCCTGACGTAGCTCCTGCGTGCTCCTCCTCCTGACGTAGCTCCTCTCTGCTCCTACTCCTCCTGACGTAGCTACTGCTTGCTCCTCCTCCTGACGTAGCTCCTGCTTGCTCCTCCTCCTGATGTAGCTCCTCTCTGCTCCTCCTCCTGATGTGGCTCCTGCTTGCTCCTCCTCCTGACGTAGCCCCTCTCTGCTCCTACTCCTCCTGACGTAGCTCCTCTCTGCTCCTCCTCCTGACGTAGTTCCTGCTTGCTCCTCTTCCTGACATAGCTCCTGCTTGCTCCTCCTCCTGACGTAGCTCCTCTCTGCTCCTCCTCCTGATGTAGCTCCTCTCTGCTCCTCCTCCTGACGTAGCTCCTCTCTGCTCCTACTTCTCCTGACGTAGCTACTGCTTGCTCCCCCTCCTGACGTAGCTCCTGCTTGCTCCTCCTCCTGACGTAGCTCCTCTCTGCTCCTCCTCCTGACATGGCTCCTGCTTGCTCCTCCTCCTGTCGTAGCTCTTCTCTGCTCCTTCTCCTGATGTAGCTCCTCCTCTCTGCCCCTCCTCCTCCTGATATAGCCCCTCTCTGCTCCTACTCCTCCTGACGTAGCTCCTCTCTGCTCCTCCTCCTGACGTAGCTCCTCTCTGCTCCTACTCCTCCTGACGTAGCTACTGCTTGCTCCTCCTCCTGACGTAGCTCCTGCTTGCTCCTTCTCCTGATGTAGCTCCTCTCTCGTCCTCCTCCTGACGTGGCTCCTGCTTGCTCCTCCTCCTGACGTAGCTCCTCTCTGCTCCTCCTCCTGATGTAGCTCCTGCATGCTCCTCCTCCTGACGTAGCTCCTCTCTGCTCCTACTTCTCCTGACGTAGCTACTGCTTGCTCCCCCTCCTGACGTAGCTCCTGCTTGCTCCTCCTCCTGTCGTAGCTCCTCTCTGCTCCTTCTCCTGATGTAGCTCCTCTCTCGTCCTCCTCCTGACGTGGCTCCTGCTTGCTCCTCCTCCTGACGTAGCTCCTGCGTGCTCCTCCTCCTGACGTAGCTCCTCTCTGCTCCTACTTCTCCTGACGTAGCTACTGCTTGCTCCCCCTCCTGACGTAGCTCCTGCTTGCTCCTCCTCCTGACGTAGCTCCTCTCTGCTCCTCCTCCTCCTGACGTGGCTCCTGCTTGCTCCTCCTCCTGACGTAGCTCCTCTCTGCTCCTACTTCTCCTGACGTAGCTACTGCTTGCTCCTCCTCCTGACGTAGCTCCTCTCTGCTCCTCCTCCTCCTGATGTAGCTCCTCCTCTCTGCGCCTCCTCCTCCTGATATAGCTCCTCTCTGCTCCTCCTCCTCCTGATGTAGCTCCTCTCTGCTCCTTCTCCTCCTGACATAGCTCCTCTCTGCTCCTCCTCCTGACGTAGCTCCTGCTTGCTCCTCCTCCTGACGTAGCTCCTGCGTGCTCCTCCTCCTGACGTAGCTCCTCTCTGCTCCTACTCCTCCTGACATAGCTCCTGCTTGCTCCTCCTCCTGACGTAGCTCCTGCTTGCTCCTCCCCTGATGTAGCTCCTCTCTGCTCCTCCTCCTGATGTGGCTCCTGCTTGCTCCTCCTCCTGACGTAGTCCCTCTCTGCTCCTACTCCTCCTGACGTAGCTCCTCTCTGCTCCTCCTCCTGAAGTAGTTCCTGCTTGCTCCTCTTCCTGACGTAGCTCCTGCTTGCTCCTCCTCCTGACGTAGCTCCTCTCTGCTCCTCCTCCTGATGTAGCTCCTGCATGCTCCTCCTCCTGACGTAGCTCCTCTCTGCTCCTACTTCTCCTGACGTAGCTACTGCTTGCTCCCCCTCCTGACGTAGCTCCTGCTTGCTCCTCCTCCTGACGTAGCTCCTCTCTGCTCCTCCTCCTGACATGGCTCCTGCTTGCTCCTCCTCCTGTCGTAGCTCCTCTCTGCTCCTTCTCCTGATGTAGCTCCTCTCTCGTCCTCCTCCTGACGTGGCTCCTGCTTGCTCCTCCTCCTGACATAGCTCCTCTCTGCTCCTCCTCCTGATGTAGCTCCTGCATGCTCCTCCTCCTGACGTAGCTCCTCTCTGCTCCTACTTCTCCTGACGTAGCTACTGCTTGCTCCCCCTCCTGACGTAGCTCCTGCTTGCTCCTCCTCCTGTCGTAGCTCCTCTCTGCTCCTTCTCCTGATGTAGCTCCTCTCTCGTCCTCCTCCTGACGTGGCTCCTGCTTGCTCCCCTCCTGACGTAGCTCCTGCGTGTGCTCCTCCTCCTGACGTAGCTCCTCTCTGCTCCTACTTCTCCTGACGTAGCTACTGCTTGCTCCCCTCCTGACGTAGCTCCTGCTTGCTCCTCCTCCTGACGTAGCTCCTCTCTGCTCCTCCTCCTCCTGACGTGGCTCCTGCTTGCTCCTCCTCTGACGTAGCTCCTCTCTGCTCCCCCTCTTCAGTGTCAGTATGCGTACCTCCATCAGTGCGTGCGGGACGTATTGAGGGCGAGGAAGCTCCGCACCGAGCAGGGAGCGCACCTCTCTGTCCCGTCTATGAGAACATCAGCTACACCTCCTCCAGAGAGGTGAGTGATTGATCAGCCTCCACCTGCAGCTCACTGACACACAGCACAAACAATTGATAATCAGTCATCAATTATTGATCCTTCCTCCACAGAGATGCTGTGCAGCAGGCGCTAACAATTGTACCGATCACTGATCGATATATTGATTGCCAGAGGAAGAAGCTTTTATTTTTATATTAGTGTTTATATTTTAAACATTAAAGAAAGTTTATTTATGTAACAAAATGTAAATAAACAACATCATGTCTGTGTATTTATATTTAATATAACAGCTGATTAAATTATGTCTGTGTTCTATAATATGAATATAAAGATTATGAAGGGGCTGTTATAACCCTTCATTAGCATTATAATCAATAAAGAAACATTTAAAGGGACAGTTCATATTATTGTCAGTGTGGTTGTATGAGGTGTTTTACCTTCAGCAGATGTTTGGAGAAGCAGCAGGAGAACCAGTGAAGGACGTTAATCAGTGTCCTGCTGTGGACAGGCTCAACATGTGGGACAGATTTTAGACATTTTAGAAAAAAAATCCAGTTAATTTAGAATATTTTCACCTCTTAACCTTTCTGTCAGACAGACAGAGCACTTTTCAACATTTTTTTCTCCTAATGTAACAACTTTTTTCTCTAAACATGACAACTTTCTTTTTTAATTCAGACGCCTAAAACATCAGTATCATTTTAAGTGTAGATTATATTTAGAATATTTTCACCACTTTGTTTTTTGTTTCTCTTATAAGTGCTGTTGAAAAACCCTGAACTGTCCCTTTAAATGTTGTACTGTTGTACAGCCACGACAGGTTCTTGTATCAGCGAACAGTAAAAATATTTTTTAATCCTTAACATATGTAACATATCATGTTTTATTGTGTTTATCACAACATTGAATGTATTTTGTGTGAAAACAAGCTGCATGTGAGAGCGAGTGTGGAAACCTGTTTCTATATGATGAAAAAACAGATCCTGTAAGTTATTATGATGATAAACTTTATCAAACTAATGAGTTATAGGAGTCAATACTTTAATACTAACTCATTATTAACTCATTATTTTTGAGAGTCTGTCATTCAAATGATTTACAGGGTGTTTTATGTTCATCTCAGTGACAGTAAACGTGTTTCCACAGAGCAGTGAAGATGTAGAAATATATGTGATTATTCATGTGATTATTCATGTGATTATTCATGTCATTACGTGCTGCAACACGACTGTAACTCTTCATATGAAGTCTGTGTGATGACGCATGTTTGTGGCTGTTGGAATAAAATGATAATTGTGTATTTTCAGATGACTCTGTCTCTCTGTCAGTCAGAATATGTCTCTCTCTGTCTGTCTCTCAGTCTGCCTGCCTGTCTCTCTGTCAGTAAGAATTTAACTATCTGTCTTTCTGACGCTCCCTCAGTCTGTCTGTCTCTCTGTCTGCCTCTTAGTCTATCTGTCTCTGTCAGTTAGAATCTAACTGTCTGTCTCTCTCTGAGTCTGTCTGTCTGTCTGTCTGTCCGTGTATCTCAGTCTGTCTCTCAGTCTGTCTGTCTCTCTGTCTCTGTCTGTCATTATGAGTCTCCTCTGGGAGAGGCCGGCTATCCCAAACCACAGGTCGGCGCATGCGCAGCGTGGTCCGCTCAGCACATTGAAGTGTGGAAGTTTAGCAGAAGAGTTGCAGTGATTTAGCCGAGCAGCAGAAAGACGTCCCACGGCACACAAACTGTGTTTTTAGCGCAGAAAAGTGCGTTCGGACGGAGCCCGGCGGCCCTCAGAGATCCACGGAAGACTGTCGATGGATTTAAGCCGACTTTCAGAGTTTATTTCGGCCGAACAGCAGCGGCAGAGCCGTTAGAAAGAAGTTGTGATTGTTTTTTTGGCGCTCTGGCAGCGCAGAGGAAAGATGGAGGATCTGCTGCTGCTGCTGTGAGGAGTTAGCAGTGGGCTAATGCTAACGCTAACGCTAACGCTAACGCTAGCTGGTGCGCTGTGAAGGCTTTTAAAACACACCGGAGACAGGGTGAACACGGTCCGGAGCTGAGAGAACACACACTAACACGGTGTCCGGTGAGTATCGATCCGTTATCGATGAACGAGTCGCTGCTAACGACGCTAACGCACAGTTAGCCGCCGAGCTAATTAACCAGCAGCTACAATCACTGTTAGCTTATTCAGGTCAGATTAGCTCTGTGTGCTAACTAGCTGCCATTACACTCAGTTCATCATCACAGTACAGACAGAGGCAGAGAGGAGGTCAGTGCTGACTGATTGATTAGTAGTGACTGATTGATTGTTACTGACTGACTGATTGATTGATTGATTATTACTGACTGACTGAGTTCAGTCAAACTTCTCGTCAAGTTTCTCCTGAACAGAGTTAGTTTAGTTCATCCAGCAGCTGTTGATCTGTGTGTTGATGTGAGTGTGAGCTGGTAAAACACACACACACACACACACACACACACACACACACACAGAGTGTGTGTGTGTTTTGTGTTTTAATTGAAAGTGAAAATGAGGTTAAAGTGAGTCCTCTTCATACTGAACTAACTCTGATCATCATCTCAGCAGCAGGCCTCAAACTAATCAGTGTTTGTAGTCTTCAGTTAATTAGTGTGTTAAATTTAAGTTTAATATTTTCAGGAAAAAAAAAACCAAAGTTCAGAAACTGTAGAGTTGGTCATGTAACAGTCATAAAAATGAGAAATCATGTGTTCAGGATGTCATCTTGGACTTTGATAAACATTTTTCACCATTTTCTGACATTTTATGGACCAAACAACTAATTGATTAGTGGAGAAACTGATTGATAATATAAATAATTGTTACAGGACAGACTTGAAAAATATAAAAAACACAAACGGAGCAAAATAAATCAAATGTTAATGAGGAAAAAGTATCGCATATACAGAAAATGCTGCTTATAAAGCAAAAATTAAACACGATCAGTGTTTACGTTCTGTTCAAAAAGTACAGTTTTCATATCAAACAACATGCAGAGAGCAATACAGCTGTGAGAGGCCAATATCACTTTAATACATCAGTGTGGATCATTATTTCAGCTTCATTAATGTCAAGTGCTGCACTGGGTCAAAAACAGCAGAGTTGGTGATATAAAAATGAGAAATATTGTTTTCAGGACGCCATTTTGGACTCTGAGAATCACTCAGCATCATTTTTCACTGTTTTCTTACAATTAATGACCAAACAGCTAATCAATTAATCCAGAAACTGATTGACAGATGAATTTGTTACAGGAAAGACTTAAAAATAGGTCCAAACATGTGGAGCACATGGACATATGTCAAGATTGTGACAGGATTAATTAATCAATTGATAAAATGATTGACAGTGAAATCAGTCATTAGTTGTGGCTCTCGTTCTGTTGTTTCTGTCAGTGAAGTGAATCTCTTCAGGTCGGTTAAACGTCTGAAGACGTCAGATTGGACTTGACTTTGGCTGCAAATAGTTTGACTTTCCTTTATCAATCACTGGTAGCGTTAACAATAAATCGTGTGATAAAATGTGTTTTTGGAGCGCTCCTCCTTGTCAGTCCTCTGCAGCGGCTGCTGGTTCGAATCCCGCCTACAGCACATGACGTGACAGCCCCTCTCTCTGCCCCCCTTCCTGTCATCTATTCAGCTGTCCCTATGGGAATAAAAAGCCCAAAAAATAACTTTCAAAACAAGATGTTTTTCCACCTCGATCGAAGCTTCATTTCTTCAATGTTACAGAAGCTATGAAACATAAAGTGGAGCCACACCGATACTGGATCTTTGGGGCCGATGCCGATATATGATACTGATATCAGGGATTTTAGTGATCAGTCAGTATTCTTTACACAGAATATAGAATATATAAATATTGACAAAGATGTGTAATGTAAGCAGGATGTTTTACAGTTTAAATAAATAAATGTTATTACCTAAAATGATATTGGAGCACTGAAACTTTCACTTGTATTTTCAGTAAATATAAATTTAAAATATCCAAATTGGGTAAAATATGAGAATATGTGAAACTAAAATAAAAAAAAAAATCAAGTATGCATAAATTTCTGCCTTTAAAGCTAACAAATAAAACTAATCTGCATTATGTTTGGTTTAATAAAAGGTTTTCATATCAGTGCAGATCAGGCAACATACAGACACAGCGATATCGCTGTGAGAGGCTCATATATCAGTCCAGAAGACTGAAGAATTAATTGAAAAAAGTCTTCCAACTACATGTGAAACTAATGCTTATTTTCATTTATTGTCAGTAAATGATTTATTCTATATTTTTCGTTCAGACGGGTTTGATGTGAGATGTCGGCGTCCTGTCTGATATAATGAAACCAGACATCATCGATAATTTGATGATTAAGCAATGATCTATAAATGCTGATGGTCATTGCTCCTAATGTGACGTCGTTTTGTTTGTCCAGGTCATTTGTTGAATAAGGAAACTTCAACTTAATTGAGAAAAAAAGTTTGTTATTGATCTTATTAATTATTACTGATTGAGCAGTCGCTAACATTTTTAACTGTCAGTTAAGGAAAATGCACAAAGTTTGCAGCCCTAATGTTAATATTTTATAAAAACACTAATAATGTTGTAATATTGATGATCAAAAGTTGATTGATTGTCAAAAGTGATATTTGATTTTGACTAATCACCCAGTGACTTCACTTTAGGGCTGAAACAATCGATTATTTTCATTCAAAATAGCTTGTAACATGTTTTTCAAGTGTTTCCTGCAATAATTATTTTCATTATTGATCATTTTCTTGATAATCGATTAGTTGTTTGGTCCATAAAATGTTGATCAAAGTCCAAGATGACGTCCTCAAATGTCTTGTTGGTGATTAATTTAATAATCCATTAATGGTTGCAGCTCTAGTTAACTTAAGGGGGTGGAATCGGCTGAGGTGGCAAAATCAGTAAAAATCAATATTTTTGACCAAATGTCTCCATATTGTGACAATGTTGCAGTGATAACTTTAACACAATATTAACTCAATGAGATTTTTTGATCAGTAATCCTGAACAGTCACTTTACTGTAAAACAGCCTTTAACAACAGGAATATTTATGACATATGACGATATAACGATATCCAAAATCATCACAATATCAATATAATATTCAGTATAATATCAATTTATTGCCCAGTTCTACTGCTTCCTGTGAATTATTTTTCAAATACAGTTTTCTTTCTGTTGTTTCTAAAAGAATCAATTTTATTTAAAGAAGAAAAGTACATTTCCTCAACAAAAGATTACAGCTCAGCAAAACTTTGTTTAGTTTGTGTCAAAAGTTTTAAAACTCAAAAATCTAAAGAGTCCCTCCAGGATTTCATGAGCTGTTTTTGGGATTTTTGAGGCTGAAAATGTCTGATTTCACAGCAGCTTTTCTAAAAATTTGTGATGCATGTTGGGATTTTTCTGGTGTTTTTTGCAGTGAAACTGTGAACATGTGAAAATTGCAAATTTTGTTCCAGTAAGAATAAAACTGCATAATGTTGTGTCTTCTGAGGAACCTTTTCCAAAAAGGCTTGAGATCACAAAAATTCAGCTTCATATAAAAATAGAAAGAAATACTGATCCATTGAAACATAATGTGTGACTGAACTGCAGGAAGCTGTGGTGATTGGACAGAAATATAAGGTCGCACAGAATTCACAGGGATTGGTTGAATTTGTGTTGATTGTTGTGATTGCAGCATCACAACTTCCTGCAGGGACTGACCAATGACGGAGCCTTAAATCAGTGGTTCACAACCTGTTTTCCTCTCACGTCTGTAAAATTCTGTCTTAAAACATAACTTTGGTTGATGATATCACAATAACATCTGATCTAATGTGATGAAGAGGAGAAATAATCATTTTATATATAAAGATGTTATTTACCACAGCTGTTCGCTGCTGGAAAAGATAGAAAAGTGCTTGAATTTGACTTTAGAAAAAGGTGATCAACCCCTGAAACTGTGATTTTAGTCGACATGTGCAAATCTGATTTTGAGGACCTCAGAACAAACAAAGTCTTGGGGACCCCCTGTGATTTCTGGTGCTCCCCTAAGGGGGGCCTGGACCTCAGGTTGGGAACCGATGCCTTCAGTTATACAGTTTCTCTGTTTGTTTTTTTTGTTTGTTTGTTTGTTTTTTTCAGTGTACTTTTAAACATGGATCAGAGACGTTTTTATGTGTGAACAAATATCACGTCGTCGTCGATGATGAAGAAATGAATGAAAGATGGATTCTGTGTCCACCACGAAACTTTGAAACAGCCCTTTAATAACACAGAGAAATGTCTGAACAGCTGCATGTAAACAGGAATATTAGAGCAATATTCATCATCAGCAGACTGTAAACAGCTCAGTTAGAATATTGTCTCTTTCACAATAAAAGCATAATAAATAATAAAATCAGTCTTCACCAACCGACCACAGAGACGCAGTGACAAACCGAAGAAAAACTGCAGGAGCTGAAACAGGTTCATGTTTGTTATTTCTGCTCATTCATTGTCTTTTGATCACTGATTGATTGATTATCAGATCTATAATCAACAGGTTAATTGATTTAAAAAATGTAAGTTGCAGACTGACCAGCAACCGATCAATTAACATGAAATTTAACTGCACTAATGATTATTTTATTATTGATTGATCGTGAAAAAGTGATGTTTTGTTAGAAATGAATAAAATTCATTTGACACAGAGAAACAGCTGGAAACATTCAGTGAATATTTAAAGCGATACTCCACTTTACATGATAATCCACTCAGTATGTCCTCACCTCTATGCTGATGTGATGATGGTGAAGATCTTCAGTTCACTAAACAATCCTGGAGTTTCAGCAGAAAACAGGGTTGCAGCCAAATCCAGTACAATGGCAGTGAATGGAGACCACGGATAAAATGTTAAAAAAAGAACACAAAACAAACAATCAGAATCAGAAATCCTTTACTGACCCCCGAGGGGAAATTGTTGACATTACAGGTGCTCCTTACAAGATTAGAAAGATTTATCTTATAGTGCAATTAGAAGTGAAAATATAAAAAATATAACGAGAAGTTTAAAAATATATGTATAACCTATCAAATATACACAGATGGCAAAAATAGATAATAAACAGACTATATACAGTGAAGGTAAGGTATGTGCATTGCTTTCTGAACAATAGTATACTGGTACTCTACAGACATGTTATTATAAATACGTACTGTATTATAAGCAGAGATATAGAATGGTAATAGAATACATTTAAGAAATAGAGGAAAATTGAGGATGATGTACATAATGTGCATTGTGATACAAAAAAATATGCTTCTATAACAGTTTAAATAGAAGTGTTGTGTGACAGTATAGTTAATGCACTAGTTAAATTATTGCACAGAGTAATTATTAAGGTTATTGTGTTACATGACCTGCATAATAAATATGTAATAATTTACTGGTTAAATAGTCTAGGGGCCACTCAGAGGGAGGAGTTGTACAGTTTGATGGCCACAGGCAGGAATGATTTCTAGTGGCGCTCAGTGGTACATTTTGGTGGTATGAGTCTCCCACTGAAGGTTCTCCTCTGCCTGACCAGCAGAGGGTGGAGTGGGTGTGAGACATTATCCAAGAGAGTCCGTAGCTTGGACAGCATCCAAAATGTCTCCATCCTGCTCGTGTGGTGTAATCCAAGTGTCCGCGAGCCGCAACATTAAAATTTAACCACAAAAGACGCCAATTACACCATGTTTTTAGCCAAAATGTCAACTGTAGCCTCTCAGACTCGAGCCAGATGCACAAGAGATCTCGTGATATTTTCATACGTGCGTCCATTAAGAGATATACGAAGTCTCACGATACATCGACGCCATGTTTACATGCTACCTGCTACATGCTACAGTTGACATTTCGGCTAAAAACATGGTGTAAATGGCGTCTTTTGTGGTTAAATTTTAATGTCGCGGCTCACAGACACTTGGATTACACCACACGAGCAGGATGGAGACATTTTGTGTTTGTTTTGTGTTCTTTTTTTTAACATTTTATCCGTGGTCTCCATTCACTGCCATTGTACTGGATTTGGCTGCAACCCTGTTTTCTGCTGAAACTCCAGGATTGTTTAGTGAACTGAAGATCTTCACCATCATCACATCAGCATAGAGGTGAGGACATACTGAGTGGATGATTATCTAAGAGTGGAATATCACTTTAAATATATAAAATTACCTAAACTGTCCAGAGCTGCAAAGATTAATCTACTATGAATTGATTATTATATTAATTGGTACTATTTTGAATCAGTCTAAAAAAAAGTCCAAATTCTCTGATTTCAGCTTCTTAAATGTGAATATTTTCTGGTTTCTTTACTCTCTGACAGTAAACTGAAGATCTTTGAGTTGTGGATAAAACAAGTCATTTGAGGATGTCATCTTGGACTTTGATCAATATTTTCTGATTTTCTTCTCTAAAACTAAAACTCTTCTCTAATCCAGTGTAAATCTGAGTTTCCTTAACTTCTGTGTTACAGGAAAAGGAACCTTATAAAACTCATTATTTCATTTGCAGTTTTGATTGAAAATTATGAGATTAAAAAAGACAAAAGAAAGAAAACTCTTCATTCACTTTGTAAAATGTCAGGGAGCTGATTAATTGATTGATTGATGTCTTTATTGGCTGGGTGAGCTCAGAGGCTTTTTAGCAAGTTTTCTGTTTGTGTTGTTCTGAATGTGACATCAACATTTTCATTTTTACTGCAAATGTTTGTCGACATTATCAGTTATTGATTTCTTTCCCTTTACCATGAGGGTTGCACTATCCACTGATTTCACCGTCAGTCAGATTAATTGATCAAGTGTTGCAGAGGCTCCACCTGTTTTCACATGTTTGGACCTATTTTTCAACCAGTTGATCAATCTGATCATTTACTCCACTAATCGATCAGTTGTTTGGTCATAAAATGTCTCTCAAAGTCAGTGGATTTCTTCACTAACAGTGGTGATGGTGATGATGATGATGATGATGATGATGATGATGATGATGATGATGGTGTGTGTGTGTGCAGATCCATTAAAGCATGAGAGTCCGTCAGGCTCTGAGGATGGAACCAGGGCCACTGGAGGCAGGATCTAGGTGAGGAAGAGGAGGAAGATGCCTTCATATCACTTTTAACATCACACTGTTTGACTTCTGCTGCTGTCAGTCACTCAACGTGTGTGTTTTGTGTGTGTTGTGTGTGTGTGTGTGTGTTGTGTGTTGTGTGTGTGTGTGTGTGTGTGTGTGTTGTGTGTGTGTGTGTGTGTAGACATCATGATGGTGCTGTGGAAGAAGCCATGGGTAGCTGTTTAAGCTGTCCAGAGAAAGAGTCAATACCAGATAATCATCAGAGTAAATTCAAGGTGAGTTTGTCTGTCTGTCTCTCCGTCTCTCTGTTTCTCTCTGTCTGTCTGTCTGTCTCTCCTTTTGTCTGTTTGTCTCTCTGTCTGTGTGTCAGTCACACCCTGTCTTACTCACTAATCTCTCTGCTTGTTCTGTTACCACAAGAATTCATTAGAGTCCTCCCTCTCTCTCTCTCTTTTCTCTCTCTCTCTCTTTCTCTCTCTCTTTCTCTTCCTCTCTGTGTTGTTGTTTGTTGTGTACCTGCCTCTGACTGTGTGTTGTTGTTGTTGTGTACCTGCCTCTGACTGTGTGTTTGTTGTTGTTGTGTACCTGCCTCTGACTGTGTGTTGTTGTTGTGTACCGGCCTCTGACTGTGTGGTGTTGTGTACCTGCCTCTGACTGTGTGTGTTGTTGTTGTGTACCGGCCTCTGACTGTGTGGTGTTGTGTACCTGCCTCTGACTGTGTGTTGTTGTTGTGTACCTGCCTCTGACTGTGTGGTGTTGTTGTGTACCTGCCTCTGACTGTGTGGTTGTTGTTGTTGTGTTACCTGCCTCTGACTGGTGTGTTGTTGTTGTTGTTGTTGTTGTTGTGTACCTGCCTCTGACTGTGTGTTGTTGTTGTTGTGTACCTGCCTCTGACTGTGTGTTGTTGTTGTGTACCTGCCTCTGACTGTGTGTTGTTGTGTGTACCTGCCTCTGACTGTGTGTTGTTGTTGTGTACCTGCCTCTGACTGTGTGTTGTTGTTGTGTACCTGCCTCTGACTGTGTGTTGTTGTTATGTGTACCTGCCTCTGACTGTGTGTTGTTGTTGTGTACCTGCCTCTGACTGTGTGTGTTGTTGTTGTGTACCTGCCTCTGACTGTGTGTTGTTGTTATGTGTACCTGCCTCTGACTGTGTGTTGTTGTTATGTGTACCTGCCTCTGACTGTGTGTTGTTGTTATGTGTACCTGCCTCTGACTGTGTGTTGTTGTTGTGTACCTGCCTCTGACTGTGTGTTGTTGTGTACCTGCCTCTGACTGTGTGTTGTTGTTATGTGTACCTGCCTTGACTGTGTTTGTTGTTATGTGTACCTGCCTCTGACTGTGTGTTGTTGTTATGTGTACCTGCCTCTGACTGTGTGTTGTTGTTATGTGTACCTGCCTCTGACTGTGTTGTTGTTGTTGTGTACCTGCCTCTGACTGTGTGTTGTTGTGTACCTGCCTCTGACTGTGTGTTGTTGTTGTGTACCTGTCTCTGACTGTGTGTTGTTGTTGTGTACCTGCCTCTGACTGTGTGTTGTTTGTGTGTACCTGCCTCTGACTTGTGTGTTGTTGTTGTTGTTGTGTACCTGCCTCTGACTGTGTGTTGTTGTGTGTACCTGCCTCTGACTGTGTGTTGTTGTTGTGTACCTGCCTCTGACTGTGTGTTGTTGTTGTGTACCTGCCTCTGACTGTGTGTTGTTGTTGTGTACCTGCCTCTGACTGTGTGTTGTTGTTGTGTACGTGCCTCTGACTATGTGTTGTTGTTGTTGTGTACCTGCCTCTGACTGTGTGTTGTTGGTGTGTACCTGCCTCTGACTGTGTTGTTGGTGTGTGTACCTGCCTCTGACTGTGTGTTGTTGTGTACCTGCCTCTGACTGTGTGTTGTTGTTGTGTACCTGCCTCTGACTGTGTGTTGTTGTTGTTGTGTACCTGCCTCTGACTGTGTGGTGTTGTTGTGTACCTGCCTGTGGCTGTGTGTTGTTGGTGTCTACCTGCCTCTGACTGTGTTGTTGTGTGTGTGTACCTGCCTCTGACTGTGTGTTGTTGTTGTGCACCTGCCTCTGACTGTGTTGTTGTTGTGCACCTGCCTCTGACTGTGTGTTGTTGTTGTGTACCTGCCTCTGACTGTGTGTTGTTGTTGTTGTGTACCTGCCTCTGACTGTGTGGTGTTGTTGTGTACCTGCCTGTGGCTGTGTGTTGTTGGTGTGTACCTGCCTCTGACTGTGTGTTGTTGTGTGTACCTGCCTCTGACTGTGTGTTGTTGTGTGTACCTGCCTCTGACTGTGTGTTGTTGTCTACCTGCCTCTGACTGTGTGTTGTTTTTGTGTGTACCTGCCTCTGACTGTGTGTTGTTTTTGTGTGTACCTGCCTCTGACTGTGTGTTGTTTTTGTGTGTACCTGCCTCTGACTGTGTGTTGTTGTTGTTGTTGTGTACCTGCCTCTGTGTGTTGTTGTTGTGTACCTGCCTCTGACTGTGTGTTGTTGTGTACCTGCCTCTGACTGTGTGTTGTTGTTGTGTACCTGCCTCTGACTGTGTTGTTGTTGTTGTTGTGTACCTGCCTCTGACTGTGTGTTGTTGTGTACCTGCCTCTGACTGTGTGTTGTTGTTGTGTACCTGCCTCTGACTGTGTGTTGTTTGTGTTTGTGTACCTGCCTCTGACTCTGTGTTGTTGTTGTTGTGTACCTGCCTCTGACTCTGTGTTGTTGTTGTTGTGTACCTGCCTCTGACTGTGTTGTTGTTGTTGTGTACCTGCCTCTGACTGTGTGTTGTTGTTGTTGTGTACCTGCCTCTGACTGTGTGTTGTTGTGTACCTGCCTCTGACTGTGTGTTGTTGTTGTGTACCTGCCTCTGACTGTGTGTTGTTGTTGTTGTTGTGTACCTGCCTCTGACTGTGTGTTGTTGTGTACCTACCTGTCCAGGTGATAAACGTGGATGACGATGGGAACGAGTTGGGCTCAGGTGTGATGGAGTTGACCGATGCTGAGCTCGTCCTCCACACGCATCGCCGTGACGACGTCAGGTGGCCTTACCTGTGTCTACGGCGCTATGGTTACGACTCCAACCTGTTCTCGTTTGAGAGCGGTCGCCGCTGTCAGACGGGACAAGGTACCTGTCACACCTGTACACTCACACACCTGTGCCCCTCACAACACAACTAAAACAACAAGTCTCATGAAACTCACCTGTAGACCTTTTACACCAACATGGAACCAGGCCCATTCCAGTTCCTGCACCTACTGTTGAACCGTTCTGAGCATTTCAATAAAAATAAACTGATTTGGAACCAGAAAAGTTGGTTCCCAACTGAAACCAAAGAACATCAGGTTTTCCTTTAGAACCAAAGTGGGCATGGTGTTTTCTATAGGTGGTTGTGCAGCGCCCTCTGCTGATGACATCCATAATTACATCGGTTCTGCTCCAAACTGTTGGAAACATGTTTTTTATTATTATGCAGAGTTTCGATGTTTCATCTGTTTCATTTGTGTTTTCAGGTATTTTTGCCTTCAAATGTTCTCGAGCTGAAGAGATCTTCAACATGCTGCAGGAGGTGATGCACAGTCACAGCATCAGTGTGGTGGAGGAGGCGGTGCTGGAGACCAACCACCAAGCAGCACACACTCCTGCAGGTACAACACACACACACACACCTTTACTGATCATCATTTAAAGCTTCAAATGTGTGACATCACGTTAAAAGTGATTAATCAGATTAAATGATTTAGTCTTTAATTTTAATTTTATTTAATCAGCTGTCTTTCATGAACATAAACCATAAATAAAAAGTGTGTGTCTGTGTGTGTATTGTATGTTCAGCTCTGGGTTACTCTGTACCCACGGTGCCTAACGGTGTGACCAGGATCCCGTCTGTGGGGGAGGCTCCGTCTCACCCCTCCACCCGTCACCCGTCTGTGGCCTCCACCCGTCTGCCTTCAGTGGGAGAAGAGTCCACACACCCCCTGCTGGTGGCTGACGAAGCGGTGAGGAGGACGATCTAATAAGTTTCTACAAAATAAAAGCCTTTATAGGATGTATTGTCCCACTTCCTCTCCTTGATTTGCCATCAAAATAAAAGCTCAGGATGAGTCCAGGCCTGCAGACTGAGTTCAGTCTGTTTTTCAGTTTAAAAAATTAATTGATAGATTAACGGAGACAATTACTGACAGATTAGAATGAAAATACTCGTTTCAGTGATGTAATTATGATGTCACAGTGATGTAACTGTGTTCTCAACTGTGTTTGTGTGTTTAGGTGCACACCTACGTGAACACCACAGGGCTCCTGGAGGAGCAGCCCAGCCCGCTGACCGTCACAACCCCTCTGGAGAGCCCCACCTCTCCTCAGTCTCAGTGTCCGCCAACGCCACCGCCTCCTCCCAGGATCCGCGCCGAGCTGCCGGCCCCACCCCCTCAGCTGGAGCCCCAGGTGTTGCTGGAGCCTCAAGGTGTGCGTTTCGTGTTGGGCCCCACCCCTGTTCAGAGGCAGCTGATGGAGGAGAAGAAGAGGCAGCAGCAAGAGGCCAAGGAGGCGGAGCCTCGAGAGACTACTGGCCCCGCCCCCACCGAGCCCCCTGCTGAGGCCGAGCCGGCCCCCCCACTCTCCAACGGTTCCTCCTCCTCATCCAATCCCTCCGCAGCTCCTCGCCGCCACCGCCCACCCCCCCTCACCCCCGACCTGCAGAATGTCAACAACTCGGCTCAGCGGCGCACTGCCCTGCTGGACTATGAGAACCTGCCGGCACTGCCGCCGGTGTGGGAGGCGAGGAAGCCGAGCTCAGAGGATGAAGAGAACGGCTGCGGCGGCCTGAAGACACCGTCGCTCAACGGCTACAACCACCACGCCCATCACGGCCGCTGCACCATTCGTACTCCCACCCGCTGTCCGCCGCCCTCGAGCCCTCGCACAATTACGTCAACACGGAAAACGTGACGGCGCCGCTCAGCGCCCACCGGCCCGACACGGCCCGCCGCCGCGTCGACGGACCCACCATCTTTAACTTTGACTTCCGCCGGCCACCGGCTCAGGCCACCCGGAGCCACCCAAAACCCTCAACTACATCGAGGTGGAGATGGACGGCAGCGCGGCGAACAAGGGCGCCTCGGACGGCAGCAACCCCCACACGCCACGCACACCCACCTCCCCGCTGCCCCCCACCACCCCCACCCGCCGCACTGAGCTCTACGCCCTCATCGACATCGAGCGCACCGCCGCCATGTCCAACCTGCAGAAGGCCCGGCCGCGAGACGACGGCACGTCGCGCAAGACGCGACACAACAGCACGGAGCTGCCCACCAAGAGCACGGCGTGACCCCGCACCCTTAACCCCTCGTTTATATTCACCACGGAGACGGACTCCACTGATGATGTCACAGCTGTGATCATGTGACTGCAGCAGACTGGACTGCATCGCTCCTCTTATATGGTACAAATCAGTATTACTGAACAAAAGCATTCCATTTAGCCTTTTATATGATTCACTACATGCTGCTGCTGTAACTCTTCTTCTCTTCTTCTTCTTTTCTCCTCCTTCAGTACGTACGGACACGCGGTACACACAAGTTTCTGAGTCTGTACAGTAGAGTCTGGCACAATAAATGTCTGTTCTGTTTTTATTTGTACTCGCTGGACGACACGTCTCGCCTCCTTTTCTCTCGTCATGACTCACATGTTTGTTTCAGGTCCAGAGGGATGATGGGAAACATCTCAGACTGATAAACATGACTTAAATCTAAGATTAGTCCTAATCAGCGTTTAATCAAACCAGGTTTAAAAGGATAACCCACTCAGTATGTCCTCACCTCTATGCTGATGTGATGATGGTGAAGATCTTCAGTTCACTAAACAATCCTGGAGTTTCAGCAGAAAACAGGGTTGCAGCCAAATCCAGTACAATGGCAGTGAATGGAGACCACGGATAAAATGTTAAAAAAAAGAACACAAAAACGTCTCCATCCTGCTCGTGTGGTGTAATCCAAGTGTCTGTGAGCCGCGACATTAAAATTTAACCACAAAAGACGCCATTTACACCATGTTTTTAGCCGAAATGTCAACTGTAGCATGTAACAGGTAGCATGTAAACATGGCGTCGATCTCGCGATATTTTCACACGTGCGTCCATTAAGAGATATACGAAGTCTCGTGAGATCGACGCCATGTTTACATGCTACCTGTTACATGTTACAGTTGACATTTCAGCTAAAAACATGGTGTAAAAGGCGTCTTTTGTGGTTAAATTTTAATGTCGCGGCTCACAGACACTTGGATTGAGCAGGTTGAGTGAAAACTCTGAGTCTGTTAACCCTGAACTGAGAGACTGAGTTTTCCGTTTCAGAAAGGAAGGTAACTCAAACCAGAGAAAGAGGGGTAACTCTAGCCTGTTTCAGAGAGAGAGGTAACTTAAGCTCTCGGTCAGTTACCGTAGTAACAGACTCTATGAATCTAACCTGGTCGGGACCAGGTTTTCCTCAATGAACCTCGAGTTTCTCTCTGTCTCCGCCCTCTTTCAGCCACACACGCTGTTTGATTTCCTCATTCATTCATTCAGTCAGCAGGCGAGTTTTGGCATAGCCGAGTTCTGCCATCTGTCAAAATGGCATGTCCTTTCATTAACGATCCAGTGGATGAAGGAGCAGCATTACTGTGCAGAGAATTAAATATTTGTCGGGAGATTGTTATCAGACCGCGCATAGATGTTCTTGCATTTCCGGACAATTATCTTTTTGAGCGGTGAGTAGAAGTCTGTGTTAGTTTAAATAGGCTTAATTATTTAACAGAACATGATCAAAATGAGGTACCTCCATGAGATTATGCCGAGGTCTTACCTGTTTGAACAATGTTTTTATATTTCATCTTAAGCTGCTGCACGTGCGCTTCTCCCCCCGGGATTGCACCTAAATGAAATAACTTAATAGGCTACCATTCAAACAGTTTTCCCCTGTAATATTATTGTGATTGCAAAGGACTACATTTAAACTTACGCATTGACCCGGGCAGCAATGTTCTCCCACGCCGTCTCCCTCTCTTTTGCAGCTGCAGCAGTGTTGCACTTCTTTCTAAAAACGTGTTCAAACTCGCCATATGAGCACATTAAGATTTCCAATTCAAGTGGGGTGAAAAACGCAGCCCTCCTCTTCCCCGTTGCCATGGTGACTCGTTGAATCAGGGCTCCATTGATGCTGGCTTTTTATAGTTGTGCACACGCTTAACTCCAGGTGAAACTACTCTGAGTTGATTAAACCAACTCAAATCAGCTGTTCTGGAACCGGAAACTCAGAGTTTCTTATCTCAGAGTAGATCAACTCAGAGTTCAGGGTTACACTCAGTTTGTTGAACCTGCTTTGTGAAACGGACCCCTGGATTGTTTTGTGAACTGAAGACCTTCACCCATCCTCACATCAGCATAGGGGTGAGTACATACTGAGTGGGTTATGATTCAGTGGTGGAATATCACTATAAAGTGAAGCGAGCTCTGTTTGACAGTTAAAACTCATCAGTTTAGTGATATAAACCTGTAAATCTTTTAATGTTTGGTACAACATAATTTAAACCAGAATTTAATCTGGTTTAAACTTGGTTGGTGCACCTCTCAACTCATCTTAATGATCACGTTCCTCATCAGTGTTGGTTGAAAATGTGTTTTTGGTTCGATTTGTGAAATCAGTTCTGTTTAACAGCAGCTGAAGAAACATTCAGCAGATTTTTTATGGTTCTTCAGTTTCTCTGCAGATCTTTAAGGTTCCTTCTTCACCTCAGGGTCCATTTAGCAGCTATTCTGGAGCTTTTGATCAAATCACATGATCTTCAGCAGGTTCAGAGTTCAGGAAACTTCCATGCTCCTCATGTGACATCTGTGTCCAACTGTCCTTCAGAGAAAGACCTCCATCAGCTGAGGAAGATCATGTGCTATGATCAAAAGCTCCAGAACAGCTGCTGTATGACCCCACAGGGAGAACTTTTCATGTAAGTCAGAACCTTTAAATGGTGTTAAATGAGGAGCAAGTCGATGAAATGCAAAGAAAACTTTAATCTGATGACAGTTTACATTCTGACGAGTAGAAAACAGACGATTATAAAAAGAAGGTGTAACCACGGCAACGCTTCATATTTACAACATGTTGGTAACGAGTGAAGCAGCTCACAAACACTACAAAAATATGAATATTTAGTTTCCTGGTTGAGCCGAGAGTCTCTGATTGGTCGACAGGAGCCGTCAGGTGACCCGACGAGTCGAGTTTCTATCGAGCGACGAGTCGTCGTTTAGTCGTCTGCTCCACCAGGCGGTGATAATTGTCCAGTTTGTCTCGAACTTTATTATACATCTGAAAACAGACGACAAAGTTTCATTAGAAACATCAGGAGATGTCACAGGTTCGATTCCCTCAAGCATGTTGCTTTAACAGGAAGTCACATGACTCAGATGGTTACATCTCAGCTGTGAGTTTATCATTTACTGATAAATTTAAATGATCAGAATTATTTATTTCACTTCATTAAGTAAATTTTAAACTTTAGAATTGATGTCTGATGACGGACGACAAATTAACCTTTGTACCCTACTATTTTTTTCCAGTACATTTACCACATTGGACAAAAATGTCCAACGTGTTTGATGCCATAAAAAAGGCATATTTTACCCTTTTTTTCCCATTTTTTTTGCATGAATCTTCTTATCCACTTCTCCTCTATTGATCCAAACCATTGATTTAATTAATTTCAGACTTTTAAGCCCTTCAATGCCAGAAAATAGAGTTCCTGGAAAAAAAGTGGTGAAAAAAGCACATAAAAAGGGGGTTATTTATAATCTACTGAGTGAAAATTGAATTTGGGTTGGGGGGATTAGATCAGTCTTGGATATGTCATTGATGAGTAGCAACATTGATTTCCTGGGGTTTGTAGTTTTTCTGTAGTGTCAGATTAAAGAAATGGCTCCCATAGACTTCCATTATAAAAAAAATGAATTCAGGTCCTTGGGGAAATGGACACGAACACCTGTACCTTTGAAGTAAGGCCTTCTTTACATAGAGGTCCAGCAAGACCCCAGCAACTAAATTCTGACAAATTTTCACTCAGTAGATTATAAATAACCCCTTTTTTATGTGCTTTTTTCACCACTTTTTTTCCAGGGACTCTATTTTCTGGCATTGAAGGGGTTAAAAGTCTGAAATTAATTAAATCAATGGTTTGGATCAATAGAGAAGTGGATAAGAAGATTCATGCAAAATAAACTGGAAAAAAAAGGTAAAACATGTCTTTTTTATGGCATCAAACACGTTGGACATTTTTGTCCAATGTGGTAAATGTGCCAGAAAAAAGTTTTCTCAGAGTGTGAAGGTGTTATACAGGATCGGGTTTGGAATAAAAAAATATATGAAAAATGATGAACCTTTACCAATTTTGAAGGCTCTAGCTAAAACCACTAAGAAATAGTCACAAAATGAAAATCAAAAACGGACAAAAATGTCCGTGTCAGATATAAAGGTTAAAGAAAAACATGAACCCAACTTATTTATATTTTGTATCAAATATAAAAGCAGTTTAAATAAATAAAGTTACACTGTAAAAACAAACAAAGGTGAGAAACGTGACAGAAACATGAAGACTCACGCTGCTGTTGGTCTGCGTCTCGTTCAGAGTCTGAAGCAGCTGATCGATAGACGTGTACGGCAGCCACACTGAAGACGACGTCGCAGACAGAGGCCTCTGCAACACACACACACACAAACATGAGTCATGGTGCGTTCAAAGAACATCTGAAAACAGATGCTCCAGCAAAAACAGTTTGTGGCATCACTTTACAATCAGAAATCTCTTATTGTAATGTTTATTAACAATGTAAACACTTAATCATTTAATTAATCCTGTCACAATCTTGTGACAGGATTAATTAAATGATTAATTGATTCACTTAGAAAATGATCAATGGATTAATCAATAATGAAATCGTTACCTCTATTCCAAAGTACTGGTGTCCTCTCCCCAGTAGCGCGTCCACATACTCCAACACGAGCTCAGCTGCGGCGTCCAGCAGGTCAAAGTTCAGGTAGAGACGCAGCAGAGATGCAGCGTCCACAGCCTGCAACAGAACAGCAGTGCATCATGGGAAAATAACCAGGAAGAGTCAGTGCTTCTGTAGATCAGGAGCCAATCAGAAAGCAATTCTGAACTCTGATCCTATTGGCTCATCACCATGTCTCACCTTGTAAGACTTGACCAGCCAATCAGGCAGAGGGACGCCATGTGACAGCAGCTTGTTGATGACGCAGCGATGGTGCTGTCCGTTAGTTGACGGGTACCTGTCCAGGTAGGACGCCAGCAGCCGCCAGGCCTCGTCTGTCGCACTGAACACACGGCAACGAGGAGAAGAAAATAAATAAAAATAATAATAATAATAACAACAAAGATGACTAATAAACAAAGCAAATAAAAATGGAACCTGGACTCTTTGGTGTTGACGACTGATGACAGCTGATTAACAGCCAACCAGCTCCAGGCTTCATTCTGAGACTCCTCCCCCCCAAACTGGAGCTTAATGCACCTGAAGACAAAAAAAGGTTAAAAACTAAAATACAGTTGTGCTCATAAGTTTACATACCCTGGCAGAATTTGTGATTTTTTGGCCATTTTTCAGAGAATATGAATGATAAGAGCAAAATTTTTTTTCACCCATGGTTAGTGGTTGGGTGAAGCCATTTATTATCAAACAACTGTGTTTACTCTTTTTAAAATGACCCTGATCAAAAGTTTACATACCCTGGAGATTTTGGCCTGATAACATACACACAAGTTGACACAAACGGGTTTGAATGGCTACTAAAGGTAACCATCCTCACCTGTGATCTGTTTGCTTGTAATCAGTGTGTGTGT
Organism: Lutjanus argentimaculatus; assembly: GCA_034769285.1. Taxonomy (NCBI): domain Eukaryota; kingdom Metazoa; phylum Chordata; class Actinopteri; order Lutjaniformes; family Lutjanidae; genus Lutjanus; species Lutjanus argentimaculatus. The sequence continues at coordinate 4,794,749 of JAWZSL010000039.1, read as the reverse complement.
ATAAAAAGGTCAGTGAGTTTCTGGGCTCCTGACAGACCCTCGCATCTTTCATCCAGTGCTGCACTGACGTTTCTGGATTCTGAGTCATGAGGAAAGCAAAAGAATTGTCAAAGGATCTGCAGGAAAAGGTAATTGAACTGTATAAAACAGGAAAGGGATATAAGAAGATATCCAAGGAATTGAGAATGCCAATCAGCAGTGTTCAAACTCTAATTAAGAAATGGAAAATGAGGGATTCTGTTGAAACCAAACCACGGTCAGGTAGACCAACAAAACTTTCAGCCACAACTGCCAGGAAAATTGTTTGTGATGCAAAGAAAAACCCACAAATAACTTCAGCTGAAATACAGGACTCTCTGAAAAAAAGTGGTGTGGCTGTTTCAAGATGCACAATAAGGAGGCACTTGAAGAAAAATGGGCTGCATGGTCAAGTCGCCAGAAGAAAGCCATTACTACACAAATGCCACAAAGCATCCCGCTTACAATACGCCAAACAGCACAGAGACAAGCCTCAAAACTTCTGGAACAAAGTCATTTGGAGTGATGAGACCAAAACTGAACTTTCTGGCCACAACCATAAACGTTACATTTGGAGAGGAGTAGGCTTGTTCGGTATACCGGTACTAAATTGGTACCAGGGTGCTGACACGTTTAAAATGGTACTATACTGCGCTTGGATGAGACCAGTACTTTTTTTTTTTTTTTTTTAACGTTGCTGCGTGACATCACCGCATTGTAATTTGCGCCGAGGCGAGCAGCGTGGAGCAGCAAACGGAGCAGGAGTCTGGCGACAGAGAGATAAAGGAGAGAAAGAGAGAGAGAGACAGGAGCAGGGAGAGAATGGCAGCTGCTGCAACCTTCACCACGCCGCAACTCGTAGACAAACCAGGTGCATGAAGTGCTATATGGAATTACTTCAGCTTTAAAACAAATGAGCGCGGTGAAGCCATTAACACCGAAGCACCACTGTGCAAACGGAGTTACAAAACATGTCTGGCCAAGGATGGAAACACTTCCGACTTGGACAAAACACTTGAAGGACAAGCACCCAGACCTGCATAAGGAGTTCAGAGAACGACAGGTAATAACTTATATACCCGTGAAAAAAAGCCACATTCAGTGCTAAAAGCAAGCAACGCCAGCCCCCTTCACTCTCCACAAAAGTAGCTCTGGAAAAAAATTAAAGCTGCATTGCAATTAGCTACCACTTTCTCTGGTTTAAATATCCTATTTATATTATTTTATGTTATTATATTATATTAGATTTATATTCTCACAGTGATTTTTAAACTTTTTGCCATACATGCAGACATGCTGATTTACGATAAATCTGAAGTGGTCCCTTAATTTTTTTTTCCAGAGATGTAAATGCACACATGCATGATCTTTATGAAGTAACAAACTTTTACATACACATTTAGCCATTTAATATGTTATAAAGACTACAGCATAGTAACATACCATTTAAAGACACTGGTCCTACTTAAGACAGGCTGTATCTAATGAAGATATTTTTTAGGTTAATAATAATAATAATGACATGTTTTGTGTTCTGTTTTTATTTGGAAAAGTATCGAAAAGTATCGAAATACATGTTGGTACCGGTATCGATACCAAAATGTTGGTATCGTGACAACAACCTAGAGAGGAGTCAACAAGGCCTATGATGAAAGGTACACCATTCCTACTGTGAAACACGGAGGTGGATCGCTGATGTTTTGGGGATGTGTGAGCTACAAAGGCACAGGAAAATTAAATGCAGCAAGTTATCAGAAAATACTGGAGGAAAATTTGCACTCATCAGCCCGGAAGCTGCGCATGGGACGTACTTGGACGTTCCAACATGACAACGATCCAAAACACAAAGCCAAGTCGACCTGTCATTGGCTACAGCAGAATAAAGTGAAGGTTCTGGAGTGGCCATCTCAGTCTCCTGACCTCAATATCATTGAGCTACTCTGGGGAGATCTCAAACGTGCAGTTCATGCAAGACAGCCCAAGAATTTACAGGAACTGGAGGCTTTTTGCCAAGAAGAATGGACAGCTTTACCATCTGAGAAAATAAAGAGCCTCATCCACAACTACCACAAAAGACTTCAAGCTCTCATTGATGTTAAAGGGGGCAATACACGGTATTAAGAACTGGGGTATGTAAACTTTTGATCAGGGTCATTTGGGTAGTTTCTGTTGTCATTATGATTTAAAAAGAGTAAACACAGTTGTTTGATAATAAATGGCTTCACCCAACCACTAACCATGAGTGAAAGAAAAGTTTTTGTGTTATCATTCATATTCTCTGAAAAATGGCCAAAAATCATAAATTCTGCCAGGGTATGTAAACTTATGAACACAACTGTACAAGAAGGGAACAAAAACCTTCAAACACGTTCAAATCTACTGAAAAATAACAATACACAAAAAAAATGCTGATCAAGTCATGTGATCATGTGACTGATGACGGAGTAAAAACGTACTTGAAGGTGAGTCCCTCAAAGACGGACGTCAGGTTCAGTTTGAAGGTCTGACAGACAGACAGCGCCGAGTCAAAGAGGCCATTTTGGACCAACAGGGACACCATCTCCACTGCCGAGGCGCTGCCTACAGACATACAGGTGGGACAGGTGAGACAGACAGTTAAGGAATTCCAGATGTTCCAGGTGTTGTTACAGGTGTTAGGGTGTAATAAAGGCATTACAGGTGTAGTAAAGGTGTACTGAAGATGTTCTAGGTGTAATAAAGGTGTTGCAGGTGTTATAAAGGTGTTGCAGGTGTAATAAAGGTGTTGCAGGTGTAATAAAGGTGTTGCAGGTGTAATAAAGGTGTTCCAGGTGTAATAAAGGTGTTCCAGGTGTATAAAGGTGTTGCAGGTGTAATAAAGGTGTTGCAGGTGTAGTAAAGGTGTTGCAGGTGTAGTAAAGGTGTTGCAGGTGTAGTAAAGGTGTTGCAGGTGTAATAAAGGTGTTGCAGGTGTAATAAAGGTGTTCCAGGTGTAATAAAGGTGTTCCAGGTGTAATAAAGGTGTTGCAGGTGTAATAAAGGTGTTGCAGGTGTAATAAAGGTGTTCCAGGTGTAATAAAGGTGTTCCAGGTGTAATAAAGGTGTTCCAGGTGTAATAAAGGTGTTGCAGGTGTAATAAAGGTGTTGCAGGTGTAATAAAGGTGTTGCAGGTGTAATAAAGGTGTTCCAGGTGTAATAAAGGTGTTCCAGGTGTAATAAAGGTGTTGCAGGCGTAATAAAGGTGTTGCAGGTGTTATAAAGGTGTTGCAGGTTTAATAAAGGTGTTGCAGGTGTAATAAAGGTGTTGCAGGTGTAATAAAGGTGTTGCAGGTGTTATAAAGGTGTTCACGTGTAATAAAGGTGTTGCAGGTGTAATAAAGGTGTTGCAGGTGTTATAAAGATGTTGCAGGTGTTATAAAGATGTTCCAGGTGTTATAAAGATGTTCCAGGTGTAATAAAGGTGTTGCAGGTGTAATAAAGGTGTTGCAGGTGTAATAAAGGTGTTGCAGGTGTTATAAAGGTGTTGCAGGTGTTATAAAGGTGTTGCAGGTGTTATAAAGGTGTTGCAGGTGTTATAAAGGTGTTCCAGGTGTAATAAAGGTGTTGCAGGTGTACCAGCGATGGCAGCAGATGGCGGGTGGTGCTGGGCGAGGGTGAGACGGCTGCGGGACAGGAAGTACTCCTTCTCTAGGTCTTTGAGTTCTAGGATGTCCACCTGACGTTTGACTGCAGGAGGACACACAGAGGGATTATAGTAAAAATAATTTAATCTTCACCATCATCTTCATCATGGTGGTTAGTTTAAAGTGATATTCCACTCAGTATGTCCTCACCTCTATGCTGATGTGATGATGGTGAAGATCTTCAGTTCACAAACAATCCTGGAGTTTGCAGCAGAAAACAGGGTTGCAGCCAAATCCAGTACAATGGCAGTGAATGGAGACCACGGATAAAATGTTTAAAAAAGAACACAAAACAAACACAAAATGTCTCCATCCTGCTCGTGTGGTGTAATCCAAGTGTCCACGAGCCGCGACATTAAAATTTAACCACAAAAGACGCCATTTACACCATGTTTTTAGCTGAAATGTCAACTGTAGCATGTAGCAGGTAGCATGTAAACATGGGTCGATCTCACGAGACTTCGTATATCTCTTAATGGACGCACGTGTGAAAATATCGCGAGATCGAGATCTGTTTTCTGCTGAAACTCCAGGATTGTTTAGTGAACTGAAGATCTTCACCCATCCTCACATTGACATAGAGGTGAGGACATACTGAGTGGATGATCATCAAAGAGGGGAATATCACTTTAAGGCTCATTAATTATGAATTATCTGCTGATTATCTGCTGCACTTTGATTAAATCTGTTTGTTGCTGACATGAAATATTCTGTGCAACAGGAACTCTTTTATCTCCACAGACAGTTCAGCTCATCATCCAGCAGGGGGCAGCGTGTCCACACAGAGAGGACACTGAGGACATCTGTCTGCCTCTGTCTGTCCAACAGGATTAAAGCCTCAGTTTGTTTCAGATCAAACAGACGTTAATTAAAGTTCAGTTTTAACCTGTTGGTTTCTGTTTTAGTTCTACTTTTAAATACTTGTTGTAATCTGATTACTTTACTTTAGAGTTGTGTTCAGGAACCTGCAGTCAGAGTGAAGTCGTTATGGAGACTGTGTGTCCTCAGTGAGAATGTTAATAAAGTTTTATAGAATGACGTCACCTGGTTCAGATGAAAACTCTCCGTCAGAGTTTCTCTTTGGTGAAGCTCCTGGACGCTCGTACTGCAGCAGACACACAGAGACAGAGAGAGAGAGACACAGAGAGACACAGAGAGACACAGACACACAGAGAGAGACACAGAGACACACACACACAGAGACACAGAGACACACACACAGACACACAGAGAGACAGAGATAGAGACACAGAGAGAGACACAGACACAGAGAGACAGAAACGTCATTTGATTTGAACAGCTTGTCTAAAAGAATCACCACATGTCACAAAGTTTTTAGGTGATTTTTGTCATTAAATCACAGGAGCAGCTGATGATTTTTAAATCATGTAAAATTGTCATCTGGGATGTTTTCCACAAAGAAACTAAAACTTTTGGAGCTCAAAGTTAAAACAGCACAAACTGACGACATATTGAACAGGAGGTTATAACCTGTTGACGGGGGGGGGGGGTTCTGTGTGTGTGTGTACCGTGGCTCCGGAAGCGGGCTGGACGATCCAGGCGTACTCTGGTCTGATGAGGCGGAGACAGTTGAGAGCAGCCAGGTAACAATTCACCTGTTTCTGAAGACCGAGACGAGTCCGAACCTCTCCGACCAAGACGCATCCCGAACTCAAACATCACTGTCCCTGCTGCACAGAGACACAGAGAGACAGAGACACAGACAGAGAGACAGAGAGAGAGACACAGACAGAGAGACAGAGAAAGACACAGAGACACAGACAGAGAGACAGAGAGAGACAGAAACAGAAACAGACAGACACACAGAGAGAGACACAGAGACAGACAGAAACAAAGAGACAGAGAGAGAGACACAGAGAGAGACACAGAGACAGAGAGAGACACAGAGAGAGACACAGAGACAGAGAGAGACACAGACAGAGAGAGACAGACAGAAACACAGAGACAGAGAGACAGAAACAGACAGAGAGAGAGACAGACAGAGACAGACACAGACAGAGAAAGACAGAGACACAGACAGAGAGACAGAGAGAGAGACAGACACAGACAGACAGAGACATGATGAATGAAATAACAGACTCCTGTTGAAGTCTTGATAAAACTGAATAATTCACACTGTGACGTTCTGTTCAGTAAACAGCTGTCCTGTCTACAGACAGACAGACAGACAGGTGCTGACAGACAGACGGTGACAGAGACAGACAACAGACAGACGCTGACAGACAGGTGCTGACAGACAACATACAGACAGACAGGTGCTGACAGACAACCTACAGACAGACAGACAGCAGACAGACGTTGACAGACAGACAGGTGCTGACAGACAACATACAGACAGACAGACAGGTGCTGACAGACAACATACAGACAGACAGGTGCTGACAGACAACAGACAGATGTTGACAGACAGACAGGTGCTGACAGACAACATACAGACAGGTGCTGACAGACAACATACAGATATTGACAGACAGACAGGTGCTGACAGACAACATACAGATGTTGACAGACAGACAGGTGCTGACAGACAGACGGTGACAAGACAGACAGACAACAGACAGACGCTGACAGACAGGTGCTGACAGACAACTACAGACAGACAGGTGCTGACAGACAACCTACAGACAGACAGTGCTGACAGACAACAGACAGATGTTGACAGACAGACAGGTGCTGACAGACAACATACAGACAGGTGCTGACAGACAACATACAGATATTGACAGACAGACAGGTGCTGACAGACAACATACAGATGTTGACAGACAGACAGGTGCTGACAGACAGACGTGACAGAGACAGACAACAGACAGACGCTGACAGACAGGTGCTGACAGACAACATACAGACAGACAGGTGCTGACAGACAACTACAGACGACAGACAACGACAGACGACAGACAGACAGGTGCTGACAGACAACATACAGACAGACAGACAGGTGCTGACAGACAACATACAGACAGACAGGTGCTGACAGACAACAGACAGATGTTTACAGACAGACAGGTGCTGACAGACACATACAGACAGGTGCTGACAGACAACATACAGATGTTGACAGACAGACAGGTGCTGACAGACAACATACAGATGTTGACAGACAGACAGGTGCTGACAGACAACAGACAGACAGACAGACAGACAGGTGCTGACAGACAACAGACAGACGCTGACAGACAGGTGCTGACAGACAGACGCTGACAGACAGACAGGTGTGTCTGTACCTTTCCTGTAGTTGTGTCTGTTGATGTGGAAAGCGTACAGCAGCTCGTAGTAGTTGTGAGCCAGCAGGTCGAGACCCCGAGCACGAGACTCGATGATACTGACCACCTGACGAGGAGAACCAAAAAAAATCTATCAAAGATCAATAATCAATCATCATCATCAAAACAGAACTCTTCCTCAACATTTAATATCTCAGTAGGAGGAATTTATCCCTGACATGAGAACACGTAGAACGTCTGAAACAGAGGACTTTTTAACAAATTCAATTTTCACTTTTTTCTCATTTAAAATAGTTAATTTACACAATTAACAAAAAAAAGTAAAATAATGATTCTTATGTATAAGATTCAGTTATTTTTTATTTAATCTATTTTTCTTTATTTGATTTCTGTCGACACCTGAATGTTTCCTCTCACGATCAATAATGGATCAAATATCAAAGTGGAACCGTCCTCCACCAGCTGGGGTCAGAGGTCAAAGATCAGGGGTCAGAGGTCAGGGGCTCTTAGGTGTTACCTCGTCGTGCAGATTGACGTAAGAGAACTGGACTAAGTCCTGGAGTTGAGAACGTTCACAGAGAACCACCACCAGCTGTCGGAGACAGTCCAGCTGCCTGAGAACACATGTTACAAACATGTTATAAACACGTTATAAACATCTTTAGAAGCAGACGTTTCCCCTCAAAGTTCTACTTGTTACTAAAAGTCATCTGTTGTGTAACTCGTGTCGAGAACATGACGAGTTCATCAAAACACACAAGACTAATTTATTTTAATGTTAATGAAGCACACAAAGATTCTCCATCGTTTTAATAACACAATGATGCAATCTGGGTTCTGTGTGTGTTCTCACATGCTGCAGTCCGGGTTCTGTGTGTGTTCAGTGTGTTCTCACATGCTGCAGTCTGGGTTCTGTGTGTGTTCTGTGTATGTTGAGTGTGTGTTCTCACATGCTGCAGTCTGGGTTCTGTGTGTGTTCTGTGTATGTTGAGTGTGTGTTCTCACATGCTGCAGTCTGGGTTCTGTGTGTGTTCTGTGTATGTTGAGTGTGTGTTCTCACATGCTGCAGTCTGGGTTCTGTGTGTGTTCTGTGTATGTTGAGTGTGTGTTCTCACATGCTGCAGTCTGGGTTCTGTGTCAGAGCTTCATAAGCTTCACTGTTGTGACCGAGATCCAGATGATGTTTGAATATTCGAGTCCACAGAGCCGCCTGAAGAACAAGAACACACACGTTACTGACTGTTTACTTACTGTTGACTGTTTACTGACTGTTGACTGTTAACTGACTGTTTACTGAATGTTGACTGTTAACTGACTGTTTACCTGACTATTTACCTGACTGTTGACTGTTTACCTGACTGTTGACTGACTGTTTACCTCACTGTTGACTGTTAACTGATTGTTTACCTGACTATTTACCTGACTGTTGACTGTTTACCTGACTGTTAACTGACTGTTTACCTGACTGTTGACTGACTGTTTACCTGACTGTTGACTGTTAACTGACTGTTTACCTGACTATTTACCTGACTGTTGACTGTTTACCTGACTGTTGACTGACTGTATACCTCACTGTTGACTGTTGACTGACTGTTGACTGTTTGACTGACTGTTGACTGACTGTTTACCTGACTGTTGACTGTTACCCTGACTGCTGATTGTTTACCTGACTGTTTACTGACTGTTTGACTAACTGCTGACCGTTTACCTGACTGTTTACTGACTGACTGTTGACTGTTTACTGACTGTTTACCTGACTGTTGACGTCGTTGGCAGCTTCTGTGATGGCCAGAGACGCCAACTGGATGACGAGTTCAGGTAAACCAACATCCTCCAACAGCCGCAGCACCTGAACACACAGAATCACAAACACAAACTTTCAGACAGGAGTGTGTTCTCTCCACTCACTCTCATCAGGAGGTGTTCTCCACTCAAGGCTCTCCAGGAGGTTTCTCCACTCTCAGGAGCGTGTTCTCCTCTCTCAGGAGCGTGTTCCTCCTCAGGAGCGTGTTTCTCCTCAGGAGCGGTCTCTATCAGGGTGTTTCTCCTCACTCAGGAGCGTGTTCTCCACTCAGGAGGTGTTCTCCTCACTCAGGAGCGTGTTCTCCTCACTCAGGAGCGGTTCTCTCCACTCTCAGGAGTGGGTTCTCTCCACTCTCAGGAGTGTGTTCTCCACTCTCAGGAGTGTGTTCTCTCCACTCAGGAGTGTGTTCTCTCCACTCAGGAGTGTGTTCTCCTCACTCAGGAGTGTGTTCTCTCCACTCAGGTGTGTTCTACCTTGTTGTAGTACTGCAGTCGGGGGGTGGAGGCAGACTCCTCCTCCTCGCTGCCCGTCAGTCTCAGGAGGAACTCCTCCTTCTCCACCTCTGTTGCCGCCTCCTGGAAACACTGCAGAGCCTGAAGGGACACAACCACAGAAGAGGACGACATGTGATGAGTCAGCACGTCACATGACCCCATCTCCACCTGTAGGACATCATGTGTGGGAGCTGTGACTCACCTTCTGTCCCTCCCCATTAGCCAGGTAACACTGACCCAGCATGAAGCGACAGGAGCCGATGTTCACCTGACACCATGGACCAATCAGACGAACGTACTCCTGTGCACGCACGCACGCACACGCACACACGCGCACACACACGCGCACACACACACACAGGTGAAACACACCTCGGAGCCAATCACATCACAGGTCTCATCTGTGTGAAACAGCTGAGCCAATCACAGTGAAGCATGCAAATTAAACCATTTGTTTATATGATGACATCATGCTGATGCTGTTTCACATTAAAGGACCAGTCTGCAGGATTTACTGACATCTAGTGGTCACTACAGATGCTACAGCCTGTGTGTAGAGTCAGAGTGTAGTTTGTCTGTTCTGGGCTCCTGTAGAAACATGAAGAGGAGCTGCTCCCTCTGAGGAGATTAAGGTTCATTCTGACAAGATGAAAACACGACGACTCTGATGTTCAGCTGATCGAATACTGATGAAGATTTCATCACAGTTCTGAGTGGCCATGTTGGAGGTACTATGATGTCAACAACAGGAGGAATTAGCCCTTCACTAAGCCCCGCCCTCCTTAGTTACTGTTGCTACGCTTGTCAAACTTTCCATTCTCACACTGTACTTCTGCAGTTTACGGTGATAACAGCAGCAGATTTAATATTGAAACTGGGATTCATTGTTGAAACACAAGGTCTGTGATTCCTCAGCAGATTCTCATTTCTAGCTGACGACGGTGGATTTTGTTGCTAAAATAATGACTCACAAGCAGATTTCATAAGTGTAGCTGGCTCATGTGAGCTAATGCTAATGCTAACTGGACTTGAGTCTGAGAAGTTTTAATGTTTCCATCTGACACGTTTTAAAACAAGAACCCTGTGAAAGTGTTTATGTAAAGTTAGCTAACAGCTGCGTACATGACATAACGTTAATGCTAACAGACTGAGGCTAAAGCTAGCTTACATCTCAGCAAACATTGGTCAGATGGTGAAATACAGCAGGTATATCTACATGATAGATGACAGAAATACACTCATTAATGTGGGAAAAGGAACCACAGGGACTCGATTAGTGCAGCGGACCTTGAGACGGGTCACCCAGCCAGACCAGCTGGACCACAATCACCACAGGAAGAGAGCCGGGATAAGAGCTAAGCTAACCCGGCTTAGACCTGAGACAGCGAGTCAGAGAGAGATGCATCGTCATCGACCCACTTTGATTCTTCATAGTGTTAGTTAGCCAGACATGCTAACATTTGCAGCTTATGTTAGAGCAGATGAAGACAGAGTTGAATCCATTCACCACACGTGTACTCTTGTGTTTCACTCATTAAACGCCAAATATCTCTTTTCTCTGAGCCTCCTGCACACCTTCAACACAGAGAGAAATGAAAAGTTTGAAAGCCCTAGTTACGGTTGCCAACCCATGATTGGACAGCTGGTGTTTGGAGGTGGGGCTTAGCGAAGGGCCAATTAAAGAGTAGAAGTACACAACAATATCAGCAGTTTATCTTTTATAGAGGATGTAAAATGTGTTTATTGTTTTACAGACGAGAGGAAAACAACAAGAGTCTGACATCACCATAATGTCACCAGTGGTTCTCCAACTTCCTGTGAGCTCACCTGCAGCTGTGTGTACTGACAGTTGGCCATCAAACACTCTGGGAACTGGAAACCAGGGTTACTGGGCCAACTGTGAGACACCAGTTAAGATTCAACAACAAACCAGCACGAACTGGTGGAGACAGGAAGTGACTAGAGTTGTTACAATATAAACATGATGCAGTTTGTATTTTATGCCATTTTAGTTTTTTTTTTTATTTAGAAATCAAAAAGGTTCCATCTGCAGAGCCAAACTCAAACTTGGTTCTCTAAAGTTCTAAGTGTGTGAGCCAAGAGGTCTAATCAGGTTCTGTGTCTTTGTGGTGTTGCTGCTCAGTGATGGAAAGAAAAAAAAAGATCAGAGACGAGACAAACTGTCTCAACAGGACGTTTATCAGAATCAACATGTTTGATATAAAACAAATCATTAAATTTAACTTTCTCACACATGTGGACTCTGATTAAACCTCAGTGTTTTAAGAAATTATGACTAAAATGTTTTTGTTCCTTTTGTTCCACTGCTTCTGTTCATGTTCTGCAGGTAGAACCTTATATTTCCAAACTTACAGTGAGACGGTTCTACCTGCATTTGTTCTACCTGTTCCAAACAAATCTGACAGGATTTTGATTTTGAACATTTAGAAAATATTTAGTGACTCAGTCATTCTCATGTTTCACATGTGAAAACTACTCAGAACAGAGAGAACCTGATGGTTCTGAGGGTTCTGCTAACTCTTCTATTATTGAGACAGCTTATCAAAATAAAAGCCTCTTCAGCTTCATTAGTTTCTTCTGTTTGAAATCAGACGAGTTCAAACTTGTTCTCAGTCTCACAATTAAACATCAACCTGCTAACTGGTCAACACGGTAATGTGACTGAAGTTTCATCATTTAACTTCTTCTGTGTGTGTGTGTGTGTGTGTGTGTGTGTGTGTGTGTGTGTGTGTGTGTGTGGGAAGGATACAGCAGCTGGGCGAGAAGCTGCACCACGCTGGAGATCATGTGACCCCAGTGGAGCACAGAGTGAGTCTGCTGACTGAAGATCTGAGAGATGATGATCCTCCGGGCCGCCGTCTGATAGAAGAGCTCCAGCACCGTCTGAGGACTCAACACTGAGGACACGGACACGGAGAGACGGGGAGACAGAGAGATGGGGATCAAATAAAAGCAAGTGTATGTGTGTGTGTGGTGAAAAGTTTGTCCTGACTCTGAGTGACTTTTATGCTGTTTTTATGATGTTTTACGCGTTCCTTGTGCCTGATCCATGACAGTCGATTTCAACCCATGGTGACTGTCTCGAGGACACTATCTTTTAACTTATCTGCTGTCTTAAGCATCTTGTGAGCTTTACCTGAACTTCAGTGCCCACTCCTCTACGGTTGTTTTACCGGTGGGTTGCCAGTTTCACCGGTTCTGCCATCCAGGCGCGGACAGGACAGATGCGGATCAGGGTTTGTTGGACTCGTCCTGGAATTACAATCCGGCACGGCCCAGCGGAATTTTCTTACGGTGTCAGAAGCTACCTGGTGGCTAGCTGGTGGACCTGGTAAATCACCTGTGCTGCACGGGTGGAGGGCAGCGCTCCGGAGGATCAGCTGTTCAACGGGCTGCACCAACGGCAGCTGATCCAGCCTCTGCTAGCTGCCTCATAGCGGGAAGAAGTACCGGCTAGTCCGACTCCACAGGTGCTTGCATCTCAGTGTCTGAATTCTGGATAACACCTGTCAGCAACCTGAGGATTTATCTCCGTGAGCGTCTCTTGCTGTGGATATTATTGTGACTCTCCAGTTTCGGGTACCAGACAAAGGCCTGACTTCCCATCTCCGGATCCCTTTTCTGCGATTGCCGTTGGATTGACCATCATCTCTTAGTAACTGGCTTTTTCTCTGCAGCTATGTAGATCCGTTGGATAAAGACTAAAACCATCATGCTGCTTCTTACGGTACTGTGCTTTCAATTCTTGCATGACTATGGTGAGATCCATAAAACTAACCCACAGCCGCCTGCAACGCTGTCGCGGGGTGCGCATCATCGAGGCGAGAGTGCACTACCTGTCAACTGTATTTTCTCTCCTTTTTGCATGAGCGCTGCGTGTGTGTTTCCTTTCACTCTCGGCGGCTCGTCTATATTGACTCTGGATGTACTCAATTGGTTGCTAAAAGGCACCGAGTCCCTGCACTCATACGGTCTTCTTATTATAAATTTTTTTTTTTTTTTTACCTCGTGCTGCCTCTTCTGCTGCACCCTCCTCACAAGCTCAAGCAGCTCATTTTGGAAATAGTAAAAATAAGCACAAAATCTTCATTCTATTGTTGTTACTGCTATCTGGAAATGTTGAACCAAACCCTGGACCTAACTCTCCTACACAGTGTTTTACACCTGCTGATTTTAAATCACAATCCGGTCTTGGGTTAATACATATTAACGCAAGGAGCATGCTCTCCAAACTGGACATGATAAAAATCTGGATCAACTCAACTAATGTGGACATCATTGTCTTAAAAAATCTGTGCCAGATAAAGACATCTCTGTTGATGGTTATAATTTGTTTCGCGCAGACCGCCAAAGGAAAGGTGGTGGGGTAGCAATTTATGTCAAGTCAAACTTTGGTGTCCAGCTGTTGCTTTCAGAGTCTGTGAGTAAAGAACTGGAGTTGTTGGCCCTTGATGTAGAGGTGTCCAGAGATCACCATATTATGCTGGTGGGATGTTATAGGCCCCCATCTGCTCCAAGTTGTTCTCTAAACTAAACTAAAATTCAGTGAGCTTGTGTTGGTTGGTGATTTAATCTGGGATTGGCTTTCTCCAGCTTCTGAGGCATTTAAAGCCCAGTGTGATGTTCTCAATCTTACACAGTTAATTCAATCACCAACAAGACCACATTTGAAATGTCCACAAAAATCAACATTGATTGATTTATTACTGACAAATAAGCCATGCAAATACGTCTCCTCTTGTGTTTTTCCAAACAATGTCAGTGATCACTGTGTGATAGGTGTTGTTTGGGACACGAAAATACCAAAGAGTGCCCCTCGCTTCATTGAAAAACGCAACATGAAAAAATTTGTTGAACAGGCGTTCTTGCATGATCTTTGTAGCTTTAGCTGGGAAAGAGTTGCTCTTTTTGATGATGTTGAGCTTGCCTGGAATTATTTCCATGAATCTTTTACTGCGTTTGTTAACAAACACGCACCCATTTGTAAACTCAGAATTAAAGGGCGTGAAAATCCCTGGTTTTCTGGTGAACTGTCAGACCTGTTTCATGAGCGTAACTCTGCCTGGACCAGAGCACGGAAGTCTGGGAAAGATTCTGATTGGCTTTCCTTTAGACAGCTAAGAAATGCTTTCACATCTGCAGTTCGGAAAGCCAAAGCTGATTTTTATTTGTCTTCAACTGCAGAGAGTCTTAAAAATCCAAAGAAGTTCTGGAGCACAATAAATTTCCTGTCTAATAAATGTAAAACTGTTAACCTCCCAGCTAGCATTGTTGCTGACAATCACAGGGTAACAAATAAATTGGACATATTGAATTCTTTTAACAAACATTTTATATCCTCTGGATTTTTATTTAATCAAGGGAAAAACCCTGTGGTGTCTCCAATCAGGGATGAAGCCAGATGTGACATCCCTTCTTTTAATTTTGTTCCTTTTAAAATTTCAGAAGTTTTAGCAGCTCTAAAAAGTCTGACCGTGGATCACGGTGTCCTTTTAGAATGTTTGAAAGGTTCTGGGTTCTCAGAGAACGCTGTCAGATGGTTTACAAACTATCTTAGTAGCAGAACTCAGGCTGTATATTCAGATGGTGTCATGTCTGAGGTACTGCAAATCCACAAGGGAGTGCCTCAAGGTTCAGTCTTGGGACCACTACTGTTTACTGTTTATATAAATTGTCTTGGGCAAAATGTTCCAAATGTTGATTTTCATTTCTATGCTGATGATACCATTATTTATAGCTGTGCACCTACACCTGCACAAGCTTTTGTACATCTTCAGCAGGCTTTTAATCTTGTCCAAGTTCAGCTCAGCCAGCTGCAGCTTGTTCTAAATGTTGACAAAACAAAACTCATGTTGTTTACATCCTCAAGAGGAACAAAAGGAACTCAACAAAAGGAAAATTGTCACTAAAGATGGTCATGAAATTGAGCTTGTATCTTCTTTTAAGTACTTGGGCTTTTTACTAGATGAAAACTTGTCATTTAAAGAGCACATTCAGCATGTTACTAAAAAGCTGAAGGTTTTACTGGGTTTCTTTTATAGAAACAAGTCCTGTTTCTCTTTTTCTGTTAAAAAGAGACTTGTTGAGTCTACCTTTTTACCTGTTCTTGATTATGGTGATGTACTGTACATGAATGCTTCTGCTCAGAGTCTGCAGATGTTGGACAGTGTGTATCATGGAGCTCTGAGATTTATCACTAACTGTGGATTTCTCACTCATCACTGTACTTCATATTCTAAAGTCAACTGGACTTCTTTGAGCACACGCCGTCTTGGACATTGGTACATGTTAATTTACAAAACCATTCTTGGCAAAATTCCTGGTTATCTCTCCTCTTTTTTAGTTTTGAAAGATGGAGTACACAACCTGAGATCTTTGGACTTTGTGCAGTTTGTTGTTCCCAGAGTCCGAACTGAATTGGGAAAGAAAGCCTTTAGGTTTTCTGCTCCCTTTGCTTGGAACAATCTGCAGACTGAATTGAAACTGCAAAACCTTGTGTCTCTGAATGTTTTTAAATCTGCAGTGAAAACTTTAGAACTCAAACTGTCTGAATGTCGCTGCTTTCATTCATAATTGTCCTCTATCATGTCATTGTGTTGTATGAGGCTCGAGTGTATTTGTTGAAACTATGTGTTGCTGCCATTCTTGTCAGGTCTCCCTTGAAAAAGAGATCATTGATCTCAATGGGACAAACCTGGTTAAATAAAGGTTAGATAACCCCCCCCCCCCCCGATCTGAGGCGGGAAATAAGCTCATAACATTTCAAATATGTAACTTGGGTCCAGACCCAGACAGACTTTAAAAGTGATGAGTAAAATCTTAAAATAAACTCTAAAACGCACAGAGAGGTGACGGAGGGAGGTGGGACTGAGCTGACGCGACGTCGTCTGTTAGAACCAGAAAATCAAGTGAGCTGGATTCACGTTAGAGAGGAAACAGGTGTGGGACTCACCTGATCTGTTGGAGGACAGGGCCGGAGTATCAGACAGCTCCAACACCGTCAGGTGCTGCAGGTTAGCATCTCTGCATGACAGGAGGTCAAAGGTCACAGTCTACCTATTTGTCAACTACTGATCAATATTGCAATAATTTTGCAATTACTTGTTTGGTCCATAACATTTCAGAAAACAGTGAAAAATGTTGATCACAATCTTGTCAAATGAAAAATAGGTCCAGACCTATTTTTCAACTAGGGATCAATTTGGCAATCGATTAGTCTTTTGATCGACAAAATGTTGAAAAATGAATCCTGTCAAAATCTTGTCAATTGAGAAACAGGTCCAAGAAGACGCGTCAGATTACAGAATCGAGCCGCTCTGATGGTGTGTGTGTGTACGTGTGCACTCACATGATGTCCACGGGCACGGAGGAGGCGAGGCTCTGACTGATGTGTTTGAGGAGGTGATAGGAGGAGAGGAGGTGGGAGCTGCGAGGGATCAGATCCTGCTGGAGCTGCAGCAGCTGAGCCCCCCCACCCAGAAACACCTGATAGAAGGACACAGACAGGTTAGAACACACACACACGCTTTTCAACATTTTATGGACCAATTTTCTCAATTAATCAAAAATTAGACTAACTGTTACAGGAAACACTTTGAGGACACCATCTTGGACTTTGATCAACATGTTATGGACCAAACAATTAACTGATTAATTGACAATGACAATAATAGTTGCAGCCCTTGTTTAATCTCAGGACCATGATTAATAAACATTATTTCAACCTGTCTGTTTTTGTTTATTTCTTAGCATCTATCTGTGTGTGTGCATACGTTGTCTCCGAAGCGCAGGTAGAGTTTCTGCAGGATCAGCAGGTCTCTACAGAACAGAGCCCGGGTCATGGTCATGTGACAGACAGCCTGACAGATGAGAGACACCGCAGAGCTGCTGCCATACAGCTGAGACAGGCTGATCCTCATGTTCAGAGTCTGACCTGCAAGACACAGAGCAGGGAAAACAAAAAACGTCACCTGACAGACACAGGGCAGGGAAAACAATAAACGTCACCTGATAGACACAGGGCAGGGAAAACAATAAACGTCACCTGACAGACACAGAGCAGGGAAAACAATACACGTCACCTGACAGACACAGAGCAGGCAAAACAATACACGTCACCTGACAGACACAGGGCAGGGAAAACAATAAACGTCACCTGACACACACAGGGCAGGGAAAACAATAAACGTCACCTGACAGACACAGGGCAGGGAAAACATAACATCACCTGACAGACACAGAGCAGGGAAAATGACAGTTGAGGTGTGAGCTGGTGTCCTACCAGGTGTGACTGGTGCGTCTCCTCCAACCTCAGCGTCTGTCTCCAGGTCCATCTCTCTCAGCAGGACCATCATGGCCGCCATCGGGTTTCTGATGTCCTGCAGTTTGTTCTGGATGTCCTCGATCACGCTGTCACTGCAGAACACACACACAGACGGGTACAGACAGTGTTCTAGATACTGACAGTGTTGTATCCACATGAAGTGTTGTGTGCAGGTGTACTGACTTGTCGTTGGACAGCATGTTCTCCAAGACGAGCTCAGCAGCCCTCTCAGGTGACTGCAGGTGTTCCAGAGCGTTCTCCATCTCATACGCCATCTCAGCAGAAACTGCATCACTGACCAGACGCAGACACTGAACCAGCTGCAGGACGTCCCGGCCCACCTCAGGGTCTGAGGAACGTACCATTATTACAGAACGGTCAAGAACCCAGATATCAACATTAAAAATGGTCAAGAACCGCATACATTACTGTTAAACTACCTTTACTACAGAGCAACAAATATTACAGAATGAAAACAGATCACGTGCAGCTCCATCACCTCCATGAGGACAGGTGAGTTTACCTTCAGTGACGGGTGTCTCCTCCTCTGAGAACAGGTACTCATCATAAGACAGGTACAGATGATCCACAGCAAAACACGGCAGCAGGAACGACACGAAACCCTGAAACACGCACGCACGCACGCACACACACACACACACACACACGTTGATGACTGATGATGTAAACGTGTTAATGAGGCGGTTGGAGATGTCTGAAGCTGCTGTCTGATGGGTTGTTCTGTTTTATTTATGTTACTGAACTGCTGCATGTAGAATAGTTAAAGTGATGGACAGACTGTCTGTCCCCCGTCCGTCTGTACCTTCTTCAGCAGACACACCATGCCTGTGTGCTGGCTGACGGTCAGTCCCAGAGGCATGGACAGAGACTCCTGATACTGAAGACAGCAGGCGTAGAACTTGGACCAGAACTCCACCTGCAGCTGACGGTACTCCTCCTGAGAGAACTCAAACTCTGTCACACTGCTCTGCAGCTGCAGGACAGGACAGAGACAGACAGGAGGACAGAGATTAAAATCAGTCATTTAAGATCTCAACACATTTAAGATCTCAAGACAGACCAGCAGCGTCCTGTCCTGTCCTTTCCTGTCCTGTCCTCACCTCACTCTCCACAGCCACCGTCACCTCCTTCTTCAGACTGTCCCAGGACACATCAGAGATCCTGTCTGAGCCTCGGCGGTAGATCTGAGACAAACAAACAAACAAAAACAGAGCTGTGATTACTGCAGTTGGGTTCTCACCTGTAGAGCTTTAATCACAGACAGCCTTGTCTTACTCCGTCTGTGATTTCAGCTCCTTAAACCTCTTAACATTTTTGAAACACAATTGTTGGGGTTTCTACAACATCAAGATTTAAGTTTGTTTTTTTTTTAAAGGTGGGACAATAAACTGAGATTTTGAGTTTTCTTAACCTTTTTTTTTTTTTTTTTTTTTTACAGTGCAGGACATTTTAATCTGCTTAATAAATGAGACAAAATAAATTAATTTAGGAGAAATTAACAGGCTGTTTTTCCTCTCAGCAGTAAAACAATACACACTTTTTAAATGCTTTATTATTGATGTACTGCACATCAATCTGAAACTTTGCAGAATTTCCTAGATGGTCTTTTATTTATTTAATGAGCCAAATTAAATCTCTTGTGACCTTCCGGAGGGTCACGAACCAGTTAATGGAAGATGTTTATTCTACTCGTTTTTCATTTTTGTCTGGTTTTGATTCTTTTATGTTTGATTTTAAATGTTTTTCTCTGTTTGGTTCTTGTGTTTCTTTGCCGTCTATGATTACATTCAACAAAAAGTCATAGCTGTCGTTACGACCTTTGTTGTGAGACAGAAAGATGTCCGATTTGTGAAATCCTCTCAATAAAAAAGGGACTGACCTGATTAAATAAATCAATCTGAATCACTGAAATGTAAAGATAAATTCTCACCTGCAGAGCTTTAACGATGGCTGAAGCTGTGAAGCGTAGAGGAGAGAACAGAATGTCCAGGTACACTTCCTGTCAACACACAACACACACACAACTTTATCACGTCAGAAAATACATGTTATGTTTTATGACGCAGCATCGATTCTGAAAACCACCGACCTGTGATACAGACTCATGTCAGTGGTTCATTTTGTGTTTAAATTTCTGACCACTAGGTGGAAGTGTTGTCATCCATCTGCACTGTTCTGACTGGATAACAAGTAAACTGTTTAAACTCAGTCTGTCTCTTTATTGTATATTTATGGTGATGTGTTCTTTACACTTTACTCAGTTCTAATTGGTCAGTTACAGCATCCTAAGGTCTGTTATGTCTGTATAACAGATGGTTGCTATGAAGAACAGACTGTTGCTACGGACACAGTTCTGATCAGAGACTCTGGAGACACAATAAAATAATTAAATCACTAGAATCATTTTAATATTCAATATTTATTATTAAATATTTTGTTTTTTAACAAGCAGGATAATGTACAGTGAGCAGGTCTTAACTATGAAATAAAATCATCTTAAAATTAATATTTTGTGTCACATAAATGTGTGCGTCTTCCCAGAGGAGGCGGAGACAGGATGTGGACAGGAGGAGGAGGACAGAGCGTCTCTGTAGAGTGGATGTGTAACTGTACAAGAATGTGTTTATACAATATCAAGCTAATGTCTGTTGGACTGAGAAATAAACGAGCTCAGATACGTCGTGAGAAAAGTCCCGTGGTGGTCACGGTCTGCAGCGGGACTTTTCTCACGACGTATCTGAGCTCGTTTATTTCCCTCCAGCTGCTGCAGATGTGTGAAGGGTTCCAGCAAGTTCTGCAGGGACCATACTGAGGCCCTCAGATCTGGTTCTGTGTGTGTGTGTGTGTGCTGCTTCTGAAAATCTGACTTTAAATGACAAAAATACACAATATGACAAAGATAAATGTTATAATTATTACAATAGTGTCTCATTAATGAAAATAAATGTTCATGGGTTGATAATGTGACATCTAAACTTCCTGTCCGATCTTTTGTTTTTATAGATAAAAAGATTTAAATGCATAAAAAGACACTTTTGTTATTTAAAGTCTCAAAATGTCATGTGACCATCAGGTCATGAATGCAGTTTAGAAAAATTTGAAATTTCTCTAAAAGGTGTTCAGATTATTTTCTGAGCATATCAAAGCATTTGTATTTATATTTCCATCATAATATATAAAGTAGGGCTGACAAAATATCAAAATATCAATATATATGCTCAATATTTGATGAAGGTTTTGTGAAAATATGTCTGGAAGCTGCTTTGAACACGTCGTCTCGAGCTCTGACAGGGCGACATGGTGGTGCAGTGGTTAGCACTGTCGCCTCACAGCAAGATTCCTGAGTTCGAATCCCCCGGCCACTGGGGGGCTCTGGAGTTTGTGGCTGGGATGGGACCTTTCTGTGTGGAGTCTGCATGTTCTTCTCGTGTCCACATGGGTTCTTTCCGGGTACTCCGGCTTTCCCCCACAGTCAAAAGACATAATAGTTAATTGATAACTCTAAATCGCCCGGTATCAGATGGAATAGGCTCCACCCCCCCGCGCCATGCGACCCGTCACGATAAGCGGTTTCAGATGATGGATGGATGACGACCAACATGACATTAGCGTCTTTTTCTATAAACATGACAACTTGTTTAACAACTTTTTTCTGTAAACATGACGATTTGCTCTCATTGAGTATCTGACCTGCTTTGTGTGTCAGTAAAGTTTGATCTTATTTGGATGTTTTTGTTGACTGATGTTGTGAGGTCAGAGGTCACAGTCTTACTCTGGGGTCCTGGTCCACTCCAATATGGACTTCTTCCTCAGGTGGAGGCTGAACGAACACCTGGTTCCACTGACCGGCCAGTGTTACTGAAGAACAAACACACACACAGTTTTTATTCACATTAATTCATGTGAATCACTTTACTGATGATCTTTTCTGCTCTCACTTACTGTTCAAAGTTGATGTATTTGACCACAGTGGTGTTGGATTCGTCCACCCAGACGCCCCAGATGTCTGTGGAGGTTAGAGTAAAATCCACCAGAGTCTCCTGGTGACACACAAACGATATTTTAATGTGTTTATTTATTAAATGGTGGAAGACACATCGGCTATTCTAGAGAACTGGGATCAAAATGATGTCCTACCAAACACAGTCACCGTCATAATCTGTGATCAATGAATCGATTATTAAACGCTGGACAGATCGGTGTTTACCTGCGTGGTGAACACAGAGGAGATGTGGTCAAGGCTGTAGCGGTTGTTGTCGGTGGCAACCAGCTGCAGGACGGTGAACTGTCCCCTCTGAGGGACGGCCAGGTAGACACAGAGACAGAGGCCGGTGGTGGAGGAGAAGGCCAGTCGGAGACGGTGACCCTGACCGGCCAGACGCTTCACTCCTTTACAGGCCGGCATGTACTCCAACATGTCGGCCTCCAGCAGACACGCCTGCTCCTGCAGGGCGACACGAGATGCTGCACGTCATACACAGAGAACTCTGACATCACGCACACGTCTACGACATCATCACCCGTGTTTATGTTCTGAACATCAACGAGTCGTCAGTGGAGACGACAGAGCAACATGAGATCACGACACAACAGAAACTTTACACGCTGACTCAGAAAATGACATAAAATGATCTACAGAGCTAACAGACTGAGGCTAATGCTAACAGATTGAGGCTAACGCTAACAGACTGAGGCTAACAGACTGAGGCTAGCGCTAACAGACTGAGGCTACAGCTAACAGACTGAGGCTAATGCTAACAGATTGAGGCTAAATAGCTAAACAGATGAGGCTAACAGACTGAGGCTACAGCTAACAGACTGAGGCTAACAGACTGAGGCTAGCGCTAACAGACTGAGGCGCTAACGACTAGCAACAGACTGAGGCTACGCTAACAGACTGAGGCTAACACTAACAGACTGAGGCCACAGCTAACAGACTGAGGCTAACTAACAGACTGAGGCCACAGCTAACAGATGAGGCGAACAGACTGAGGCTAGCGCTAACAGACTGAGGCTAACGCTAACAGACTGAGGCTACAGCTAACAGACTGAGGCTAACAGACTGAGGCACGCTAACAGACTGAGGCTAACGTTAACAGACTGAGGCTACAGCTAACAGACTGAGGCGCTAACAGACTGAGGCTAAGCTAACAGACTGAGGCTAACGCTAACAGACTGAGGCTACGCTAACAGACTGAGGCTAACAACAGTGAGGCTAGCGCTAACAGACTGAGGCTAACGCTAACAGACTGAGGCTAACGCTAACAGACTGAGGCTAACGCTAACAGACTGAGGCTAACGCTAACAGACTGAGGCTAACGCTAACAGCTGAGGCTAACGCTAACAGGCTGAGGCTAACGCTAACAGGCTGAGGCTAACGCTAACAGGCTGAGGCTAACGCTAACAGACTGAGGCTAACGCTAACAGACTGAGGCTAACGCGAACAGGCTGAGGCTAACGCTAACAACTGAGGCTAACGCTAACAGCTGAGGCTAACGCTAACAGCTGAGGCTAACGCGAACAGGCTGAGGCTAACGCTAACAGACTGAGGCTAACGCAACAGGTGAGGCTAAAGCTAAAAGATCTGAAGCTTACGCTAACAGGCTGAGGCTAACGCGAACAGACTGAGGCTAACGCGAACAGACTGAGGCCACAGCTAACAGGTTGAGGCTAAAGTTTCCTCATCAGAATCCTGGATGAGTGTTGCTGATTGGCTGGACGTGTGTTGCTGATTGGTTGGACGTGTGTTGCTGATTGGTTGGATGTGACGGTGACGTTCTCACCCTGAGGGACCACATGCGCAGTCTGTGGTCCTGACAGAGGGCAAAGATGAAGGAGTCTTCCTCCAGCTCTCTGACAGTCAGACTGAGGACCAGGTCAGCTGGACTCTGCTCCCCTCTGATGGCTGAGGGCATCCAGCCGGACAAACGCTGCATCATGGAGCTCCTCTTCAGCTCCAGCACCGACACGCCGCCTGCGACACAGACACGCACAGACAGACAGTTAATCTGTCAATCAGTGATCAATAACTGAGAACAGCAGTGTTCTGGTGCTCCTGTGTTTACCAGGCGTGTCGTGGGGGGGCAACGTCAGCACCATGATGCCTCCAGCAGGGGGAGCCAGAGCATAGTGAGCTTCTCCGGACTGACTGAGCCAGGCTGTGGACGTGCTGGGACTCCCGGTCTGACCCACTGAGCTCTGTGGGACGAGAGCGCTGTGAGACGTGTCCTCCAGACTCAGCTTCATTACATCTGTGAAGATGGACTGCATGTGGAGCTCCGTCACCAGCTCCTGGAGACAAAGACAGGAGGATAGACAGACAGAGAGACAGGAGGAGAGACAGGATGACAGACAGATGGACCGGCTGGTCAGCATCACATCCTCCACACAATGGTCACGTCATGTGCACAGCGACACCGACAGTAACATCACAGCCACACACACTCGGACACATGCTGGCATGAAGTCAGCGTTAGCGACAGACTCCAAGAACAGGTTAAAGAGAAGTCAGACAGTCTCTATGGAGACAGAGCAGCTGAACAAAAGTAAACTTTGTCGCTCTGCAGGCTAATGTTAGCCAGCACACTGCTGTTCACAGAGGGACAGTACAAATCTCACTTCCTGTCCTGACTGAAGAATAAACAACCTGTGTTGATTTGTCTCCTCGAACATTTTATCATCCAGACTCGTTTAATTTCTGCTTCCGTTTTTAATCACTTCAAACTTTAACTGCAGCAAACTGCTGCACCACGTCAGTCTACTAGGGGTGGGAATCTTTTACTATCTCACGATTCGATTCGATTCCGATTTTTGGGGCCACGATTCGATTTAAAATCGATTTTCGATTCAAAACGATTTTATTCATAATGATTTCTGATCATGATCTACTCCCATCTGCTTTGCGAGACAGAATGACAAATGGAGACATTAAAGTGTCTTTTTCACATTTATTAAGTTTTAAACATTTATCCATGCTTAGATGGAATTGTTGGAACTGTTACATAAAAGCAATATCACATACTGCTTAACCTGTTCATCAGGGGGCCTATTTTTTCTACCTTCTGTCCGAAATGACTTACCCAAAATAAATGGAGGAACATTTTCACAACTACAAGGGCTGTATGTATAATGTTGGTGTCAAAATAACGGTAATAGCTACATGTGAGATTACTATAGAAGTGTCAGAATCAAGATATGTGTTACTGTGTCAGAGGAAATTCACCTGGAACACAGAAACAATGTGAAGTTTTTATCTATTTATTTAAAAAAAAAACACACTGTTTAGAGTGAAAAACACTTTTGAATCATAGGATAGTAGCCCGATTCATCTAGGAATTAGTAAAGTGATATCTGATGAGTTAACTGTGCAAAACTCGATGCTAAAAAAGTGAACCTGAACAGTTTTACAGATGTTTTAACACAGACATATCCAGGCGAAACTGCACCAAATGTGCCATTTGGGCATCAGTCACACTGACGTTTGGCACTGTGTTGTTAGTATGTTAGCACCTATATGATTCAAACAGTCAGAGAACCACCTCTGCTGTATATTTCTCCCGTTTTCTCCTGACCGGGGCTAATAAGCACTCTGCTAAAAGCGTCTGAAAGTGTCAACAAGCTGCATCCTGTAAACTCACTGAAGCAGTCCAGGGGACTAGCTCGGCAACCCATTGGTCAATTTTAATGATCGACACCTCTATAAACCAATCAGAGTCAGGAGGTTCTATCGCTACCACCCAAATTTACCTTAGCAACACCAATGACGATACAGAAGGACGTGCAGCCAAAGATAAAGTATTGTAGTGAAGATGCGTTACTCCGCTCGCAAAAAGCCCTTGCTCTTTCTGAAAACAACCAGGACCATCGCGATTCATTTCAAACTCCTGAAGAGTCATAGGAGTAGACATTAGCAGTGTTTTTTTCAAGCTAGAATATAACTTTAGGCCACAAAACAGCTAAAGTAAGACATATTTTATGATTCTGTGAAGGTTTTTTTGCGACTATTTGGCGTCTAACTCTGAGTTTTTGTCGCACAGTGACAAGTGAGACCTCTTCATAATCAGTAGGATCTCTGTTTTCATCTCACACCTCACTTGTGTGGTTTGCCTGAAGTGGTGAGAGTAGTAAAAGCACTCAATGGAGGGTGGGCTGTTTTCACATTTTTGTTAAATGCCCATATTATTTCTTGTGGTTTAAATTGTGTTTCGTTTAGGTGACGATGCTTGATAGAGGCTTTTAGCTGCCCGCTCGGAGCTGGCCTGGCAGAGAGCTTCGTGAAGCACTGCAGTGTGCATTGGTCTGCAGCTGGCGGCTGACTCTGCTCCGTGTCCGTCCCGCGTAGTTACAAAATGGAGGTGGACAGCGGATTTTTTTAATTTTTTAAAATCGATTTTGGGACATTTTATATCGATTCTGAATCGTAGCAAATGAGAATCGCGATTCTTATGTGAATCGATTTTTTGGCACACCCCTACAGTCTACAGTTTGTTTACATCTGCTTCCACATGAGATCACGTGAAACAACGTCGCCTACAAGATCCAGTATGTTATCTTAACATAATAATATAATAAGGCCTGGCTGAGACCTGGAGCACTTTTGGAGAAAATGTAAAAGTTATTTAATAGTCAGTGTTCTATTGTTTTTATTTTTGATCATTAATGTGAAAAGAAAAGTTGCAAAAATGAATAAAAAATAAATTAATAAAAATCAGTGCATCTCTAATGTTAACATAAAATAAAACCGCTTCATCTTTACTGCCCCACCACACTGACTACAATGAGCTTGAAACTAATAAGAACCCATGGGTTAATGTTAGATAGCTAACGGTGAAAATACACAGAACCGTCAGTTCTTTTGTACGAGTTCGTCCTGGCAGCAGTGTACGGTGAGGGGTGATGTAAACGGTCTCTGGCAGGGACTCTGTGGTTTTTAGTGACTCAGACATGGCGGCAGCAGGTGCTGTATGTGGATCACAAGCACCCAAAACTTGTAGTTTGTTTTCATATCTTTGTTTATCTTTAGTTGAGAGGTGATCCTAATATTGGCTTGAAACAGAAGTGAATTTTAGCGGCCTCCTCCAGGTCACATGACTGAAAACAATGAGCACGTTTACTTGTATCATCACAGCCCCCTCGTTATCGTCTGTATTGTAGGTCCACGTTTGTTAAAGCTGCTCTCTGCTTCACTGAAGTGAGACGTTCACCCGGGATTTACACCAGGCGCGACTGCGCCGCAGTTTTGTTCCATCATGTGCGCAACTGCAGTTCCCACCAGAAGCATTTCCGAAGCGTTTCAGAGTGTTTTTCCTGCCTGATCGTGTTTACTTGCTCAGATTTTGTTGATTAGGTCCTCCTTCCTTGCTCTTTGTGCTTCTACCATGGATAAACAGGCTACGTAGTAAAAAGTTTTTTTTCTGTCTGTCTTTATGACAGACATTAGACATTATGTCTTTATGAGTCTGCACGGGGTCTTTTAGTTTGAAAATTAACCGGATTCTCCCTTCCTTTTCTGTGTCTGACTTCCAGCCTGTTCAATCTGCTGTGTGCCAACTGACGCGGCATCTGTCAAAAATAGACCAGCTGTGTATTCTCCGCGGAGCGGAGCGCCGAGCCGCTTCTGGGAGCGTTTGACATGCGCCGCAGCGCATCTGGTGTAAACACGAGCATTGACTAGAATGGCTGCGTATCACCCTGAGTGCCGCGGCGCAGCTGCAACACGGCGCAACTGCGCCTGGTGTAAATTAGGGGTCAGATGTACTCACGCTGCGGTACATGCGTGTGGGGTGGGGCAGCACCAGCCTGTGGACACTCTGATTGGTGGAGACGAGGATGATGACGTTGTTGAGGGTCTCATGGACGCTGACTCCTCCGGGCAGCACGCACAGTGGCTGAACTTGAGTCTGACGGCGTTGTTGAGCAGGTTGGTGTCCAGAGACTGCTCCAGCAGCTGCACCGTGTCTCCAGACGTGGACCTGAAAGATGGAAGTAAAGGGTTATTCCTCCATTTATTCACTCTGAGTGCCTTTTTTTAGTTCGTTATTAGGATCTTTTTGACAGAACTGTTTTCTGACTTTAATCATCTGGGAACTTTTAACACGATGCCAAAATATAAATAATAGAATAAAATAAGAGAATAATAACCATTTAATAAAATGGTCTAGTACAGCATCGATTCATTGTTTTATTGATATTCAATATATTGTTACATCCCTATTTAGATTTTGGCTCCCTGTGCTTCTGCACGTGCACATTTTGACCTGACTGCAGGTGATTCTGACACAAATCATCAGAACATTACACTGTAAAATGTGTGCTGTTGAATACAGTGATACTTATTCACCCTCTGTCATTCATACAATTGATCAGTCAATCAATGAGTAAACTCTGAAACTGAAATGGATTAAATCATGTCCAACCACACGTGTTGATATCAGTTACAGAAATAAATCCAGACTAAACTTTGTCCAGCTTTATTCATTTACTGAGAGGACAGGCTGAGATGGTCATGGAGCTCACCGAAGTGTGCGCGGCTACGTCTTACAACAAACAAACAAACAAACAAAGAAAAAAGAAAACAAAAAGAAAAAAAAACAACAAAAAACACGCTAATCCAGGTGAGTCTCCGACTGCTGCAACGACACCTGTACACTACAAAAAAACACTCTGAGTAAAAGTCAAAAGGTCCAAACATGTTTTTTAAGTTTTTCCTGTCACAGCTACTTTGATTATCAATCATTTTCTTCAGAATCAGCTAGTTTGGTTCATTAAGTGATGAAATATGTTGATAAAAGTCCTCGAGGGGTGTGTATCTCACTGAGACCAATTCGATTCATATCTTGATACATGTTCAACGATACGATATATTTTAGAAATTTTTAAAAGGCCAATGATTTGGTTTGATATGATTCAGCTCTGTCACGATACGATATGATGCAGTACAAGATAATGCAATGTGTGAATCTTTACATTTTGATTCTATTAATGCTACATTTGTAGGTTGATATTAGCTGCTAAAGAAATCCTGATAATTTTACTAAATATAATGACAGCAGAGACAGAGAGGAGACATTACAGTGGTATGAACATCTTATTATGAGTTTCATGTGTAAATGAGATCCTGCAGCCTAAATAAGAATCTGTGAACTTTAAAACTGTTTAAAATATCAGTATTTAAGATGATTTGCTGCTCTGTTTCATGTTGCATATTCACATTTAAGAAGCTAAAATCTGAGATTTTTTTACATTTTTTTTTAATTAAAAAATGACTTCAAAATGATGAACTGGTCCATTTGGAGCGACATACGGTGCCATCCCTGTGTTTGGACCCATTTTTCAAGTCCTTCCTGTCATAATTATTTGTACGTCTGTGTGCTCTAGAGCTGCATCTATCGATTCTTTTAGTAATCGAGTAATCTATTGATTATTCTGGTGATTAATCAAGTAATTGGATCACAAATATTGCGCGTTCTGCAATTTTTTTTCCATTACATTATTTATGCTTTATTTAAGAGCAGTGGTAATAAACAAAAGAGAAAATAAGACAGGTCTCTTAAATGAACAACTAGAAATTGCTAAAGCAAAAGTACTAAGTAAAGTAACTTTACTTTTACTGTAGTACCTTGCTTAGTACCTTTTAATGAAGTGCAAGAGTAAAAGTAAAGGCATTCATGTCTGCAGAAACCATGAACGAATGTTGGTCACTCGTCAGTCACCAGAATGCTTCATTAACATGTTAAAATTATGACATGTTTCTTCTGGAGCAGGACGCTCCCAGACCCCCTACAGGGGACTGTTTTACCAACATGTCACCTTTTTCTCCTCTTATGAGTTTGCAGGTCTGTATTTAGTCATCAAAAATACCATAAAGAGAACCATTAAAGTATAACAAAAGCAATAAAAATGTTGATTTTTGAAAATAGTAAACAATTACATGCAAGATTTTTACTTGTAATTAAGTAGTTTTACATTGTGGTATTCATGCTTTTACTGAAGTAAAGGATCTGAGTATTTTTTCCATCACAACAGGTCAGTGATCAGTGTTTCAGTGATAAATAATCAAAATCGCGCGATCTTTCGCGGGTCTAGGGTTCCCTTCTAGACACGACCCTCTCTGTCTCTCTGTCAAACTAATGACAGCAGACTGTCTGTGAACAGCATGATGTGACACTGCAGTGCTTCACACACTCACACACACACACACACACACACACACACACACACACACACACACACACACACACACACACACACACACACACAGGTATAGTTTGTGACCTTGTGACCAATTTTGGCATTTTTAATTTTTTTTAATCAGTCCGAGAGGACGACGGCATCCGCGATTGATTAGTGATCAATCTGCCCCCCCCCCCCAGTTTCTGACAGAGAAACACAGACTCTCCTGTTTAATGTAAAATCCTCTTTATACAGTTGTTTAATCTTATAAGTGCAGCTGGTTGGTGTCACAGCATCACGTTAGTTTCAATTGTTTTAATAAACTCTCCTCCACATGCAGCTTCTCTGCTGCTGTGAAAACTGAATCGCGGGTGAATTACATGAAAAAACAAAAACAAAAGTGAGTGGGTTTCGGGGTGACTTTATAAAACATCCTACTGATGAAGAAAGTCAATATATCAGACACAGACAGGGTGAGAGAAACACACTGACCTCCTCTGTGTGTGTGTGTGTGTATGAAGGAGCTGCACTGACACAGAGGAGAGACACTGCAGCCATGTGATAATAAATTTAGGGCTGTCAAAGTTAACGCATTAACGCATGAGATTAATCTGGAAACAATAACAAGTTAAAAAAAAATAATGCATGATTAATGGCGTCACATGACTTAGGTAGAGTCTGTCTGTGTCAGAAAATATCAGAAATATCAGAGAATGGTGAAAAATGTTGATCAGTGTTTCCAGAAGTCAAAGATAACATCCTCAGAAACCAGAAAATATTCAGGATTATTTATTTTTGTCTTAAAAAAAAATGACTCAAACTGATTCATCAATTATCAAAATAGTTGGTGATTAATAAGAAATTATTTGATTAATTGTTGCAGCTTTACTCACTTTATCATCATTCAGCTGTATCGCCCAAGGCTGGGATCAGAATGTTCCTGATTTTTAGCATCAAAATTCTCCTGATCTGCGCCCAAAAACAACATCTCATCTGGATTCTGTTTCTGCAGGATCAGGATCACATCCTGGTTTTCAGATACACAATCTTGACTTCCAGTCTGGATCATTCTGATCTGGATTAAAAGTCTTGAAACACTGGCCCCTGATGACTGTGTGTGTGTGTGTGTGTGTGTGTGTGTGATGTTACTGACCAGTGAATGAATCTGTTACTGGTGACAGACAGCAGCTTCCCACTCTCTTCATAATGAAAGGCTCCAGCGCTGTCAGGAAACTTCACACCGCCGGGAAGAGCGCTCACACCTGCAGAGTTGGTATAAAATCAATCTGTTGATCTATTCTTTCATTAATCCTGTCACAAGCTTACACACAATCTATCAGAGACTTTGGACATTTTTTATTTTAAAAAAGTTGTCGAAAAAGCCGTCATGTTTAGAGAAAAAAAAGTTGTTCAAGAAATGACTGAAACCGAGTAATCGAGTGATTAATCCTGTCACAATCTTGTCAGTTGAAAAATAGGTCAAGTGTCTGTTTTCACGTTTGGACGTATTTTCCAACTAGTGATCAATCTGGCAATAATTTTTCCACTAATCAGTTAGTTGTTTGATCCATAAATTGTCAGAAAATGTCTCTCAAAGTCCAAGATGACGTCCTCGAATGTCTTGTTTGTCCACAACTCAAAGATCTTCAGTTTCCTGTCAGACAGGAGTAAAGAAACCAGAAAATATTCACATTTAAGAAGCTGAAATCAGAGAATTTTGACTCTTAGTTTCTTTAAAAAAAAAAAAAATCACTCAAATGATGACAATCTTTTATAGTTGAAAAATCAGTCCAAACATGTGGAGCACACATATGCCCCATTTATTTTTCAAGTCTTTACTGTAACAATTATTTTCATTATCAATTAATCTGTCGATCATTTACTCCACTAATTGATTATGGTCATGAGGCAGATGGTTCAGGTGTGCAGCAGCGAGCAGAGGTACTGTGTCAGGATGCTGAATCCCCCCCCCCGACTCAGTCCCAAGGTTTAGGGGTTCCTCTGACCTCTGTGAGTGGGTTTAAATATGGAGGAACTCTGTGGTGCCTGTTTTAATAAGGCAGATTTAACCTGCTGATGATACACTAACCTCATTAATAATCACACACTGCTGTCCCCTCAATGAAAGAACATAAAACACTTTTGATTTAACGTCTTAATGTCAGTGATTCTGGTCCTGGATTTATTGGTATCAGATGGAAAGTCGCCCACCTGTCTCACAGTTCAGTTCAGTCTCTTGTCTTTTTAACTCTGGTGCCAAAATAAGATTCAAGTATCTTTTAGAACAAATACAGCTGTGACAGAAACAGACACTGTTCTTCACTGAGCAGAACATCTTAGATCAGAGGATTTCTACACAGTTTGGTTCGTGTTCCATGATGTTCTGTTGTTCAGGCTCCTCTGTCTGACAGCTGAGTTAAGGGCTAACTGTTAGCTAAAGCTAATGAGACAACAGGACACACACACACACACACACACACACACACACACACACAACACACCCCCACACACACACAGCAGGTACCACCTGTCACCTGTCCTCGAGCTGGACACGGTGAGTGAGTTTAACGACTTCACGTTATGAAGTCTGTGTTTTCACGTCACAGCCGGCGTGTTAGCAGCGCTAGCTGCTGTTAGCATGTCGTTAGCATGTTGTTAGCGTGCTGTTAGCAGACAGAGAGCACAGAGGAGAGCGGACAGGTGTGTAAAGAGTCAGCTTTAAATAAAGTTTACCCAGATTCACGGTCACTTCTCGGAACCTGTGCAGAGTTTCCCGCTCAAAGCCGCAGATCTCTATGAAGCTTCGCTCCAGCGCTGCCGCGGGGGCCGCCATCTTGTCCTCATGGACGTGCTGCTGTGACGTCAGCGGGAGGGAGAGAGACGCGCGCTGCGCTTTCAAACATTTAAAGAGACAGGACACCTGAAAAAAAATACTAATAACCGAAATATTAGCGTCTTATTTCACAAAGAAATGTCTCCATTCTAACTTCCTCTGTGGAAGACAAAAAATATCATCATGTACCTGCGCACCACCTGTTTTCACGTCTGGACCGAGTTTTCATTTGACAATTTTGTGATCAACATTTTCTGACACTTTATGGATCAAACTAATTGATTAGCGAAGAAAATGATCCACGGATTGATCAATTATGAAAGTAATCGTTAGAAGAAAAACAGGTCCAAACACAGGGATGGCAGCATATGTCGCTCCAAATGCTCCACGTGTGATTGTAACAGGATTAATTCATCAATTATTGATTTTGATTCATTTTTTCATCAAAAAAGTCCAAACTCTGATTTCAGCTTCTTAAAAATGAATATTTTCTGTTAATCAATTAGTGGAGGACATGATCAATAGATTGATCATTTATGAAACTAATCATTACATGAAAGACTTGGTGACGAGATTGTGACAGGATATTATTTTAAACTTTTTGTTAATAACAGTTTTAGATCAAATAGAGATATGCAAAAAAGACAACAATTAGACACACAACAACCACAACAATTACAAAAACAGCGATC
The DNA here is from genome assembly GCA_034769285.1 of Lutjanus argentimaculatus. Classification (NCBI taxonomy): domain Eukaryota; kingdom Metazoa; phylum Chordata; class Actinopteri; order Lutjaniformes; family Lutjanidae; genus Lutjanus; species Lutjanus argentimaculatus. The sequence goes on along the minus strand of JAWZSL010000039.1, from coordinate 4,761,462 downwards.
AAACACTGATCAATATTTTCTGACATTTCATGGACCTAATAACTAATCACTTAGAATTGAATCGAAAATGACCGACAGCTTAATTGATAATGAAAATAATCATTAGTTGCAGCCCTACAAATGATATTGAATAATGTTGCCATTTATGTGAACTAGAAGATGAAACAATCAGTCATTTATTTTTAATCACTGTACACTGTAAAAATAAAATATTAACACTAACTAAAAAAGTTAAGTTGAGGTAATTTTGTAATGATTGAAAACAAATAAACTTGATATTAACGAACCTTCATCATGTTCACAGTGTTTTCAGGACTGACCTATCAGAGACATGCAGCAGGTTTCCATCATGTTCCTCTCAGGACAGTTCTTACTCTGACACAATGCATGCTGGGAAGTCTGCTGATGTTCTGATTACCGGCTGCATTAAATCTGTTCTCTTCTGACTGACATTAGTTTATTATTTTTTGCCTCTCGGGGAGAGTTTTCAGCTCTGCGGCGCCCCCCAGGGGACATTCTCAGTTCTCTCTCTGGTTTGTCCTGCTGGAGGTTATTTCCTGTCTCTGTCTCCTGGCTGTCGAGGCCTCAGTCCAGATGTTTTGTATCAGGATCTTTGTCCTGTCCTGTGATTCTGTCCCTCTGAGTCTTTTCTCTGATCTGTGTGAATGGTACTCTGTAAAAAGGGTTTAAAAAAAACTGTTTTCACCAAGTCAAACTCTTAAAGGTGCTGAACACAACATAAGATGTCAGCAAACAATGTAAAGATATAATGTGCCATGTTTGTTTGTGTGTATTTGTTGTTATTTTTTGGTCTGTGTTTAGGCAGTGAGGAACTTTCTCATATTACTGTTCAACTGTGACTGAAACATGTTTCTGATTGAACATTTTCACAGAAACATGTGAGCAGTAACCGCAAGAGGTGACAGAAGTCCACATGCTGTACTGCAGCAGAGTTACAGGTACTTCAAAAGTAAAAGTAAAAGTACTGATTCAAAATAATTACTGCAGTAAAAGTGAAAAGGTTCAGGCTCTGAAATGTCCTCAAAGTATTAAAGTAAAAAGTGGATTTAAGTTGTTGTTTTTTGTTTTTTGTTTTTTTTTTTTGTCTTGTTATGTCTTTGTCATCTTGTTATGCTGTTTTTATTCTTGTTAAGTCTTTTTTGTTTTGTTACTTTGTTTTTTGTCTCTCTCATCTCTCAAATGGATTCAAACTAAAGTAACAAGAGATGTCAGAACAAATAAATGTTCAAGTACAGACACCTGAAACCTCTGCTGAAGTAATAAAGTATTTGTACCATCCATACTGTACCATGAGCCGTTTCTGATCAACACTGATCAGTTTGACTGTTTGATCAGAGTTTTGTGAGCAGTGTGAGTTCAGACACTGTTCTTCCAGCTGTGTTTTGTTGTGATCTGAGATGCTGATGCTCCACAGCGACCTCTACAGTAAATATTGTGTCATTTTTCAACTGACAAGGGAATACTTGAAAAATAAGTTGATAGGTAATGATTATTTTTGTTATCAATTAATTTGTCAATCATTTTCTTGATATATTGATTAGTTCTTTGGTCCATGAAATGTCAGAAAATGTTCTAAGATGACGTACTCAAATTTCCTCAAAGACAGTCAGTTTTGCAGACTTTTTCAAACTGATTAATCAATCATCAGAATAATTGAAATTGATTGATAATTGATGATTAATTTAATAATTGATTAATAATCAATTAGCTCTAGAAACATGAGAAGTATGAGCTATGTTGCAGCCAGACACCAGGGGGCGATGCAGATGTTCTGGAGGAAACTGATGTCGCCCAGCTTCATGTGTTGTAGAGATGTTTTTTATTTATTTAAATTATCGAGTCTCTGCTGTTCACGTCTGTAAACTCTGTAGACACAAATATGTGTGTGTGTGCGTATGTGTGTGTGTGTGTGTTGAACAGATGAATGTTGGCAATGAACTAAATGTTCTTTTCCTTTCAGAGGAGAACAGAAAAAAGTTCTTACGTAACAACATGTGACACTGTGTTCTTTGTTTCTTTTCTTCTCTCTGTCCTAACTGTGTGTGTGTGTGTATGTGTGTGTGTGTGTGTGTGTGTGTGTGTGTGTGTGTGTGTGTGTGTGTGTGAGTGTGTGTGTGTGTGTGTGCAGTCCAAAAACCGGGGCCCCACTACACTCTGTGGGCTGTTTGAGGGTTAAGACTCAGTTTTAGACATTTGATAAAAGGTTTGATTCCTTTTTCATATTGAATAAGCACATCACATGGGCGTGGCCAAAGTCAACTGGGGGCGTGGCCAAAACCACTTTTAGAAAACTAACAAGAAATGAGCAGAATGAATTAAAGTGAAGGAGTCACAATGATCAAATTCCCATCAGGAAAGAAACAAGACACATTTATTTCTCCAGCAACATTCAGACACAAGGAAATTCAACGTGCTTTACAGGAGCATAGAACTACGTTAAGAGAACATGTTAAAAGAACATTGAAATTGGATTTGAGCTCAGAAGAACAAAAGCTAAAAGCAAGCCAATAGATAGTTAAAACAGAGAAACTGCATCTAAAAGATATAAAAACAAAAGCAAACAAATATAAAAACAATATATTTTAGCAGGAAGTCGTGTAGCTAACAGTTACAAGTAGAACAGACAACAAGAACAAATTAAGACGGAACTCAAACAACAAATAAACATAATGAAAGAAAAACAAAACATCATATGACCTGAAGGTAAACAAAGAGATCAATAAAACAAAATAAAAAAGACCCAGATCTCACAATCTGAGAGATAAAGCTACCAACTAGAACCACAAAGGGTTGTTCAGCTTAGATTGTTCCATCTACAACCCAACATGATAACAGGTTGTACCGAGAGCTATCTGTTTCACCCAGAACCCCCTGTGGTGGGCTCTACATAGAACCCTTCTATTGAGTAATGGTTCCACGCAGAACTCTCTCTGGGGATTCTTTCCAGAACCTTTCCACACTAACAAGAACCCACGCAGGGGATTCTACTGAGAACCTTATTATTTTCCAAGGGTTTCATTCAGAGCCCAACCAGTGGGTTCTACCAAAAACTTTTTTATATTCCAAGGTTTTTATCTAGAACCCAGCCAGGGTGTTCTACTGACAACTGTATCATTTTCCAGACCAGAGGGGTGAACTACGAAGCGAGATTAATGTGTTAGCGAGCTTGAGGTTGAGTCTAAATCCAGGATTTTCAGTGTCACGAAGGTGTCTCTCTTTTAACCTGTTAGATCACCATGGTAACTGATGATGAACTCATCACCTGGTCTGGAGCAGGTTATGTTCTGTGTTTCAGATTAAATCGTTTGTAAAAAGCGCCACTCTTTATCTAATTATTGTCCAAACGAGGTTGTTAATGATCGATACAGATTATAAACTGAGGGACAGAGCCGGCCCAAGGCATAAGCGAACTAAGCGCCGGCTTAGGGCCCCAAGGCCACTAGGGGGCCCCCAAGAGCAATCAAAAAAAAAAAAAAAAGCAATTTATTTTTTATTTTTTCCATGTATAAATGGTGATTTCTATATGATCAAAGATATATTATTGTACAAAAACACAATTTCAACAGAGTTCTGCTGCTGATGTAGACCTAGTGATTCTTACTGCCTCTGTAGCTAAGGCTTCACTGCACCAGTGCCTCCTGCCAAGATTAAAAAAAAAAAGAAAAGAAAGAAAAGTGTAACAGCAGGCGCGCTCCCACGGAAGGGGATAGTTATCCTATCGGGGGTAGGTACCTTGGCACAGCACCTGCTCCCGACATGCAGTACATACTGCACATCCAAAACACAGGTGGTTAGGCGAAACAATGTCGCAAAAAAGGACATATCCTTCAGGGGCAGAGAAAAGAAAAAGGAAGAAAGGGGAAGAGGAGAAAAAATGCCGAGATAAAGGTATGTTTGCATCATGGCTTGCTTGGTAGGCTAATGTTTATCAAAGAGATTTGTGTAGCCTAGCCGTTAATAGCAAATTTGCTAGCTAGTTAAAAACGAGAGAAATTTATCTTTTAACAGTAACTTAAATCATACTAACATGTTTGTATTTGTGTAGCTTTAACTTTGATTGAGTTGTTTCTCGGGGTTGGCCCTATATATTTCAGTTTTTTTGTTTTGTTTTGTTTTTTTCTTCAAAACAAAGTTTTTGCTAATGTTTGATAGCAAACATTAACGTCACCATTTGCTAGCAATATGATTTTGCATAAGGCCAGCCATTCTCAACCTTGGGGTCGCGAGATGATTTCTGGCCAAATCATTTTGAAAAAAATATAAATGCGCAAAATTAATGTAGCTTCCGACCGGACGTTAGAAGGACGAAGAGCGGTTGGTTTATTACTAAAAACCAGTTGCTGTCATCCGTACACCAAAACAACAACAACGAACCTGTCCAAGTCTCATGTCTGCCTTTCTCATTCATACATCATCAGAGCAAAGAAATGTTTGTTTTTCTCCCCCAGTCTGCTGTCAGCAGGAGCGGCGGCTGCAGCAGGCTCGCGCCCGTGAAGTGGGCTCAAGCCGGGTTCAGCCGCGCTCGAGCGGAGCGGGGGAGAGAAAAAAAAAAGTGTAGTTGTTCTTTTCATGTTTAAGCTTTCAGCAACATAGATAGTTTAAAATTATGGGCTGTTTTTCTCACCAGTATGTTTTGTTAAGGCTTCCTAATTAGCACGTGCTGGTTATCGTTTTATTTCATTAAAAAGAAAAATAAAGTTTGCGTTATTTGTCTACATTTTAACCGGCTTAACTACCAGCAATATGATGGGATGTAGCGACCTTTGTCGGTCTGTTACTCACGTGAAAAGTTAGCCTCTTGATGCTGCTTTATGTTTTTCAAAAAATCCCAAAGTGTTTAAAAATAATGATAAAGATGATAAAGAAACTAATAGCTGAAGTGAGATCATAAGTGCTTGTCTGATTTGTAAATGCGACGTACGGTATTGATTGGGCGTTGTTTCAGCACTGCGGACAGCGCTTCATCCATCATGCGTTCACATCCTATGTGTGTGTGTCTGTGGTTGGGGGGGGGGGACACACATGTCAAACAACACTAACATACACTGCCATAGCTGCATTGAGTTCATTGTAGGTGTGTGAATGATCAACAATCAATATTGGCTGAAATAGAGGGCCCCAAAATCAAATTTGACAACAACAACATAACAAGATGGAAACAATGTAACAAGACAACAACAATGTAACAAGACAACAACATAACAAGACAACAGCGTAACAAGATGGGAACAACGTAACAAGACAATGACGTAACAAGATGGAAACAATGTAACAAGACAACAACATAACAAGACAACAGCGTAACAAGATGGGAACAACGTAACAAGACAATGACGTAACAAGATGGAAACAACATAACAAGACAACAACAACGTGACAAGACAACAACAACGTAACAAGATAGAAACAACATAACAAGACAACAATGTGACAAGACAACAACATAACAAGACAACAGCGTAACAAGATGGAAACAACATAACAAGACAACAACAACATAACAAGATGGAAACAATGTAACAAGACAACAACGTAACAAGATGGAAACAACGTAACAAGACAATGACATAACAAGATGGAAACAACATAACAAGACAACAACGTCACATGACAACAACTATGTAACAGATGAAAACAACGTGACAAGACAACAACAACATAACAAGACAACAACGTAACAAGATGGAAACAACATAACAAGACAACAACAATGTAACAAGATGGAAATAATGTAACAAGACAACAACATAACAAGACAACGACATAACAAGATGGAAACAACGTAACAAGACAACAACAACGTAACAAGATGGAAACAACGTAACAAGACAACATCAATGTAACAAGACAACAACATAACAAGATGGAAACAACATTACAAGAACACAACAACGTAACAAGACAACAACGTAACAAGATGGAAACAACATTACAAGAATACAGCAATGTAACAAGACAACAACGTAACAAGACAACAACGTAACAAGACAACAACATAACAAGATGGAAATAACATTACAAGAACACAACAACGTAACAAGACAACAACGTAACAAGAGAACAACAACATAACAAGATGAAACACGTAACAAGACAACGTGACAAGACAACAACTACATAACAAGATGGAAGCAACATAACAAAACAACAACGTGACAAGACAACAACATAACAAGATGGAAACAACATTACAATAGCACAACAACGTAACAAGACAACAACTACGTAACAAGATGGAAACAACGTAACAAGACAACAACATAACAAGATGAAACAACGTAACAAGACAACAACGTAACAAGACGACAACAACATAACAAGATGGAAACAATATAACAAGACAACAACAATGTAACAAGATGGAAACAACTTAACAAGACAACAACAACGTGACAAGACAACAACAACATAACAAGATGGAAACAACGTAACAAGACAACAATGTAACAAGACGACAACAACATAACAAGATGGAAACAACATAACAAGACAACAACAACGTGACAAGACAGCAACACCGTAACAAGACAACAATGTAACAATACAACAATGTAACAAGACGGCTGTGGCTCAGTGGTAGAGCGGGTCTTCTCCCAATCAGAAGGTTGGTAGTTCGATCCCCAGCTCCTCTGGTCTACATGTCGAAGTGTCCTTGGGCAAGACACTGAACCCCACATTGCTCCCGATGGCTGCGCCAGCGGTATGCGACTGTGTGTGAATGACTTTCTGATGAACAGGTTGGGTCTTTGTAGAAGAAGCCACCTGTCATTAGTGTGTGAATGTGTGTGAATCAGGTAAATGCTGACTAGTAGTTGTAAAAGAGCTTTGAGTAGTCTAAGACTAGAAAAGCGCCATATTAATACAGTCCATTTACCATTTAACATAACAAGATGGAAACAATGTAACAAGACAACAACATAACAAGACAGAAACAACGTGACAAGACAACAACTACGTAACAAGATGGAAACAACATAACAAGACAACAATGTAACAAGACGACAACAACATAACAAGATGGAAACAACATAACAAGACAACAACAACGTGACAAGACAACAGCTACGTAACAAGATGGAACAACATAACAAGACAACAATGTAACAAGACGACAACAATGTAACAAGACAACAACATAACAAGACGGAAACAACGTGACGAGACAACAACTATGTAACAAGATGGAAACAACGTAACAAGACAACAATGTAACAAAACGACAACAACATAACAAGATGGAAACAACATAACAAGACAACAACAACGTGACAAGACAACAACTACGTAACAAGATGGAAACAACGTAACAAGACAACAATGTAACAAGACGACAACAATGTAACAAGACAACAACAACATAACAAGATGGAAACAACATAACAAGACAACAACAACGTGACAAGACAGCAAAACCGTAACAAGACGACAACAATGTAACAAGACAACAATGTAACAAGACAACAATGTAACAAGACAACAACAACATAACAAGATGAGACAATGTAACAAGACAACAACAATGTAACAAGACAACAACATAACAAGACGGAAACAACGTAACAAGACAACAATGTGACAAGACAAAAACGTGACAAGACAACAACATAACAAGACAACAACAACGTAACAAGATGAAAACAATGTAACAAGACAACAACAACATAACAAGATGGAAACGTAACAAGACAACAACAACGTAACAAGACAACAACAATGTAACAAGACAACAATGTAACAAAATGGCAACAATGTAACAAGATGATAACAACGTAACAAGACAAAATTACGTAACAAGAAGTAACAAGATAAAAACAATGTAAGTGGTTTTGTCAGAATGTCTGAACTTTTTATCGTGCTCACACCTGATTGGTGAGTTTACAGTGAAGCACCTGAGTGTATGAACACCTGATGGCTGTTTGATGAGCTGTTTGAATTGTGTTTTATTTTGAAAGGGTAAAGAAGAGACATCGTGTTAGATTTCTGTGTCTCATGTAGAGAAGTGTGAGGCTGAGAAGTGTGTTGAAATCTGTGTTGAGGTTTTTGCTCCTTGAGTGTCAGATTTCACTGACTGTGTGTTATTTTTAATTTTAGTGTGTAAGTGATCGTAAAACACTACAATATACATTTTTTTAGAATATTTCTCAGCATCTGTAATGTGTTCCATGTGATTTGTTGAGATGTGGTCATCCTGTCAGTGAAGGGTCCCTCTGAATGTGTGTGTTTGTTGGTGTGTGTGTGTGTGTGTGTGTGTGTGTGTGTGTGTGTGTTGTGTGTGTTAGACAATGCTTTCAGGGCTTCCAGGAACACATTCTAATGATCCCATGAAGATATGTGGATAACAGGAAATGGGCTCAAGCATCTGGGACACTAAGTGTGTGTGTGTGTGTGTGTGTGTGTGTGTGTGTGTGTGTGTGTGTGTGTGTGTGTGTGTGAGTGTGTGTGTGGTGTGTGTGTGTGTGTGTGTGATGAAGGCTTGATTGTTGGCAGCAGCATAACACGGTCTGGAGATGGAGAACAGACACATTGAGTGGGAGGGAGGGAGGCGGGATCATGTAGAATTGCAGTTGGAAGGACAGCACCGATGTTTCCATGGCAACAGCTTCAGAAGAGGGTGGAACCAATACTGAAGACATTAATGACCCCACCCAGCACATGCAACACCACTCTGGAAGAAGATAAAAACAGTGAAGTGAGACAAGGAGTGGCAGACGACTGAAGACAGAGACAGACAGACAGACAGTACAGAGGACAGGTGAGACACGTGGCAGCAGGTGGCAGCAGAGGACAGACAGCTGCAGCCATGACAAGCAGAAAAATGTCATTTTTTGAGTTTTGGAGGAGCAAGAAGGAGAGAGGAGCACTTCTGGAGAGAACCAATCAGCTGAGACTTCTTCCTTCACAGCTGTAAGTGAGATTTTAAACACAAACCGTGTCAGAGACAGAGACATGAGTGGAGACTGAAATGGACACATGAGCAGAGAAAAGACACACACTGTGCACCGCACTCAGGTTTCATCAGAGTTTTAACTGAATGTCTCCATCTGCACATCATGTGCAGGACAAAAACAGCTCAACAGGTTTTTATTAAAGCAACATTTTGACCTGCAGTGTCTCCACCTGACAAACGTCCATGTGACCAGAAACAGACTGAATATTTATTGACAGAAACAGGAGGTTAGATGTTTGCTTGGCTCAGCCGCTGATTACTGATGGGGACAGAAAGTAACTAAGTACAAATACATAGTTACTGTACTTCATATATGTGACCTTTTCTTTGTAAATTGGGTACTTAAATGTGTCTATTTGGGTTTAGAAGGCCTACAGGAAAGAAACACGTGTCTAAAATGGAGCAAGAGAAATCAGCAAAACTGTTCAATGCCCAGGTTTTTTATTTATCCTACAACTCATCAAGAAGTGGCGTTATAACATTGATATGGAACCATATTCCTTTAGAGGCAGAGAATGTAATCTGTGACAAAGGACGTAGATACTGTATGTTCATGTGGTAGAGAAGATAGATGGAGACTATATTACACTATTAAATATATACAACCCTCCTGAGGAAGGTCCAAGTACAGCTGAGAAAATTATTGATTTAGTTACTGTGCAAAGTAAAGGGATCATTGTGATAGGAGGAGATTTTAATTTATTCATGAGTGAAAAAATGATTCACAAAGTAATACAAAACACAAGGTCCAAAAGGATGCAAACTTGATGAGGAAATTTTCTAAAGACTTGATTATTTTTTTATGCTTGTAAAAGACCCATCTCTTGTTAGTGGTATTAAAATCAGCCAAATTCATTGATCAGAGTAGTAAGGAGAAAGGGGCCAGTATCTGGAGATTTAATAACTCTCTCCTGTTAGAAAATGACTTCAAAGTAAAAATAAAAAGAGCATTACAGGAATATATCTATAATAATATATTTATAATGACACAGAAGAAATGAAGCCAGTAATATTATGGGAAGAGACAAAGGTGGTTTTAAGGGGGGGAATAATAGCCCGTGCCTCTTTTAGGAGGAGAAAATCATAAATTGTCAGATGATTTAATGATTTACTTATCTGAACCAGAACAGTTGACTGAAGAGCTCATGAAGGTGATTGAAGAAGGAGCTAATGATCATGGGTTGTACAATCTGTGATGAATCAAACACAGATATGTATTTCATTGGGATGTGGAAAGGATTAAATATCTTGGAATATAACAAAGAATTTAGATCATTTATTTACAAGAAACTTTGGAGAATTAATAAGTCAAATTAAATATGATTTAAATAGATGGTCTACAATCCCTTTTTCCCTTTGGAAAAAAGTTAAAATTGTTATTAGATGATTAGATGAATATCGTATCAAGATTTTTAGTCCTTTTCAAAGCACTACTCACATATATCGTGTCTAACACGTTTAATGAACATGATTATAATGAAATTCATTGGGAATGGCAGGAAACCAAGATTTAAAAAGAAATTTCTTAAACTGCCAAAAGAAGTGGGTGGTCTAAATTTACCAGACCTGCGATCAAGCAGCACAAATATAAAGTATTAAAGTGTGGGTGCTTAAATGCTCACATACAAGATGGAGAGAAATGGAATTAAACCGTGGAGATACTCCATTAACAGTTCTACATTTCTCCAAATATAAAAAATCATATGTTGAAAATCTAGACAATAAGTGAGAAGTCACTACGCTTAAAGTTTGAAGGGAAGTCTGTCAAAATCAAAATCAAAATGAAGATTTAATTCTTCTAAAAGAAATAGCAACTGATCCAGACTTTCCACTCAACAAAGCAGATGTGACTTTTAGAACGTGGGTCTTTAAAGGATTGTGTAAATTTGGACAAATGTTTGGGGATAAAGGAAAGAAATCTTTTGAGCAGCTGTCGACCTAGTTAAAACCTTCCATGAATATTCTTTCCAACAGTTTGAATTAGTTTATTTAAATACTTTCAAGTGAGAAGCTTCATGTTCTGGAAAAGAGGTCTGTTCAAGAAGTAAATCCACTAGTGATGGGAAGTCCGGCTCTTTTCAAAGATTTGGCTCTTTTGGCTCAGCTCCCTTAGAAGAACCGAATCTTATGGCTCCCAAATGGTTCTTCATTCAGTATCACTCAGAACCTTCTATTTTAGCCCAGTTTAGCCATTATGAATGGTTTGTGTGTTGGTAAGTAATTTTTTTATTCAGTGTTTCCATAAAAGCCTTCTTTTTATGCCTTTTTTTTTTCATTACAAAAAAAAAAAAAACACAGTTACTGTTGTTTAACATTTTAAGTCTCCAGTATCATTGAAATGCAGGCAGATGCTGCTTCTTTTTCAGTTTTGGCTCATTTCACTCAGTGAAGAAATTAGTGAAAAGTAAAGTTCGCTTTTTCCAGATGCGCTTGTATTTAAATCCAGCTCCCCGTCTCTCTGTCTCTGTGTACCTGGCCTGGACCACTACACTCGCTGTCTTCAGAGCGTCTGCTCCCCTTCATACTTTAATGGTATGATCCTAGTCTGCCCTCGCATGTCATTGGCCGCATGGTGAGCCCATCAAATTAAAGTCCCGCCCCTACCTGCATGGATTCTCAGCAGAGCTGAGCAGGAGCGGCTGAAGATTCGACTCTCTCCGACGGGAGTCAGCTCTTCTCATTCACTACAGAGAATCAGCTCTTAGAGCCGGTTCGTTCGCGAACGACACATCACTAGAATCCACTGATAAAATGTTTAGTCAAAATATGTGACTGAGGGGTTGAAACAAAACTCTTAACTAAGATGGTTAAATTAATTCATGTTAACTATCAAGCTGTACGTCAATATTTAAAAAAAAAAAAAGGTCAAATGAAGTCTCATGCAGTATATCTACAGCTGAGTGGGAACAAATGTACAAATACATGAAACAACTAATTCAAACTGTTGGAAAGAATATTCATGGAAGGTTTTAATTTGATATTTTAAGACACCACATATCAAAGTAAGTATAAAGAAAACACAACCTCGAAATGTTGGAGAAAATGTGGCGAACAGACAGCAAACCTCAGTCACATATTTTGGTTGTTTTGGTTGTGTAAAAGGAGAATTGTCCAGGATCTTTGGCATTTCCTTAAATAAAACTCACTAGTCTTGATAAGAAAGATTCTCACTTGTTTTTGATAATTAGGGTAACAATGATAAAACAAATCACAAGGAACTGGTTAAAAGAGAAAATAATGAATGTTAAACAGATCTCATGAAGCAGATATATGAAACTGAAAAAAATCACCATGAAATTTAGAAATCAAGAGCAGATCTTTGAAGAAAAGATGGAAAAATGATTGAGATGTATAAGAAACAATGATCCTAATGACCTTTGACCATATTTTTTGTTCTTTATCATTCACATGAATGTGTTTGGGGACACACCTACCTGTGTGTATATTTGGTATATTTGTGTTTACCTGTGGTACAGCCCAGTTGTTATACAATATATTATTATATTTATGTCCTATGAAATAGTGTATCAGTATTTAGCCTTCTTTATTCTTAATTATTAGATGATTATTTTCTGATGTAGCTGTTGGTTTTGTTGTTTGTTTTTTTACTTATGTAGTATTTTTTTCTTTGCCTTATTCTGTCTCCACGTATGTTAAATAATCTTCAAAAAAAACAAAAACATGAAAATGACATAACAGAAAGTCAACATCGTAACAAGACGTCAGAGACATCACAGACCAACAACTACATACAAATACTTACTCACACACCCATTAAACCCACCTCTGATGTTAATTATAAGAAATATTTCCAGTTTAGAAGTTTAAATGCACAGCTGAGATAGAATAGAATAGAGTAGAATAGAATAGACTTCTTGGTGGATGTCTGTGTTCTCTAGTTTACATGTATTATTAAATAAATGTGCTGTTCCCTGACTTAGTGAACTTCCTGTTCCCTCTCTTCAGATGGTTCTGCCTCAGTCTGGACTGAACCATTATTATCTCCGAGAAGGTTCTGTTTTTAGTGCTGTTTGTTTGTCTGTTAGCAGATTTACAGAAAAACTGTGGGAATCGTGGAAGGTTATCAGGGAAGAGCCCACATTGGAGCAGATACACAAGTTATTTTTCACACAGTTGTTGCTGCTGTTGTCTTTGGCAAAATTAACTGATCAGAATCAGAGTGAATATGGAGCTGCGAATAAAAGTCAAACCAAACACAACATCCACCTCAAACATCAGCGTGGAAACAGCAGCAGGTCTGTCAGAAATAAACAATGGGGGATGTAATTTTTCCAGATTAATCCAGAATTCTATATTTTCTAACATGAACATACGAGCCAACCACGTGGATCAAATATTTTATGCCCAAAGCAGAGATCAGAAAAAGGTGGACATAAACAGAGTTTAAAGGTGTAGTTAGCGATGTGGGAGAAAACAAGTAGAGAGGTTGTTGATATTTGAAGTGTAAACGAATACAGACCCACCCCTCCCTTCATACTCCACCCCGGGCTCCACCCCTGAAGTTCATGGACGCGCATTGTCACGGAAACGGCTGTAGAAACTAAAGCCGCAGTAAAGCAGCTGAAATAGCCAAGTTGTGGGTTAGCACACTGCTAAGCCGCGAAGCTAAGGTTAGCTGACCCGTCAGACAACTGTACCCACAACTCGACTGCTATTATAAATAGATAACATCACAACAACAGTACATTTTGGCAGATTAGACAATATGATGAATGCCCGACGGCTGTTACTGTTATGTGAAGCACCGCAAAGCTAATGTTGCTCACCTGTCCAGCAGAAAGACGGCGACCTCCGCGTCCGTTTTCAGACCTTTCAATTCCCTCCACCGTCAGAAAGCCACACCGATGTTGACCCGGGTCTTCACCCTTTCGTGGTCGTAGCCCTTCTTTTTTAATTTATGCTCCTCAGACTGTTTTCTCTTGGGCTGTTATCTGCATCTGATATACCGTGTCTCTCTCTTACTCTAACTGCGCACGCTACACGACCTACTGCTCCCCCTCCCCCCTGTGTCTGACCTGTGCACGAGTATGAACCGCCCCGCAGGCGTGAGGGGGTGGACCCATGTTCTGGTGGCTCGGTCCGAGTCACAGATTTACCTGCTGAAATTCAGAGCCCAGGCTGTGTATTGAAACCGGATTTTTTTTCAGCATGCTCTCAGAAGTGACAGCTTGCGGATAGTGAGGAGAAATACGGTGATTTTGACAAAAAGTGCGTCGGATTATGATCGCTAATTATACCTTTAAGTTTGAATCCTCCAGATTTTCATGATTCTGTTTACCTCCTGCTCTGGTATCATCCCTCCTCTCTCTACAGGAAGCTGTTGCTAGGTGACAGTGGCGTTCGAGCAGCACTGCAGAATGTCAGGATGTCGTCTTTGCTGCCCCCTGTTGGTACGGAGGTCTTCAGACGCTTCACACCGGCCTCTCTGGAGGAGATCAAATGGCGACATGAAGCAGAGAAGGAGCGAGAGAACAGGAAAAACAAAGAGGTACGGAACATAATCATTACCTTTAGAAAAATCTATTAATCAATTAAAAGAATCAATAATCACCTTTCACCTATCAGTAACAAAGAATTCTGTTTGGACAGTATGAGAACTTGGATTTATGTGAGAATTTACCGAGCTCTGCTCTCTGATTGGCTCTCTGGTTGACAGGTGGAGGAGAAAGAGTCGCCCAAACCAGCCAGAGACCTGGAAGCTGAGAAGCTCCTCCCATTCATCTACTCAGACCCGCCCCCTGAGCTTCTCAGCACCCCATTGGAGGAGCTGGATCCCTTCTACCAATCACAGAAGGTCTCTTTGTCATAGAAACATGTCGTCAGTTTGTCTCTCTGACCTGTTGACCCCTCACCTGTGTTGACCTCTGACTCGTGTTGACCTCTGACTCATGTTGACCTCAGACTCATGTTGACCTCTAACTCATGTTGACCTCTGACTCGTGTTGACCTCTGACTCATGTTGACCTCTGACCTCTGTGGACCTCTGACTCGTGTTGACCTATGACCTGTGTTGACCTCTGACTCATGTTGACCTCTGACCTGTGTGGACCTCTGACTCGTGTTGACCTCTGACCTGTGTTGACCTCTGACTCATGTTGACCTCTGACTCGCGTTGATCTCTGACCTGTGTTGACCTCTGACTCGTGTTGACCTCTGACTCGTGTTGATCTCTGACCTGTGTTGACCTCTGACTCGTGTTGACCTCTGACCTGTGTTGACCTCTGACTCATGTTGACCTTTGACCTGTGTTGACCTCTGACTCATGTTGATCTCTGACTCGTGTTGACCTCTGACCCGTGTTGATCTCTGACCTGTGTTGACCTCTGACTCATGTTGACCTCTGACCTGTGTTGACCTCTGACCTCTGTTGACCTGACTCGTGTTGACCTCTGACCCATGATGATCTCTGACTCGTGTTGACCTCTGACCCGTGCTGACCTCTGACTCGTGTTGACCTCTGACCTGTGTTGACCTGTGTTGACCTCTGACTCATGTTGACCTCCAACTCGTGTTGACCTCTGACTCGTGTTTATCTCTGACCTGTGTTGACCTCTGACTCATGTTTACCTCTGACCTGTGTTGACCTCTGACTCATGTTGACCTCTGACTCGTGTTGACCCCTGACCTGTGTTGACCTCTGACTCATGTTGACCTCTGACCTGTGTTGACCTCTGACTCGTGTTGACCTCTGACTCGTGTTGACCTCTGACTCATGTTGACCTCTGACCTGTGTTGATCTCTGACCTGTGTTGACCTCTGACTCATGTTGACCTTTGACCTGTGTTGATCTCTGACCTGTGTTGACCTCTGACTCATGTTGACCTCCAACTCGTGTTGACCTCTGACTCGTGTTTATCTCTGACCTGTGTTGACCTCTGACTCGTGTTGACCTCTGACCTGTGTTGATCTCTGACCTGTGTTGACCTCTGACTCATGTTGACCTCCAACTCGTGTTGACCTCTGACTCGTGTTTATCTCTGACCTGTGTTGACCTCTGACTCGTTTTGACCTCTGACTCATGTTTACCTCTGACCTGTGTTGACCTCTGACTCATGTTGACCTCTGACTCGTGTTGACCCCTGACCTGTGTTGACCTCTGACTCATGTTGACCTCTGACCTGTGTTGACCTCTGACTCACGTTGACCTCTGACTCGTGTTGACCCCTCACCTGTGTTGACCTCTGACTCATGTCGACCTCTGACCTGTGTTGACCTCTGACTCATGTTGACCTCTGACTCATGTTGACCTCTGACCTGTGTTGACCTCTGACTCACGTTGACCTCTGACTCGTGTTGACCTCATACCTGTTTTGACCTCTGACTCATGTTGACCTCTGACTCATGTTGACCTCTGACTCGTGTTGACCTCTGACTCATGTTGACTTCTGACTCATATTGACCTCTGACTCATGTTGACCTCTGACCTGTGTTGACCTCTGACTCATGTTGACCTCTGACCTGTGTTGACCTCTGACTCATGTTGACCTGTGTTGACCTCTGACCTGTGTTGACCTCTGACTCATGTTGACCTCTGACCTGTGTTGACCTCTGTCTCATGTTGACCTCTGACCTGTGTTGACCTCTGACTCATGTTGACCTCTGACCTGTGTTGACCTCTGACCTGTGTTGACCTCTGACTCATGTTGACCTCTTACTCATGTTGACCTCTGACCTGTGTTGACCTCTGACTCACGTTGACCTCTGACTCGTGTTGACCTCATACCTGTTTTGACCTCTGACTCATGTTGACCTCTGACTCATGTTGACCTCTGACTCGTGTTGACCTCTGACTCATGTTGACCTCTGACTCATGTTGACTTCTGACTCATATTGACCTCTGACTCATGTTGACCTCTCACCTGTGTTGACCTCTGACTCATGTTGACCTCTGACCTGTGTTGACCTCTGACTCATGTTGACCTGTGTTGACCTCTGACTCATGTTGACCTCTGACCTGTGTTGACCTCTGACCTGTGTTGACCTCTGACTCATGTTGACCTCTGACCTGTGTTGACCTCTGACTCATGTTGACCTCTGACTCGCGTTGATCTCTGACCTGTGTTGACCTCTGACTCGTGTTGACCTCTGACTCGTGTTGATCTCTGACCTGTGTTGACCTCTGACCTGTGTTGACCTCTGACTCATGTTGACCTCTGACCTGTGTTGACCTCTGACTCATGTTTGACCTCTGACTCACGTTGACCTCTGACCTGTGTTGACCTCTGACTCATGTTGACCTCTGACCTGTGTTGACCTCTGACCTGTGTTGACCTCTGACTCATGTTGACCTCTGACCTGTGTTGACCTCTGACTCATGTTGACCTCTGACTCGTGTTGACCTCTGACCTGTGTTGACCTCTGACTCACGTTGACCTCTGACCTGTGTTGACCTCTGACTCATGTTGACCTCTGACTCATGTTGACCTCTGACCTGTGTTGACCTCTGACTCATGTTGACCTCTGACTCGTGTTGACCTCTGACCTGTGTTGACCTCTGACTCACGTTGACCTCTGACCTGTGTTGACCTCTTCATGTTGACCTCTGACTGTGTTGACCTCTGACCTGTGTTGACCTCTGACTCATGTTGACCTCTGACCTGTGTTGACCTCTGACTCATGTTGACCTCTGACCTGTGTTGACCTCTTACCCGTGTCTCACCTGTAGACGTTCATTGTGCTCGGTAAAGGAAACGTCCTCCACAGGTTTAACGCTGAGTCATCCTGTTACCTGCTGAGTCCGTTCAGCCCCCTGAGGACCGTCGCCATCAGTGTCCTCATTCACTCATATCTTTTATGATGTCACACTCTGCTGTTGTCTGATTGGTCAATGAAACCAGCAGGTGTAGTTGTTTTTTGTCTTTTGTGGCTCGTCTCTCTGAGGTTGTTTTTTGTTTTTTGTGTGTTTTTTTGTGTCTTTGTGGTATTTTTTCATCTCTCTCTAGTCAACTTTTGTATCTTTGTTTGTTTTTAGTGTCTATATGTTTGTTTGTTTTTGTCACTTTGTGTTTTTTTTCCAAGTTTTTTGTGGGTTTTTTTTTGTTTTTTTTTTTGTCTTTGTGATTGTTTCTGTCACTTTGTGGTTGTTTTTTGTATCTTTATGGTTGTTTTTCAGCTCTGTGGGTTTTTTTTCTTCTGTTTGTTTTGCTTGTGTTTGTTTCTCTGCACATCTTCATTGTTGTCTTTTCATGTGTTTGTGTTGCTTCATCAGCTCTTTGTGGTCATGTTTCATATCCTTGTTGTCATATTTTTACTCTTGGTACTCACAGGTTGATTGAACTGTATTTTATTAGTTTGTCAGACTTTTTCTTTAACATTCAAACTTTATTCAGGTTGTTCATGTTGGTGACGATTCTGACCAACTGTGTGTTCATGACGATGAGTTATTCTCCAGCATGGACTCAAAATGTGGAGTGAGTTCACACACACGCACACACACACACACACACACACACACACACACACACACACACACACACACACACACACACACACAAAGAGCACTGATGAGACTGGAGAAAGAAGAATGGTTCATTTCCAGCTCTTGTCTGCATGTAACAGAAGAAGTATTAGTTCAATATTAAACTGAACGATGAAGACAAAGAGTCGTCTGTCCTCATTGTGAGACATTCGTGTCCATTTCATGGCAGATTAAAGGTCACTAAATTTCAAACATTTTGACCTTTGATCTCTGTGTCCTCAGGAAATGAGACCATGTTTTGTTTTTGTCAGTGTTTCGTCCTACATGTGTCCTGTTAGCGCCCCCCAGAGGCTGCATTGTTCATCACAACTAAAGCATAACCAACTGACAAACCAACAGTAACTGTAGGGGCGCTGCAGTGGACATGTGCACAAACATTCAGTGAAAACATTTGATCTCTGTGTTGTTTGCGTCTACAGACTGACAGCAGCAGTTTTAGCTCTTATATTTAAACCACATTACATTTTTACTGTTGTACTTCTGTATTATTTTTTCTGTCTTTAAACAGATACGTGTTCACAGCCATCTACACGTCTGAAGTCGTCATAAAGGTGGCGTCCAGAGGCGTCTGTGTGGGGAAGTTCACCTTCCTTAGAGACCCCTGGAATTGGCTGGACGTCATGGTCGTCATCACGGCGTGAGAATCAATGTCACATCTGATTTACACTTCAGTCACTTCACAATCAGAGACAGTTTAAGATTTTAATCTAAATGAAACAAAACACAAACATGACAGAGGAGACAGGAGGTTGACACACACACGCACACACACACACGCTTACAAACATGTTAGAGATAATGTAAAGTGAAATAAACCCTTCAGGATGATGCAGGACTCCTCCGCTTTGTGTCACCGTCCTGCATCATCCTGTTGGGATTTATTTCACAAGAACAACCTGCTCACTCCACATTTTCCTGCTTATTACATGGTTATGTACCAAAAATATCAATAATTAATTAATTAATTAATTATCAAAATTTTCCAATGATTTTAGTGATTTGACAATGATTTTATTGTTCCTCCAGAGTCTATGATCAGAACTGTGTCCACAGCAAAGATCTGTTGCTCATAACTGTAAAGAAAGAACAGACCTTAGAATGCTGCAATTGACCAGAATCAAGTATTCCACAAAGTCATGTGATAACATGAGATAACACTGTCTACCAACCAACACCAAACCTAACACCCAACTGAATTCACTTTCATTTCACTCTCTTTGTGGTCCTTTTGTGTTATTGTGGTGGCCATGTTGTGTCTCTGCTGAGGTACAGAGAGAAGCTTTGTGGTTGTTTTGTGTTTCTTTGTTTTTGTCTGTGTGGTGTCTTTTTTGGTAACTTTTGTGTTTTTATGTGGTCACTCTTTCATGTCTCTGTGGTTGTATTACTGACAGTCC
>JAWZSL010000039.1:4591601-4734101 GCA_034769285.1 Lutjanus argentimaculatus | reverse complement strand
CACCTGTCTCTTCACCCGTCTACCTGTTTCTTTACTGGTCTACCTGTCTCTTCACCCGTCTACCTGTTTCTTTACTGGTCTACCTGTCTCTTCACCCGTCTACCTGTTTCCTTACTGATCCACCTGTCTCTTCACCCGTCTACCTGTTTCCTTACTGGTCTACCTGTCTCCTCACCTGTCTGCCTGTGTCTTCATCTGTCTACCCATCTCCTAACCTGTCAATCTGTCTCCTCACCTGTCTACTCACCTGTCTACCTGTCCCCTCTCTGGTCTATCTGTCACCTCACATGTGCAGATGCGAATATTGAGGCTGGCCAGATGGTGGCCAGAATTTCACCTGTTGATGAAGATCATGTGGACGTCGGTGAGAGCTCTGAGACACCTGACCGCCCTCCTCCTCATCGTGGTCTTCATCTTCGCCGTGGTCGGCATGCAGCTCTTCAATAAGGACTACCGCGAATGTGTCTGTCGCATCGCCGCCGACTGTGAGCTTCCTCGCTGGCACATGAACGACTTCTTCCACGCCCTCCTCGTCATCCTCAGGGTCCTGTACGGAGAGTGGATCGAGACCATGTGGGACTGCATGGAGGTCTCAGGACAGGCCACCTGTCTCATCTTCTTCATGATGGTCGTCGTCATCGGAAACCTCCTGGTGAGTTCGGCTGGCGCTAAGATCACTTTCTGTCTTTACTGTGTGAAACTATGGTAACCATGGTAGAGTTAAGACCGGACTACAGATGAAGAGTTCCTGAGTCAGTGTTCCCAACCAAAGATACGAGAGAAACGTGGAACCTTCACAACATCTGAAATAAACTCTCTTTTAGAACAACTTCGGGATAACTTCAGGATGACTTTAGAACAACTCTAGAATAACTTAAGAGTTAGGACCTGATGACAGATGAAGAGTTCTCATGTGTTCCTGGTCTTGTTTCAGGTTCTGAATCTGTTTGTCACCTTGTTGCTGGGCTCGTTCTGCAGTGATGTTCTGCCGGCTCCAGAACAAAAGAACAAAGACATGAGCTGGATCAAAACTTGGTTCCTGGAACATGTGTGTTCCTGTTTGGGAAGGAAGAACCATGTGAACCCACAGCAGACAGGTAGAGGCAGACGTGGAACCGTTGATATTTTTGTGTTGTTTTAGTTGGCGTGTTTTTACAGTTTTTACAGTGTGTTACTTTGTTCCACCTTCTGACTTTGTGTGATCAGTGGTTGACAGCGGGACTGGCAACAGGAAGGAGTACCTGGCCCTGAACTTTGTGACTTCAGACCAGCTGGGGTCGGAGGTCCAGGCTGTCAGTGGTAACCGTGGCAACCTGAGGGCCCCCATCGCCACAGCAGAGATCGAGATCGAATCCAAGATACCAGAAGAAGAGGAGAAAAAAGTAAAGCGTCTTTTGTTTCATGTCAGACTGAAGTGTCTGTCTGACGTCTTCTTTTGTTTGTACAGACTTTATTTGTTGCCCAAAAGACAGTTGAGCAACTGAGTAACTGACAGAACAGACACTGTAAACAGTGACTGACAAAAGAACCAAGACAGCAGAAAATCTAAAGTACAAGTACAGATACTTGTACTGTAAAAGTAGAAGTACTGATTCTTCTTGTTTACTGCAGTAAACATGAAATTGTTCAGGCTCAGGACATTTCTGTTGTTTGTTTTTTATGTTGTTTGTCATTATTTTTCATCTTCTTACGTCTCATTTGTCTGTTTGTCTCCTGTCATTTTCCATGTGGTTTTTCATCTTGTCACGTCTTTTACGTCATTTTTCATCGTGTTACATCTTTTTTTGTCTCATTATAACATTTTCAACTTGTTGCCTCTTTTACATTGTTTTTTTTTTATTTTTCATCTGATGTCTTTTTTGTCTTGTTTCATCTTTCATGTAGTTTTTTGACTTGTCAGGTCTTTTACATCATTCTTGTCTTGCCTGTTTGTCTTTTTATGTCTTTTTCGTCTTGCTAAATTACGTCTTTTACGTTGTTCTTTGTCATTTTTCTTCTTGTTAAGTAGTTTTGGTCTTGTCAAGTCAAGTCAAGTCAAGTCAATTTTATTTATATAGCGCCAATTCACAACAAAGTTGTCTCAAGACACTTTACATATAGAGTAGGTCTAGACCACACTCAATAATTAGGGGCCGGGCAGCCTAAGCTGCCAGGACCCTATTGTAATCCTGCATGTTCTTCTTTCTTTCTTTCTTTCTTTCTTTCTTCTTCTTCCGAGGAAATCCTATTTCCCATGCACAAAAAATGACCAAACTTTGCACAAAGGTCCAGTCCCATGTCAGATTGCCTCAGCTGCAAAAACAGGCCAATAGTCCTGATGGTGGCTTTACAGCAAGCCTCTAAAGTTCAAAATTTTGAAAATTCATAATAAATCAACCATATGTGCTACAGCTTTGGAACTTTCACTTTGAAATGTTCTTTTCCATGGCATGGATGGCTGCTGCCTGGCACCCTGATCCTTGGCTTAGTCAATTTGTGAAGCCACACATGAACTGTCACTTGCCAATTAGCTCAGTGAGATAAAAGATGGACTTCAGTGTCAGAAGTCGTGAGTTCGAGCCTCAGCTAAGGCAGGATGGACTTTCAAATGTGAAAGCCTTATGTTCAGGTATCATGCTATGTGGATTAGAGACTGCTAAGATTTAAATAATTATGATTCAGGGAGTTTTGGGAAGAGACAAATACTCTTTATCAACACGTTTCCCTGTTATCCCTTGTCTCTTTTCCCTGTTTATTTGGCTTAGCTATCAGTCAATATGCAGAGTCTCTTGTGCCAGAAATTGTGAGTTCAAGCCTCAACTGATGTAAAATGCACATTAGAATGACACCTTTTTTTCATCTTCCTACACTCTGCTTGTTGCTCAGAATTGCCTAATTTTGCCTAAAATTGCCCGGCCCCGACCATTGCTGTGCAGCAGCTATAATTTTGTTTACATCCGACAATTGAAACAATTCCCCCATAAGCAAGCACTTCGGCGACAGTGGCGAGGAAAAACTTCCTTTTAACAGGCAGAAACCTCGGACAGATCCATGACTCATGGATGATCTGACCCGACCGGTGATCTGACGGCACCGGTCAGGTTGAGAGGGAAAGAAGAGAAGGGGAAGAAAGAGGGGTGGTTTCATCTCTCATGTAGTTTTTCATCTCATTCAGCTCATATCTTTCAGGTTTTTTCATCTTATTACGTCTTTTACATTTCTTTTCTTTTTGTTTCCTCTTTTTTGTCTGGTTTCATTTTTTATGTTATTTTCATCTTATTACATATTTTACGTGTTTTTGTCTTGTTACATCTTCTTTGTAATTTTTCCGTCTCGACCCGTCTGTCCTGTGTGATAAATTCTGATGGATCCACCAGTGAATCGTCTTTTCTGTGTCTTATTGTTTCATTCAGGTTGAAATCAGTCTTGATGTCTGAAGGCGATGATGCAAAATAACAATAATCAATAATTCACCTCAAAGTCATTAAAACTAAAGTAACGAGTCTGTTTATAAAATGTGAGGAGGAGAAAGTTCAGATATTTGTGATCAGATGTCAGAAAAATAAAAACTCAAGTAAAGTACAGATACCTGAAATCTCTACTGAAGTTCAGTAACTAAGTATTTGTACTTAGTTACTTTCCACCATGTGAGGGTTCATCCTGTCATGAGCTCACAGTAATCAGTTAACTTTATTTCTGTGTGTTTGCTCAGCGTGATGACGGCATGCAGAAACAAGCTGAAGTCCAGCAGGATGAAGATGATGATAATAATAAAGGAAACACACCTGAGGACTGCTGCTGCCACAGTATGTGTCTGTCTGTCAAAATGATGAAGATCAGGAGTCAATCAGTGATCAATAACAGCTCTGACATGTCTCTGTCTCTTCTCAGAGTGTTACCACTGCTGTCCTTTGCTGGATATAGACACGTCCCAGGGCACAGGGAGGGTCTGGTCTAACTTCAGGAGAGCCTGTCTGGCCATCGTACAACACAGATGCTTTGAGATCTTCATCATCGTCATCATCGTGCTGAGCAGTGCAGCTCTGGTAAAAATAATCACTTTAATCAATAAAGGATAATGGACACTTCTGGCCTCCATGTTCATGTTCAGGTCATCCGTCATTATCCCTCTGATACCGTCCTCACCAGCCAAAGAAAAACAATCGATCAAAATCAATTTCATTCAAAAATAACTTCAAAAAGCCAACACCAACTCTAATTCCATTGTTTTTGGTGAACATGTATTCTTTAAAGATCTATATAAATTAAATATATTTAATTTATTAAATGTTTTCATTTTTGTAAACTCCAGGTCAGAAAACAGTCTTGTCCCGACAAGAATTCACAACTTCAAACTAACAATACCTGCTGATAACACAGGTGTAAAAATGTGATATTATATACACACACACATCACATTAAATATGTCACACTAAATATATCACATTAAATGTCACACCAAATCTGTCAGACTAAATATGTCTTCAGTAAATGAATACATCTCAGACAAGCACATTAATTCAGTCACATTAAAGACAGACGATGTAACAGCTGACAGATGGTCAGAGTCTGTTCATGAATAACAAACATCCTAACATGACTCTGTGTGTGTGTGTGAACAGGTGTTTGAGGACATCCACCTGCAGCTTCGTCCCATCTTAAAGACAGTGGTGGAGACAGCAGACCAGGTGTTCACCTACCTGTTCCTGCTGGAGATGCTGTTGAAGTGGATCGCCTTCGGACTGAAGAGATACTTCAGTGACGCCTGGTGCTGGCTCGACTTCCTCATCTTGGACGTAAGAACGCCGTCATCAATAACACTGATTATTGCTAATGTCGTATCTGACATGACCTCATCAACAGGTGTGTTGATGAGGTCATCAGCAGCGATGTTGTGTCTCCAGGTGTTTCTCATCTCTCTGGCGGCCTCCATGTTGGGATTCTCTGGACTTGGAGCCATTCAGTTTCTGAGGACTCTGAGAGCTCTGGGACCCCTGAGGGCCCTGTCTCGCTTCGAGGGCATGAGGGTGAAAACACACACACACACACACACACACACACACCACATTGGAACTTCATGTAAACTCTTTAGACAGACAGAAAGAAACCATCTTGTCAGTGTTTCCACTGTTAGAACAATCACCAGCTTTGGTTTCGTGGAAATAAATCCTCAACTCTGGAAGAGTTGGTTACTGGAACAAGTAACGAGCCAGTTTTGAGAGTGTAAGGAGTAGAACGTACAGATATTTGAGTTCAAATGTAGGGCGTAAAACTAAAAAGTCGTCAGAAAAATAAATACTCAAGTAAAGTACAGATACCGTACCTGAAAAATCTACTCAAGACCAAACAGGACTGTTGAGCAGCTGAAGTCGTATATCAAGTAAGAATGAGAAAGAATTTCACTTTAAAACTTCAACAGTTAGTGTCTCAGTTCACAAACACTGACTGAGTGTTAAAAGAACAGCTGATGTATCACATGCTGCTGTCACAACACAATGACTGCAGATTTACTAAAAATATAAACTTTATTAGTTTGAACTTTAAATATCTGATCTTTGTGCTGAATTCAACTGAATAGAAAGGTTTTTGTTTTGTTATTGTTTTATACAATGCTCCAACTTTTTTCTGATTGTAGTTGAAATCTGAACAGGTGAGGCTGCATGAGGTGGCTCCATTGTGTTTTCACTGAATAAATGTCAGTTACAGGTCAGACAGACAGACAGACAGACAGACAGACAGACAGTCGTCTGTTGACTTCTTATTTTGTTTTTGGTTTTTCATCCTTTAAAAGTCAGCAGAAATCAGGAATCCTGAAAGTTTGCAAAACTCACATTTTCTGTGGGCGGAGCCTCAGACCTCATGATTTATTTCACCATGTTTTAGGTCTCAAGGTTGGCAAGTCTGTGCTGACAGACTGTCTGTCTGCTGTCTCTCCTCTGACTTGTCTGTCTCTCTGTCTGACCTGTCTGACCTGTCTGACCTGTCTCTTGTCTGACCTGTCTGACTTTGTCGTCTGTCTGACCTGTCTCTCTGTCTGACCTGTCTGACCTGTCTGTCTCTCTGTCTAACCTGTCTGACCTGTCTCTTTGTTACCTTCTGTCTGTCGTACGTCTGACTTCTCTTTGTTACCTGTCTGTCTTCTGTCTGACCTGTCTGACCTGTCTCTTTGTCTGACCTGTCTGACTGTCTGTCTGTCTGACCT
This sequence comes from Lutjanus argentimaculatus, assembly GCA_034769285.1. Classification (NCBI taxonomy): domain Eukaryota; kingdom Metazoa; phylum Chordata; class Actinopteri; order Lutjaniformes; family Lutjanidae; genus Lutjanus; species Lutjanus argentimaculatus. The sequence goes on along the minus strand of JAWZSL010000039.1, from coordinate 4,727,920 downwards.
GTCTGACCTGTCTTCGTTGACTGTCTGACCTGTCGTCTCTCTCTAACCTGTCTGACCTGTCTCTTTGTCTGACCTGTCTGTCTGTCTGTCTGCCTGTCTACCTGTCTCTTTGTCTGACCTTCGACCTGTCTGTCTCTCTGTCTGACCTGTCTGACTGTCTCTTGTCTGACCTGTCTGACCTGCTGTCTGTCTGTCTGTCTGACCTGTCTGACCTGTCTCTTTGTCTGACCTGTCTGACCTGTCTGTCTGTCTGACCTGTCTGACCTGTCTGTCTTTGTCTGACCTGTCTGACCTGTCTCTTTGTCTGACCTGTCTGTCTGTCTGTCTGACCTGTCTGACCTGTCTGTCTGTCTGTCTGACCTGTCTGACCTGTCTGTCTCCTCTGTCTGACCTGTCTGACCTGTCTCTTTGTCTGACCTGTCTGACCTGTCTGTCTGTCTGTCTGACCTGTCTGACCTGTCTCTTTGTCTGACCTGTCTGACCTGTCTGTCTGACCTGTCTGACCTGTCTCTTTGTCTGACCTGTCTGACTGTCTGTCTGTCTGTCTGACCTGTTTGACCTGTCTCTTTGTCTGACCTGTCTGACCTGTCTGTCTGACCTGTCTGACCTGTCTCTTTGTCTGACCTGTCTGACCTGTCTGTCTCTCTGTCTGACCTGTCTGACCTGTCTCTTTGTCTGACCTGTCTGACCTGTCTGTCTGACCTGTCTGACCTGTCTCTTTGTCTGACCTGTCTGTCTGTCTGTCTGACCTGTCTGACCTGTCTCTTTGTCTGACTGTCTGACCTGTCTGACCTGTCTCTTTGTCTGACCTGTCTGACCTGTCTGTCTGTCTGTCTGACCTGTCTGACCTGTCTCTTTGTCTGACCTGTCTGACCTGTCCGTCTGACCTTCTGTCTGACCTGTCTGACCTGTCTGTCTGACCTGTCTGACCTGTCTCTTTGTCTGCCCTGTCTGACCTGTCTGTCTCTCTGTCTGACCTGTCTGACCTGTCTCTTGTTGACCTGTCTGACCTGTCTGTCTGACCTGTCTGACCTGTCTCTTTGTCTGACCTGTCTGACCTGTCCGTCTGACCTGTCTGACCTGTCTGTCTGTCTGTCTGTCTGACCTGTCTGACCTTGTCTCTTTGTCTGACCTGTCTGACCTGTCTGTCTCTCTGTCTGACCTGTCTGACCTGTCTCTTTGTCTGACCTGTCTGACCTGTCTGTCTGTCTGTCTGACCTGTCTGACCTGTCTCTTTGTCTGACCTGTCTGACCTGTCTGACCTGTCTGTCCTCTGTCTGACCTGTCTGACCTGTCTGTCTCTCTGTCTGACCTGTCTGACCTGTCTGTCTCCTGTCTGACCTGTCTGACCTGTCTCTTTGTCTGACCTGTCTGACCTGTCTGTCTGTCTGTCTGACCTGTCTGACCTGTCTCTTTGTCTGACCTGTCTGACCTGTCTCTTTGTCTGACCTGTCTGTCTCTCTGTCTGACCTGTCCTGACCTGTCTGTCTCTCTGTCTGACCTGTCTGACTTGGCTCTTTGTCTGACCTGTCTGTCTGTCTGTCTGACTTCTGACTTGTCTCTTTGTCTGACCTGTCTGACCTGTCTGTCTGTCTGTCTGACCTGTCTGACTTGTCTCTTTGTCTGACCTGTCTGACCTGTCTGTCTGTCTGTCTGACCTGTCTGACCTGTCTCTTTGTCTGACCTGTCTGACCTGTCTGACCTGTCTCTCTGTCTGACCTGTCTGACCTGTCTCTTTGTCTGACCTGTCTGACCTGTCTGTCTGTCTGTCTGACCTGTCTGACCTGTCTGTCTGTCTGTCTGACCTGTCTGACCTGTCTCTTTGTCTGACCTGTCTGTCTCTCTGTCTGACCTGTCTGACCTGTCTGTCTCTCTGTCTGACCTGTCTGACTTGTCTCTTTGTCTGACCTGTCTGTCTGTCTGTCTGACCTGTCTGACTTGTCTCTTTGTCTGACCTGTCTGACCTGTCTGTCTGTCTGTCTGACCTGTCTGACTTGTCTCTTTGTCTGACCTGTCTGACCTGTCTGTCTGTCTGTCTGACCTGTCTGACCTGTCTCTTTGTCTGACCTGTCTGACCTGTCTGACCTGTCTCTTTGTCTGACCTGTCTGACCTGTCTGTCTGTCTGTCTGACCTGTCTGACCTGTCTCTTTGTCTGACCTGTCTGACCTGTCTGTCTGACCTGTCTGACCTGTCTGACCTGTCTGTCTGACCTGTCTCCCTGCAGTTGGTGGTGCAGTCCCTGGTGCGGACCGTCCCGTCTCTGATTGGCTGCCTGTTGGTGTGTATGACGGTCTGGTTGATCTTCAGCGTTCTGGGTGTGAATCTGTTTGCTGGAAAGTTCTCTTACTGTTTCAACCGGACGTCAGACGAAATGTTCCTCGTTGATGTGGTGGCGAACAAGTCCGAGTGTTCACTGCTCCAGCAGCACTACCAGGAGGTCCGCTGGGAGACGCCTGTGTTCAACTACGACAACGTGGTGAACGGTTACCTGTCGCTGCTGCAGTTGGTGAGTCACACCTGAGCGCTCTGATCATTGTTTTCATCCCGTTATGTCTTTTACGTTGTCTTCATCTTTTTACATCTTTTAGGTCACTGTCACCTTTTTACGTCATGTTTGGTTTTCTTACGTTGCTTTTTTGTTTCACCTTGTTGACGTCATGTCGTTTATCTTGTTACAGATTTCACGTTATTTTTGACTTCTTATGTCTGTTTTGTCTCATGTTGTTTTTATATTGTTTTTTTTCTTGTTACGTCTTTTATGTTGTTTTTCTTTGTTAGGTCTTTTACGTTGTTTTGTCGTCTTGTTACATCTTTTACAGCACTTTTCCTGTCCCGTCATGTCTTTTTACGTCATTTTTCAGGTTGTTGTATTTTTGTCTTCTTGTCTTTTTTTACACTGCTTTTCGTCTTTATTGTGCGTTCGATGCTGTTTTTCACTTTGTCTCGTCATTTTCATCTTTTACATATTGTTGCACAGTTTTTAGAAATAATCTAAACACAAAATCAGTTGTTTTTTTTAAAACCAGGTTTTCTAATACGTTTATTTTCACTCAGATAAAAAGTTTGATATTAAATTTGCATTTTTACTTTTTATTTAAAGCCAAGTTTCCAGAGAATTTAACTGTTCATCAGACTTTTAACAGGAGAGCTGAAAACAGTTCTTGTGAGAATAAACTATGAGACCATCTTAAACTGAGTGTTTTTCTGATGAAGTTCTGTGTGGTTTGTCTGTCAGGGAGCATCAACATCCTGGGCAGACATCATTTACGCGGCTGTGGACTCCACACAGGTCAGAACTCACTGTTAGCTTCACTGCTACTGACGGAGGGAACTGAGTTCCTCCTGAACGTGCAGAACAAAGACAGAGAGAAATAAAACCTCAGGTCCAAAAAGACACGTGAATAAAAACACCACGCAGTGATTCGCAAAAACTTTTCCTTCTTTTGAAAATGATTTTCAAATCTTGTTTTTATTTTTTGGAAGCTGCACAATAATGTGAGATGTAATAAAATATGAATGAGTCACTGCACAGAGACAATATTTATTGATTTATTTCATTATTGATTTATTGTTGGAGTTATCTCTGATCTAACGACGTCCTCAGAGCCGGTCATCATGTCTGTTGTCCTGTGTGAGATGTTTGACGGGTGTCCTGTCCACGTGTAGGTGGAGTCACAGCCGGAGTACGAATCCAACCTGTACACGTACCTGTACTTCATCTGCGTCATCATCATCAGCTGCTTCTTCACCCTCGTCTTCCTCATCAGAGTCATCATGGACAACCTGCAGAGAGACAAGATACGTCTCCACACTCACTGAGAGACAGACAGACAGGCTGACAGAGGGACAGACAGAGAGAAAGACAGACAGGCTGACAGAGGGACAGACAGAGAGAGAGAGAGACAGGCTGAGAGAGAGACAGGCTGAGGGACAGACAGAGAGAGAGACAGACAGGCTGAGAGAGAGGGACAGGCTGAGGGACAGACAGAGAGAGAGACAGACAGGCTGAGAGAGAGACGGGCTGAGGGACAGACAACTTCATGGTTTCCATGACAACAGTCCAGTCAGTGAAAACTGTGGCTCAGGTGTGAAGTGGACGATGTTGATTCAGTCAGTAATGAACATTCTCACTTTTGTCTCAGTCGGTTTACTTTTGTCTTTACTTTGTCTACTTTTGTCTTTATTTTGTTTACTTTTGTCTTTATTTTTGTTTACTTTTGTCTTTATTTTGTTTACTTTTGTCTTTACTTTGTTTACTTTAGTCTTTATTTTGTTTACTTTTGTCTTTATTTTTGTTTACTTTTGTCTTTACTTGTCTCATTATTTTTGTCATAATTTTTGTTTTTATTTTCGTCCTGTCGTTGTCTTTTACCTTGTTTTGTGCTTGTGTCCATACTTTGTCTTCATTTTTGTTTTTACATTACGTCTTTGCTGTTTTCTTTACTTTCGTCCTCTTTTGTCTTCACGTTGGAGGGAAATATTTTTTCATGACGGAGCAGCAGCAGAGATGTTCCATGAGCCTGAAGAGACTGTTCCCCAAGAAACCTCAGAAACGTGTTCCCCGACCACAGGTGGGTTCTCTGACGTCTGTCTCGCTGTGGTCAAACACTCAGGAACAGACAGGTGGAGGTGTGCAGGTCAGATCAGAAGAGCATCTTTTAATCTGTAGGATCTGCTGTTTCTGAGGGTCAAACTCAGAACTGAACTGGAATAAATTGAGAATAGATTCAGAGTAAACTCAGAATAAATGTAGAATAACCTGAGAATAAATGAACTGTATATAAAGCCGTCACCCGGCTCTAACACCATCTGACGTCTCTGTGTCGTCCTCAGAATCGGTGCCAGGCTCGTCTCTTTGACTGATCACCAGTCCGTATTACGAGGTGGTCATGGTGGTGGTGATCTGCCTGAACATGGTTGTCCTGATGTTTCAGACGGAAGATGATAGCTATCAGAAAGAGGAGGTCCTGTACTTTTTATTATTTACCTTCATCCTCATCTTCCTAATCGAGTTCATCCTGAAGATCATCGCGCTCAGAAAACACTATTTCAAAGACGGCTGGAACATCGTTGACTTTGTGGTCCTCATCGTGTCCATCGCAGGTAAAGTGTTGTGGCCATGAAAAGACCTCTTTTTTTGTTTGTTTAGTATGAAGGTTGATGAGTTTGTTTTTTTTGTAAATTTGTTGTTTGCTGTTTGCATTATTCATCATCAGTTCACGTTGTGGATACTTTCAGGTGTGCAGGTCAGGTCCTGCCCCATATTTTTTGATGTGGATGTTTTTTTGTTTGTTTTGTTTTTTTCTGTAAATGTTGGGAACTGAAGTCATGGTTTATATTCAGTCTCTCCACCACTGTTCACCATTCTTTTTCTCTTTTTGTCTTTCCGTCTCTTGTTCTGTCTTTCTGTCTCTTCAGGAGCATTCATTTCTGACCTCATGACAAAGTACTTTGTCCCGGTGGATTTCTTCTTTGTGCTCCGATTGGGTCGTGTTGGTCGTGTCCTCTACTTCATTCGCTGGACACGGGGGATCAGGCAGCTCCTTTTGGCGTTGATGAGGTCACTTCCTGCGGTCTTCAACATCTGCCTTGTCCTCTTCCTCCTTATGTTCACCTGGTCCGTGTTCGGCATGTGGTACTTTCCCTACATGAAGAAGACCGCGATGATTGACGACATGCTGAACTTCGAGACGTTTTGGAGCAGTCTCCTCTGTGTGTATACCATCAGTACGTCATCTGGGTGGGGTGGTCTGCTCAGTGTGACCATGATCACGCCGCCACACTGCGACCCCTACTTCGAGAACCCGGGATCAACGGTCATCGGGGACTGTGGCAAGCCGGCCATCGGCATCGTCTTCTTCACCACCTACATCGTCCTGTCCTCGCTGCTGGTGCTCCACATGTACATCGTCGTCCTCCTGGAGACCTTCAACTCCGAGGACAACGACACGCTGAGTGACGACGAACTCCAGATGTTTTACAAAACCTGGACCAAGTTTGACCCCGATGCCTCAAAGTTCATACAGTACAGGTGAGTCCAAACATCACTCAAACACATTATACATTGCAACTTTATTCTGAAAATATTATGACTTTATTCTGAAAATATTATGACTTTATTCTGAAAATATTACAACTGTACTCTTTACATAGTTTTTCATTTGTTACGTCTTTTATGTCATGTTTGCCCCTTTTACAGCACTTTTCCCATCCCATCGTTTTTCAGGTTGTTTATTTTTGTCCTCTTGTTGCGTCTTTTTGGCCTTTTTCGTCTTGTCCCATCATGTTTTTTTTTTGTCTTGTCACCATATCTGTACCTATATCCAAAGGTTCTGCTCTGCTCTCTTTTGAGAACAGTGACTCTCTTACCTCAATAAAGCCCTGCTTCGCATGGGATTAGTATTACCTGGGAACCTCTGGTAATTTGTGATAATAGCGGAGGATGCCTGTGATCTTAATCCCATGCAAATACACCATGTCTGTAATTTGTAAAGTAAAAATTCCACCACAAATTACCTACCATATTTCACCAAACACAGACATCCCGTGATAATACTAGTCCCGTGCGAATCTGCATCTCAGTGTTCCGGGTTAAGTAATGGAGGCTGCGGTTGAAATTATGAATGGCAGTTTTGAAAGTATTTTAGGTGCAAATAGTGTTTCTCAGCGAATTATATGGAGACCCATCCGCAGAAAGTGATCCACCAAAAGGGCCAAATATCGCAGGACATTGACATGGATGACATGTGTAACAGCATGCGGTAAGGAACATTTTAGATAATATTATCAAGCTATTAATTAGCTATAAGCTAATTAGCTATATACCTTCCTGAAAATGTGAGCAATATTGCAGCTATCTGGTTTCTAGTACTTTAAAAGTTGTGGTCCATGACAGTGTGCCTATCAAGGCTAGGTTTAAATGTAATACTTACATTTCTTAATAGGTTGGACATTATGCTATTCTTATGCCAACCGTTTTTAAAAAAAAACAAAAAACTTTTATTTATTTATTTATTTATTTACTTACTTCAGTAAAATGTCAACACTGCAAACTGACAATATGCTTATACTGACTGCCCTTTCTTTTTTTTTTTTTTTATAGCTGATGCATGGTACCCTCAAAGAACACCACAGGAGAAAGGCCAGTCCTTCTGGGAAACAGAGGTGCTCCAGAAATTTCTGGAGAAAGACTGGTACCTTAACTTCAGAATGCCCAAAGAGGCCTTCAACATACTGTGTGACCAGTTGCGCCCACATGTCAACCCTCAAACCACTAACATGCTGGAACCAGTGCCGTTAGAGAAGAGGGTTGCAGTTACCATCTACAGGCTTGCAAGTAATGTTGAGTTTCATGATGTTGCCAATCTGTTTGGTATTGGGCCCAGCACAGCCTGCAACATCTTCTGGGAAGTATGTGAGGCACTGAGCAAACTCAGAATGATTTATGTGAAGAGGCCAAAAACTGTCCCTGAAGTGAAAGCTATCATGACAGGTTTTGAGAAGAAGACGGGATTCCCCATGTGTGCTGGTGCTTTGGATGGCACACACATCCCTATCATTGCCCCACAGAGCTATGCCACCGACTACTACAACAGAAAAGGACTTGTAGACCACACTTACAAGTTCCTTGATTTCGATGTTGGCTGGCCTGGAAAGTACCATGACGCACATGTTTTTGTTCCCATCTATGCCGCAAGCTGGAGGATGGCACTTTTTTCCCTCCAGTCACCAGGAACATCCAAGGGGTCAACACACCTGCCCTGATCGTGGCCGATTCTGCCTACAGCTTGACCAGCAACATAATGAAGCCATTCCCAGAGGGTACAGTAAGGGGACCGAGGGCAGCCTACAATGCCTGCTTGAGCCGTGCACGCATCCATGTGGAGCATGCATTTGGCCGCCTTAAGGGTCGCTGGCGATGCATCATGAAGAGAAATGATTCTCAAATAAAAAATGTTAAATATGTTGTATCAGCTTGCGTGGCGTTGCACAACTTCTGTGAGATGTGCAATGCTGCCTACCAGGAACCCCAGGAAGACATGTTGGAGCAGCCAGAGGCAGGACCAGAGCAGCATGATGCACCTGATGTTCCTGCTCTCTCCCCAGCAGAGCGCATCCGTGAAGCCTTGGTAGCTCATATCCACACAATGCAATCAAGACCCATGTGAGACTGAAAAAAAAAAACTTATTGAGTGCAGAGCATATTTCTGAACTTTACAATTCACATTCACTTTCAAATTCTTTTTTTTTTTTTTTACTTTTGTAGGTTACTTTTTTAAAATGAGAATATTTTTTATAGAAAACTTCAGTTTACACAAAATGAAATGCTTTGTTAAAAAAATGTGCAAAATAAACAACAACAAAAAAATACATCTGTAAAGATCACACTTTTCAAATCTGTTATACAATAACTTGTTGGTTGTTTAAACCTTTTCCTCAACAAATAAAAAATGAACAAAATATTGCTTTCTTGTAGTTGAGAAATAAATAACACAAAAACAGTGAACTGTCACAACTTAGGACTTGCATTTTAACAGTGAACCTGAATTTCTATAGAACATAATGCTTTCCTGAAGTGATTAGACTCAAATAAAAAACTAGGGTGAGTCATTATAGTAGTGCACCTGATGTGCTGCTGGAGCGGGGGGTCCAGGGGCTGTGGAGCTGAAGTCCATGTTCTCAGCTGATGGGCCTTGGTGAGGTGGTGGATAAGGGAAGTGATGAGGTGCCATATAAGGTGAAAAGGGGGCCGGGGGCCTAAGGCACTGAAACAGCTGAAGCATTAACTCTCTGTTCTCGTTTGCTCTTCTGTCCTCTGTTTCCATCCTCTTCATTTCAAAATCAAGCCGTTTGTTCTCCAGCTCCATTCTGTTTCTCTCAACCTCTTTCTCCCATTCAAGCCGCTCCTTCTCGTAGTCATGGGTGTTGTCACTTTGTGCCAGACGATCCAGACCCTTTTCCAGTGCCTCCAGTATCTGAGTTTTTCGCCCCTTTCTTCGGTGCTGTGCTATAAAAACAATTTTTTTTTTAACAAACTGAATTGATAAAAAAAACTATAAACAGGAAAAATAAATGCAGCAGTGATTCAATTAAATTTCCATTCCTGCTGCTACAATTAGGTTCCTCAAAGATCAATTTTTTAAAGATCAGTTTTGTGTATTGGATATGAATATGTGACTGAACTGATTCGGTCAGCATATTCACTCAGAAATAAGTGAATGTATGCAATATATGTTTTTTTTTTATATGAACTCATTACAGAAATGTTATTTCCCATATATTTGACAGAATTTCACAGAATGATGCAATTGAATTTCCAAATCTTAATAGATCAGTTAATCTTATAGAACATTAATATATATCAGAGCTCACCTTGAGGCTTTGGTTCAACAGTAAGTGGAGGTGGTGCTTTGTTCCCAGAATCTTCACTGGTGGCTGCATCATCCTCAGCATCATCTTCCCTTGAGGTGTTTGTGTCAGTACTCACAGATACACCTGCTGAGCAGGTCACTCGGTAATAATTTACTGTCTGATTCTTCTATTGATTTTTCAATAAGCTGTAGAAGATAAGCTACAAAAGCATATAAATTATCAACACAATATAGTATTACAACATATAAATGTAATATGTAAAATATTACTGTACTTACAACACTCAGATGCCTCATCTTATGAACTCCCCCTGTCCATCCTGATTACCCCGGGATTGTTCATGGGTCTGCAACCTGAAAACACAATTGAAAACAAAAGTAAAGCTAACATACTTTACCACAGATTAATAAGTGCTATTTCAAACAAAATTGCCATTCTGCTTGTCAGGTAGCAAACCACTAAACATGTTCAAAGCATCACATGGTTACGTTATCATTAACGTTAAGTGAAATTAACATTAATGCCAGCATAAGTTAACGAGCTAACAGCTAGCAGCTAATTTGCTAACAGTGTCGCAGCTGAACCACAATGTTATGACTTACCCAAAACCGCGTCCAGTTCCTCAAAATAAGGACACCTCATGGGCTGTGACCCGGTCTTCTTGTTATTTTTAAAGCAGCCCCTGTATCCTCTTTGGAGGTAATCCAGCCGTTCTTTAATTTTTGTCCAGTCTCCGAAGTCCTGGACAGTCGGGCACCGGAGCAGGAGGTCTTTGTAAATGGCTTCCCATACAGTGTGGTTGTGGACCATGTCTTCAAATTGCCTCTGATAACGAGGCTCACCCCACACAGAAATTAAATGCAGTGTCTCCTCCCGCGTCCAGTGTCGTGCACCGGCTCTGCTACTAGCTTTGGTTGCAGCCATCTTGCAGCACATGAACGGATGTTACGACAGCTTTGAGATCATATCCGGGCCTTAATGTCAGTAAATTCGAGTAATATGCAGACTTCGCTTATCCTGTGCGAATGCGCCACAAGAAACACAGAGGTGGGGGGGTAATTTACAAATTACCAGACGTCCCCAGGTAATACTAATCCCATGCAAATAGGGCTTAAGAGACACAGTCACTGCTAATAATAATAATAATAATAATAATAATTACTATTATTATTATTATTGTTAGTGTTGTTATTATTATGGTAAAGAAGTTTTGAGCATGTCTTAATAAAATGATGGACTGATGGACACGCTGAGCTGATAGGTGCAGTAACCTCCAACCGTCTGGTTTCAGAGACATCGATGGACTCCTCTGATGGACTCTACTGTGGTCTCAAGTGTATTCTGATGGACTGTCTCTCACTGTGTGTCCACAGTCAGCTGTCAGAGTTCTGCAATGCTCTGCAGGATCCTCTGAGAATCCCCAAACCAAACACCATCAAACTGATCCACATGGACCTGCCCCTGTTTCCTGGAGACAAGGTTCACTGTGTGGACGTCCTCCTCACGCTCGCTGCACAGGTAACGTCGTCTAATCAGCACATGTTTGGACCCAAATCTTTCCTGGAAGTTGTTTGCTCCTTAAAATGTTCATCAAAGTCCAAGATGACGTCCTCACATGTCAGAGAAATATCTGAGGACTTGGACTTCTTCTTTTACTTCAAAAATGACTCAGAATCGTTTGTGCTTAATTTAATAATCAATTCGTAATTGATTAACTGATTTTTCGTTACAGATCTAATTATGATTGTTGTTGTTGTTGTTGTTGTTGTTGTTGTTGTTGTCGTGCTGTGAATGTGTGCAGGTGTTGGATGGTTCTGCAGAGTTGGACACTCTCAAAGCCAGAATGGAGGAAAAGTTCAAGGCCAACTCGACTAAGGTTCTCTTCTGTTCTTTTCTATTCTATTCTATTTTTGTTTTAGTTTTTAATCTGAAGTCAGACGTTACTCTTTTATTTCTTTATAACGATATAATTTCCTCAATAAGCATGTGTGTCATGGCATGTTTTAGCCCTGGGTTTTGCCTCTCAGGCTAAGTACAGTTTGCCCTGTCTGAGGCAGTGAAGGCCAGGTGAAACCTGAAATGAACAAAGGTGGGAAGTAACTAAGTACAAATACTTAGTTACTGTACTCCAGTAGAGTTTTCGAGTATCTGTACTTTACCTGAGTATTTGTTTTTCTGACATTTGAACAAAATATCTGAACTTCGTCCTCCTCACATTTTATAAACAGGCTCATTACTTTAGTTTGAACGACTTTGAGGGGAATTATTGATCACGATGAAACTGACGTAAGAAAGACATAACAAGACAAAAATGATGTAGAGGACATTACAAGATTTAAACAACGTAAAAATACGTAACAAGACAAAAAGAAGCAAAAGATGTAACAAAGGTTCTGTACCTGCGTGTACGACAAGAAGACGTAAAAAACACATAACAAGATCAAAACGACGTAAGAGACAAAAATGAAGTAAAAAGATGTAACAAGACGTCAGAATGTGAGACAGACAGAGACAGAGACTCTGGTTGTTTTTGTTGTCTTTGTTGTCTCAGTTGTCTTTGCACAGAAACAGTCAGTAGAAATGTCTTTCAGAGGACGACTTTTTATTTTTATACTCCGAGGACATTTCAGAGTCTGAACTTTTACTGCAGTAAACAAGTTGAATCAGTACTTCTACTTTTACTCGAGTATTTGTACTTGTACTGCAGTAAAGACTGAGAGGACTTTTACCATCTCTGGAAATTAATACCTGCAGACACTACTGAGGGATGAAAAAGTCTGTTAACTCAAATGATTTCACCTGTATTTGTATTGATACTTGATATAGAAATACAGTAGAGGTTTGTCTACTTTTTACTGCCATCATCGTCATGGAAACAACCTAAATCTGATTACTGTTACCTGCAGGTGCTGGATGAGCCAATCAGCAGCACCCTGCGCAGGAAACAGGAAGAGGTGGCGGCGACGCTGATCCAGAGAGCGTACAGGAGACGCCTCCTGCAGCACAGACACGGCGAGGAGACGGTGGTGCAGGCTGTGAATGGAGGTGATGTTTCAGGCTCCGCCCACTAGGGTGGAGCTTCACAGCTCCACACTGGTCCAACTTCCTGCCAAATGAGAGCCTGGGAGAGTCAATCATCTGATGTGTCTTCATCCTCTGGTCTGGGAACTCACCTGATGACTCACCTGAGGCCTTGGACAGATCACAGCAGAGTCAGAGTCAGCTGCATCCTGAGTTCTTCTTCTCACATTTCTGTCGTTCTTTTTCATCTTTGTTGAACTCCTCTGGTGCAGCATCTCTCACGTTAAACTTTACTCACATAACTACTAATCCAGGTTATTAAAAACACTAATACAGCACTTTTTATTATCATTATTATTATTATTATTATTATTATTATTATTGTTATTATTATTATTATTATCATCATCACAAAACTTGTCAGACAAGAGACAGGACAGCAGGTGAGTCACTGGCTCAACTGAACAAACCAAACTTTTGATTTCATCACATTTCACAAAGTTTCTGTGACAGCAGACGGATTTAAAAAAAAACACACACGCTGCACCTATTGTCTTATAATACATTTTACTCTGAAAATATTCAGACTTTACTATAAAAATATTACAACTTTATTCTGAAAATATTCAGACTTTACTCTGAAAATATTCAGACTTTACTCTAAAAATATTCAGACTTTACTCTAAAAATATTACAACTTTATTCTGAAAATATTAAGACTTTATTCTAAAAATATTCAGACTTTACTATAAAAATATTACAACTTTACTCTGAAAATATCACAATTTTATTGATAAAATATGAAAATATTCAGACTTTACTCTAAAAGTATTACAACTTTATTCTGAAAATATTCAGACTTTGAAAATATTCAGACTTTACTATAAAAATATTACAACTTTACTCTGAAAATATCACAATTTTATTGATAAAATATGAAAATATTCAGACTTTATTCAGGAAATATTACTTTTTTAAAACTAATAAAATACTATGTTACTTTTGCGTAGCATTAGCGTAGACGGTATAGTTAGCATTTCAAAAAAGTAACATTAGCATCATTAAAAACATCACATTAGCATCTTTTCCTGTCAGAGAGTAAAGAAACCAGAAAATATTCACATTTAAGAAGCTGAAATCAGAGAATTTGGACTTTTATTTTTACTGAAACAACAAAATAAAATAGTATGTGATTAACAGTCAATTCATAATTGATTAATTGATTAATCCTTGATTAACACCCCCCCACACCCCACCCATGTGAGGATGAACCACTGAACTCTGCTTTTCTACATTTTTTATTGTTTGTGCAGCGTTGATGATGAAGCTGTTTTTATATTTGTAATAATTAACAAACTAATTATAATAAATAAATATACATTTCATGTTGAGAAAATGTTTGATTTTATTTGAACTGGTGAGTGAAAACTGAGGTAGTTTTCAGGTGCAGTATAGAAACTGGGTGCTCCGGGCCATTTTTTATGTTTTAATAAAAATGAACTAAAATTATCGCAAAATCTGTTATGCTGCATGTCTTTGGACTGTGGGAGGAAGTCAGAGTACCCGGAGAGAACCCACGCAGATACAAGGAGAACATGCAAACTCCACACAGAAAGGCCCTGCCAGCTCAGAGAGTCGAACTCAGGACCTTCTTGCTGTGCGGCGGCAGCACTAACCACTGCGCCACCGAGCCACCCCTATGAGCTGACCAATATTTATGATATCGAGAATGATTTCACATGAAGCAGATCAGAATGATTTGGATTCAGGTGGAACAGCAGAACAGACTCAGAGAAACAGGACGTTCCATCATGGCTTCAGTCACTAAAATGTTCTTTAAACTGTCTGTGAATGATGTTAATGTGACCTGAAACCAAAGAGTTTGTTCATCAGTTTAAAAGTACTGAAGATAGAAAAACATTCACTGACACATTTAATGATCGTATATATGATCAGGAGTGTTTACTGTCTAATACACAGAGGTGAGAAGTAACTAAGTATTAAATACTAGTCAATGTACTTAAGTAGAGTTTTCAGGTATCTGTACTTTAATGGAGTAGTTATTAATTTTTCTGACATCTCTTTACTTTTACTCCCTACATTTAAACACAAATATCTTAAAGACAGGCTCGTTACTTTAGTTTTAATGACTTTGAGGTGAATTATTATTTTTATTTTACTATCGCAAAAAGACGTAACAAGACAAAATCAACGTAACAATACATAACAAGACAAGGCAAAAACAATGTAACAAACAAATACATAGATAAAAATGTAACAAGATGAAAGTGAAGTAACCAGACAAAGACGAGATAAAAGACATAAAGGAGACTCTGGTGGAGAAAAAGTTCACTTCAGTTTGCTTTGCACAGAAACAGTCAGTCACAACGTTTTACTTTTATACTCTGAGGACATTTCAGAGTCTGAACTTTTTCACTTTTACTGCAGTAAACAAGTTTTACTCGAGTATCTGTACTTGTACTGCAGTAAAGACTGAGAGGACTTTTACCTCCTCTGATAAAAACATGCTCCTCCAAACGGTTCAATGACCATCTCATGTAAAGTAGTGAAGCTAAGAGAAAAGATTTACAGTTTTTATGAAACAATCGAATGACCAGAAACAATGGTGTTGTTGCAGCACCTCACAGATGAGCAGGTCACATTTATTTCCTCAACAAGCTCACTTTTCATTGGACTTTTTCTACATTTTTCGGATGTGAATATTTTGATCCTTCCACCATGAAGTGACGTCTCGACTGGTCGAGATCGTCACTGAAAAACTGTGGGATGTCTGTTTTTTTACAGGGTGAGGACGTTAAAGGTTTAAAACTGATCAGTAAATTAATCACTTTCTGATCATTAGAACTGCAGCTGATCAATGATGGCACATTTTCAGGTCGAAGATGAAACTCAGTAAGTACCATGATGTTGTGATGTTCTCCAGTTTTCAGTTGGTATTTCCTGTTTTATTTTGGTAAACTCCCCTCTGTCTTTGTTTCAGATTCTTCACTTCCTGCCCCTGTGTGCAGGGCCGGCCCTCAGTAACTGTGTTGCTGTTTTCTTGTGACATTAAAGTCGTGTTTTGATTCTGAAGAAATTAAACTGAACAACCTCAGTGATTTTAAACTGACCAGCTGGATAGAAAGTAAAGAATGAATTATTCATTTTAGCTCAAACTTTTGCCTGCTGGTAGGAATGGGTCATGATTTTCAAATGTTCGAATAGTCATTAAATCATAAATAGTTCATGTGACTATGGTTTCATTTTTTAAAATCCGTTTTCCCTTGTTTGTTTCCTTTGTTTACTGGCACCTGGAAATAATGCGATGCTACCAGATCTGGTTTTATTACAGGCCCAGGTAGTATCACCAACAGGACGTCTGCAGACCCTAATGTGTTTTATTTCAGAGCGACTGGCTGTTTACTGATCATTTACTGGCTCCAAACTAACTGACACCAGGTCAGAGAAGCAGCACAGGTCATTACATCAGCCCCGAGCCTCAGAGGACAGAAGAGCTGACAGGACAAAAAGTTTATCTTTGTTGACAACATGTGTGACTGCTTTCTTTCTGAGCGCCTGCCACCATCAGTTCAAGCTCAGTGATGGATAAATACCAGCTGCTGTGACCCGACTTCAAACTGGAAGGATGCCAGTGTTGCAGAGTTTGTGCTGTTTTAGTGTTTCCTCTGTAGCTCATCCTGATACCACTGAAGGAGCCCGTTCAGTAACCATGGTAACTGATACCACTGAAGGAGCCCGCTCAGTAACCATGCTAACTGATACCACTGAAGGAGCCGTTCAGTAACCATGGTAACTGATACCACTGAAGGAGCCCGCTTAGTAACCATGGTAACTGATACCACTGAAGGAGCCCGCTCAGTAACCATGGTAACTGATACCACTGAAGGAGCCTGTTCAGGTAACTGATACCACTGAAGGAGCCCGCTCAGTAACCATAGTAACTGATACCACTGAAGGAGCCCGCTCAGTAACCATAGTAACTGATACCACTGAAGGAGCCTGTTCAGGTAACTGATACCACTGAAGGAGCCCGCTCAGTACCATGGTAACTGATACCACTGAAGGAGCCCGCTCAGTAACCATGGTAACTGATACCACTGAAGGAGCCCGCTCAGTAAATATGGAACTGATACCACTGAAGGAGCCCGCTCAGTAACCATGGTAACTGATACCACTGAAGGAGCCTGTTCAGGTAACTGATACCACTGAAGGAGCCCGCTCAGTAACCATGGGAACTGATACCACTGAAGGAGCCCGCTCAGTAACCATGGTAACTGATACCACTGAAGGAGCCCGCTCAGTAACCATGGTAACTGATACCACTGAAGGAGCCTGTTCAGGTAACTGATACCACTGAAGGAGCCCGCTCAGTAACCATAGTAACTGATACCACTGAAGGAGCCCGCTCAGTAACCATGGTAACTGATACCACTGAAGGAGCCCGCTCAGTAACCAAGGTAACTGATACCACTGAAGGAGCCTGTTCAGGTAACTGATACCACTGAAGGAGCCCGCTCAGTAACCAAGGTAACTGATACCACTGAAGGAGCCTGTTCAGGTAACTGATACCACTGAAGGAGCCGCTCAGTAACCATAGTAACTGATACCACTGAAGGAGCCCGCTCAGTAACCATGGTAACTGATACCACTGAAGGAGCCTGTTCAGGTAACTGATACCACTGAAGGAGCCCGCTCAGTAACCATGGTAACTGATACCACTGAAGGAGCCCGCTCAGTAGCCATGGTAACTGATACCACTGAAGGAGCCTGTTCAGTAACCATGGTAACTGATACCACTGAAGGAGCCTGTTCAGGTAACTGATACCACTGAAGGAGCCCGCTCAGTAACCATGCTAACTGATACCACTGAAGGAGCCTGTTCAGTAACCATAGTAACTGATACCACTGAAGAAGCCCGCTCAGTAACCATGGTAACTGATACCACTGAAGGAGCCCGCTCAGTAACCATGGTAACTGATACCACTGAAGGAGCCCGTTCAGTAACCATGGTAACTGATACCACTGAAGGAGCCTGTTCAGGTAACTGATACCACTGAAGGAGCCCGCTCAGTAACCATAGTAACTGATACCACTGAAGGAGCCTGTTCAGTAACCATAGTAACTGATACCACTGAAGGAGCCTGTTCAGGTAACTGATACCACTGAAGGAGCCCGCTCAGTAAACCATGGGAACTGATACCACTGAAGGAGCCCGCTCAGTAACCATGGTAACTGATACCACTGAAGGAGCGCGCTCAGTAACCATGGTAACTGATACCACTGAAGGAGCCCGTTCAGGTAACTGATACCACTGAAGGAGCCCGTTCAGGTAACTGATACCACTGAAGGAGCCTGCTTTGTGGCAGGTTCACTGTCGGGTTTCATTCCTCTGTGTGTTGAAGACAGCTCCCTCACGTGTCTTTTTGTGCTCACATCACTTCTGTCTGAGCAGAAACACAAGTATAGATGTTTTCCTATGTGACCAAGCATGAATTTACATGTTTAGTTTACTTTCAAAGAACATATTCATTTTTAAAGAGTTAAGAAAATCACATCTCACAATATTTACTGTCAAAAACCAACAACACTCTTGTATTTATCTGTCTTTGAATAACTGTTGAATAGTGAGAACATCAAATAGCACTGGCTTGAAATGGCCATCTCACTGTCCACTGTCCTGATCGTATGTGATTCTGGAGTCCCTCCTGTCCAGCCAATAGACACTGTGAGGCGTTCATGCCAAAATAAAGACTTTTTTCTCTCATTTTAGTACCAAACCAAATATCCTGTAGATGTAAAACTTGTTTATTTGTTGTGTTTATTCTGATCAGTGTTCATTTACCTGAAGTTGTTCTCACTTCATAACTTTAACCAGGATGTTAATAATGTTATGTTCATTATGTTAAAGTTCAGTGTTTCTCCAACAGATCAGACAGTAAACTTTGTTCAGTCTAAAACAACTTTATTGATTTATTCTCAGTGTTTCCATGGCGACTCTAGTAGTAGCTGTCCATGATGCGTCTCATGCTCATGAACCTCATGTTGCCCATGTAGCCCATGTTGCTGAAGTTCCTGTACTCTCCAGGCCTCATGTACATCATCCTGCCTCTGTAGTGGGGCTGCTCGTACATCAGCCAGTGTCCGTCCATCACGTGACATGACATGCAGTTGGACATGCGGAAACGATCCATGATGTTGTCGCAGTCGTCCATCAGCTCGTAACTCTGACCACCAAAGTTCTCCCTCTCATAGATCTTCATCCTGTATGAGCCACGATGCTGAAACACATCAATAATCCATCAATCAGTCATCAATAATCAGTCTGATCAGTCAAAAAACACTATAGCAAGATGAAAAACAAGGAAAAAGACATAACAAGACAGAAGAGACACAACAAGATGAAAAATAACAAGACAAAAAAAAAAATGTAAAAGACGTAAAAAGTCTGAAAGTGTGTGTGTGTGTGTGTGTGTGTGTGTGTGTGTGTGTGTGTGTGTGGTTACCATGGGGATCATGCGGCAGGACCTGATGCAGTCGCTCATTCCCATCATGCTCATGTAATCAGAGTACTCGCCCCTCCTCAGGAAGTACTGGTTGCCCATGAAGTTGGTGCGGTCGTAGACCATGAAGCAGCCTCTCTCCACCCTGCAGGAGTGACACCTGCTCAGGTAGGACGACATGTCGGCACAGTCGCTGCTGCACTCGTAAGAACGGCCCTGGAAGTTCCTGTCCTCGTAGAACACAACCTGAGACAGACACAGAGAGGACAGAGGGGACACAGGGGACAGAGGGGACAGAGGACAGAGGGGGCAGAGGACAGATTTAAATCCTGGGACCCTGTTAGATTTCTGTTTGATGACATCATCAAATCAAGGTGATAGCTGATTGGTTCAGATGTTGAATCAACAACATAAAGTTTTATTCTGTTGATGGAAAAATGAGGCTGAATGTAATAATTATACAAATCATGTCCTACCAAAAAAACTTTAAAAATGTCAATACCAACACTCTAAATATATTTTTAATATATATGAAATATATGTCATTTATGAAGCGTTTTTTGTTTTCATTGTTTTCATTTCTAAACTTGCTCTGTGTCAGAAAACAGACTAACAATTTAACAATGTTAAAAATGGTGAAAAATAATTGTGTCACAATCGTGTCAGTTGAAAAACAGGTCCAAACGTGAAAACAGGTGGAGCGCACAGACATACGCCACCTGTTTTCACATGCTTGGACCTGTTTTTCAACTACAGATCAATTTGGCAACAATTTTTCCACTTATCAATTAGTTGTTTGGTCCATAAAATGTCAGCAAATGCGGATCAAAGTCCAAGAAGACGTTCTCAAACGTCTTGTTTTGGAGCATATGTCAGTGTGCTTCACCAGTAGGAGACAGACACAGAGAGGACAGAGAGGACAGAGTTACACCTGACACTCCTGTCGACTGTGTCTCAGTCTGGTTCTTCTGTCCCAGTTCAGGTCTTTTCACACCAACAGCAGTGCGAATAGACAGCACGAAAATTGACCCTTTGCTAAGCCCTGCCCTCCTTAGTTACTGTTGCTATGCATGTCAGGCTCTCTCTTCTCACAGCACGTGTGCAGTTTGCAGATTTAAGAAAGCTTGATTCAGTCGTTGGTTCCAGTAAACTGAAGCAGCTTCTCATTTCCAGCCGACAGATAAAGTGACGATTCTCTCATGCAGATTTCAGGGAAGCTAGCAAATGTAAGCTAATGCTAATGTAAGCTAATGCTAACGCTTAAAGTCTGCAGAGAAGTCTGCCTCCAGCTGACTGTTAAAACAAGAAACCTGTGAAAGTGTATAAAAAAATCAGCTTTTCAGGGTTTTGTGTCATTTTAGTTTAAGCTGATGTTAAATGAAGTGCACTTACTGCCATTTCTCCACTATTGATTAAGTATTGATTTAATATACTGCATCTCTAACTGGTTAAATTCTTAACAGTGATTAATTGATTAATGATTAATGGTTAACCTGCTGCTGAACTGATCTGATTGATGTTGGGTTCCTCAGCTGAGAACAAACTGAGAACGTGTTTGGTTCTAACTAAAAACAGATGTTGTGTTTGTTCTGAGTTGTGAAAGTGAGTGAAAGTTGTTCTCACCCTGCCCATCATGTTCATGCTGCTGGACGTCATGTTGCCTTTCTGTGGTTGCTCAGCTGGTTGCTGGTTGCTGGTTGCTGTGGAGGTGTGTGTGTTACCTGCGCAGCAGCTGCTGCTCTTTATAGCACCTGAGCAGCTGAAGCCTTTTGTGGCAAAGAGCCTGAGCCAGCAGCCGCAGTCATAAAGAGACGCTCAGTGTTCGGCAGTTCTCTTAGAAAACACACACAAAGAGCAGCTGAATGTGTACCTGTGTCTCCTTCACCAATCAGAGGCCTCCAGAGCACCACGCTTTCTGGAACAACAACACACACACACACACACACACACACACACACACACACACACACACACACAGTGTTAGAAACACACAAAGAGACACACAGACAGCTGAATATCTTTGGTTGTGGACAAAATGAGACATTTTAGGACGTCATCTTGGACTTTCAGAAACTCTGATCAACATTCTGTTCTGTCTTTTTATGATTTTTCTGTGTCGCTGCATCTTTTTTTTTTTTTGTTTGTTACGTTGTTTCTGGTATTGTCGTGTCATTTTTTGTCCTGTTACATCTTTTTTGTCTTGTTTTATCCTTTGTTCTTACAGCTTTTACATCATTTTTCGTCTCACTACATTGTTTTTCTTCTTGTTACATCTTGTTACGTTGATTTTAATCGTTACATTAGCGTGTAAAATAAATATAATCCTCTCAAAGTCAATACAACCAAAGTAATGTGCCTGTTTTACATACATGTTCACATATCACATGCTGGATATTCATATATACACATATACAGCTCTGGAAAAATTAAGAGACCACTGCAAAATTATCAGCTTCTTTGATTTAGCTATTTATAGGTATGTGTTTGAGTAAAATGAACATTTTTGTTTTATTCTACAAACTACTGACAACATTTCTCCCAAATTCCAAATAAAAATATTGTTATTGAGAGCATTTTTTTTGCAGAAAAGAACAAATGGTCAAAATAACAGAAAAGATACAGTGTTTTCAAACCTTAAATAATGCAAAGAAAACAAGTTCATATTCATTTTTAAACAACACAGTACTAATGTTTTAACTTAGGAAGAGTTCAGAAATCAATATTTGGTGGAAATAACCCTGATTTTGAATCACAGCTTTCATGCGTCTTGGCATGCTCTCCACCAGTCTTTCTCATTGCTGTTGGGTGACTTTATTTCACTCCTGGCACAAAAATTCAAGCAGCTCAGTTATGTTTGATGGCTTGTGACCATCATTCTTCCTCTTGATCACATTCCAGAGGTTTTCAATGGGGTTCAGGTCTGGAGATTGGGCTGACTATGACAGGGTCCTGATCTAGTGGTCCTTCATCCACACCTTGATTGACCTAGCTGTGTGGCATGGCACATTGTCCTGCTGGAAGACCCAATCCTCGGAGTTGGGGAACATTGTCAGAGCAGGAGGAAGGAAGTTTCCTTCCAGAATAACTTGTGGCCTCTGGCATTGCTGAAGCACCCCCAGATCATCACCGATCCTCCACCAAATTTCACAGTGGGTGTGAGACACTGAGGCTTGTAGGCCTCTCCAGGGGCCTCATGTACAAAGGGTGCATACGCACAAAAACGTGGCGTACGCTCTTTTCCACGGCAAAGTTCAGATGTATCAAGAGTGAAATGACCGTGGAAATGTGCGGTGCCTCACGCCAACTTCATGGCTGGCGTACGCACGTTTCCACAGCTGTTGATCCTTTGGCGACACTTAGAGGTGATGCTGGGAAACTGCTATAATAAATAAATGTGAAAACAATTAGTCCTCAGACTGAGTGATGCGCACACGTGAACAATTAACACACCCACGTGTCTGCAATTACATGAGTGGATATAAAAGAATGCGCAAAGTGGTGCAAAAAATACCGCTAAAAACAATGGCTGCCTTAGCAATATTAGAAGACATTGTAAATGGTGCAATACGGAGAGAGCGTGTGTTCAGAGACAGAGAGGATTTACTGGCACATGATGACAACTGGCTCATCAGTCGCTTTAGGTTCCCGAGGGCAATCCTCCTGGAACTGTGCGCAGAGCTGCAGCCGGCCTTGGAGCGCAACACAGCGAGGAGCCATACGCTGCCTGTGCCCATACAGGTGCTGACGACACTGGGGTTCCTAGCAACCGGGGCATTGCAGAGGGAGCTGGCCGACCGATCGGGACTGTGCCAGTCGACCCTGAGCCGAGCCATGCCAGCCGTGTGGGACAGAATTATCCGCATGTCAGCCAGGTATATCAAATTCCCATACAATGCAGCTGAACAGGTCAACATTAAAGCACAATTTGCAGCGAGAGCAGGTTTTCCTAATGTAATCAGAGCTATCGACTGCACACACATTGCCATAAAAGCGCCATCACATGATGAATTTGTATATGTAAACAGGAAACATTTCATTCGATCAATGTACAGATCATATGTGATGCGCAAATGCAATTAACCAACATTGTGGGAGGTGGCCTGGTTCAACGCACGATTCATACATTCTGAGTAACAGCATGGTTGGGAACAGACTACAAGCTGGCACTGTGCGCGATGGGTGGCTTCTTGGTGAGTAAATTTATTCGTGTAATTGTCCTAATAGTAATCCCCGTGATGCGCATTGAGTATGTGCGCCCCCAAATTCTATCCCGTCTTCACAGTATCATTACTAGTCAGTGGTTAAAGTTAGTGACTTGCTGTTTTTTGCTGGTTAAACTACAGCTTAAGATCTTTCTAACAAGCCCCTGATTGTCTCTATGTGCAAAGTACTCATGTTAATAACCCCGTGCGTAAAGTGTGAAATGTCTTAATCAGCTTCACCTTTTCCCTGGCGCACTTCTGCACTAATTTGCAACAACAGTGTGTGATCCATGTAAGTAGTGTATAAAATAAACGAATGGAAACTGTAAAGTTTACTTTGTGTGCTTTCAATTGACCGCAGGCGACCGTGGCTACCCACTTAAGAGCTGGCTGATGACCCCTCTCACCAACCCTCAGACTGACCAAGAGCGGAGGTACAATGACGTCCATTCCTGCACTCAGTCAGTCGTTGAGAGGACAATCGGTCTGCTGAAGGGACGGTGGCGCTGCCTGGACAGGACTGGGGGTATGCTGCTGTACAGTCCCGAGAAGGTGTGCCGCATTGTGATGGCGTGCGGCGTCCTCCACAATGTGGCACACCGGCACGCCATACCACTGCCAGAGCAGCATATCCCCCCACCAGACGAACCAGAAGCTGGACCCATGAATGTGCATCCTACCCAGGAGGCCATTCGGGCCCGGCAACATTTGATTTCAACCATGTAAAAGAGGCAAGGACGCAGAATTCACTTATTCACCAATGCATTTATTGATTCACCGATATTTGTGAGGACGCCTATCAGTTGATCTAGGCGATCATTTATGCCGCCTATTGCTCTGACGATTTTTTGTTGTGACTCCAGCACAGCACGGGTGAGGACACGGCCAGTCGGGCGGACAGCGGCAGCAGCGCGGCAGCAGCAGCAGGCAGCAGCAGGAGCAGCAGCAGCAGGAGCAGCAGCCGGTGGTTGCAGCGTACTGGCGCCGGAGACGCTGGGGATGCTGGAGGAATCCCCCGAGCCTGTGACGCCGGAGACGCCGGGGACGGTGGAGGAATCCCCCGAGCCTGTGGCACGTGGCTGCGACTGCGTGTCCTCTCCTGTGTTTTAAAATAAATTGAGTAATCAAACACGAGTCAAAGTCTTTGTTATCCTCTTTGATATGCTGGCATGTTTGAATTTAGATTCAAAAGATTTCAAACCAAATGATACCATACATACAGCATTTATGCATTAACCTCTATCTTATAGGGCTGTGAGCAGGCTACACATTTGGTGTGAGTTACACAAATACATAGGTATTTACCTTGGGGGTAATCAGAGTCACCCACATGTGCTCCCACCACCCCTGAGAGAGCGGTGTCACTCACAATCGCAGCGACTCTCTGTTCAAACAGCGTGGGCCCCTCTTCTCCTGTCCCCCCGCCTGTTTTGGCCACACTTTGGCGGTGGGCAGTCATCCTCCGCTTCACATCCACCTTGATGTCGGACCACTTCTTTTTCAACTCTGCTTGTGTGCGCTTCTCTGACCCCACAGCGTTGACAGCTTCACACACACTCTCCCACTCACTCCTCTTGCGTTTGTTACTTATGCCGGAGGACAACGTGCCAAAGAGCACATTTTTGTGGGCCTCCACTTCAGCAAGTAGTGCCTCCAATTTGCTTTCTGTGAAATTCTTTTTTTTCCCCGTCTTACTCATTCTTTCCTACTTTTCTGATCGTGCAGAGAGGGGAATCTCAGGTGCAGGGCTCATTTAAATATGATTTGCGTATTTAAATGGGGGCTTGGACAGGGAGGGGTCTGGTACTCCAACATGTGCGCTCAATTCCACGTTGATTGGGATGTACAAAGGAAATGTGCTTGGATTCATGCGTGCGCACAGATTCATACATCTGGATATTTTTGTGCGTACGACGTTTTCTGGATTTGAGCGTACGCCATGTTTCAGTAGGAAATCCACGCAAGTCTTTGTACATGAGGCCCCAGGTCTCCGCCTAACTATTAAATGACCAGATGTTGGGCAAAGCTGAAAACGACTCATCAGAGAAGATGACCTTACTCCAGGGCTCTATGTCTTATGGTCTTTTGCAAACCTCAGCCTGGCTCCTCTTTGCTTCTCGTTGATGAAGGGCTTTTTTCTAGCTTTACACGACTTGAACTCTGCCTCTAGGTGCCTGTTTCGAACCGTTCTCGACATGCACGTGACCTCAGCTGCCCTTTGGCCTTCTTTTTGTAGGTCACTTGATGTCATCTTATGGTTGCTGAGTGAC
Organism: Lutjanus argentimaculatus; assembly: GCA_034769285.1. Taxonomy (NCBI): domain Eukaryota; kingdom Metazoa; phylum Chordata; class Actinopteri; order Lutjaniformes; family Lutjanidae; genus Lutjanus; species Lutjanus argentimaculatus. Next base: position 4,702,533 of record JAWZSL010000039.1, on the reverse strand, counting down.
ATTAGAATGAGTTGACGGTCATCCCGGTCAGTGGAGAGACGTTTTTGCCCTCTGCCGGTCTGTAGCTTTGTTGTCCCCAATGTCTGCTTCTTGACCTTGTTCTTATGAACCGCCGTCTTAGGAATTTTAAGGATGGAGGCAACCTGACACTCACCGTATCCCTCTGCTGGTAAAGTCAGAATTGAGCCCTTCTTTTCCTCACTCAGAACTTTTCTTTTCAACTCTTTTGGCTAGTCAATAGTTATTTTTTTGATTCCAACTACTTTTGAGGTACTACTAGCAGTGTTTTTGCCATCCAGCTGGTCCTATTGGATAGTGATGACCACAGCAGTGGTTTTTATACTTTTCCTCATTAAATAAGATTGGGTTCAGATGATCACCTAATCAGTACTCATTAAGTAGAATGAGGTGTGCTTGTGTTGGAATTCAACAGACAGGAATGGAAAAGCTGTCATACATGTAGAGATGCTGATTTCAGAAAAATCTGCAGTGGTCTACATATATATATGTATTTACACACACACACACACACACACACACACACACACACACACACACACATATATATGTACACCAATCAGGCATAACATCCTGACCACTGACAGGTGAAGTAAATAACACTGATTATCTCCTCATCACGGCTCCTGTTAGTAGGTGGGATATATCAGGCAGCAAGTGAACATTTGGCCTCAAAGTTGATGTGTTAGAAGCAGGAAAAATGATAAATATATGATATGTGACTTATTGTTAGAATAATCTGTAGCTATTGTTTTTATATTTGTCAGTCAGTGAAGAAAGACTCACAGATCACTGATTTCATACTTGCCAACTCCTCCTATTTTTCCAGGAGACTCCTATTTTTCAACCCCCTTTCCATTTTTCCTCCTGGGATCATAATTCCCCTGTATTTCTCCTGATTATAGGCACATTTCACAGTTTGTTTCTTTTTCATTAATACAACATGTTTCGGACGCTGTATGTGTATAAAAATAAAAGTTGAGTGTTTCCAAACCAGACATCGTAAGAAGAATTCCCATTTCTTAATGGACATTTTTAAGGAAAAGGGCATGAATTTGTGAAGGAATGACAGAAAACTGATGAGTATTACTTTATGCCAGATAGTTCATAGCAACTTCATGTTTTGTTGAGATATTATTGATTGGTGGGTTACTGTAAGTCTTCAGTGGTGTGTTGCTTCAGTCTTGTAATTGTTTGCTGGTTTGTGGAACAGATTGTAACTGCTGTTGTGACTGTTTCTTGAAATCTTAGTACTGATCAAAACAAAAGTGACTCAGCATCCAAAAGTTGTCACAGTGTTCACATTTACAGTTGTAACGCTTTAGATTACAGCCCAAAACATACTGTGTAATTAATTACCCAGTAACTAAATGTAAGAAAATAAGAACTAAGAGGGTTTTAGATTACAGCCTGCATACCCTGTAGTGACCCTGTAGTTACCCCGTAATTACCCTGTAATTACCAGTGCACCAACTCTGGACTCTTTTAAATCTCAGCTAAAGAGGCACCTTTTCCTGCTGGCTTTCGCCAGCTAGTTGTGTTTTTTGTTTGTTCATGTCATGTGTTTTGTGGTTGTCTGTGTGATTTTGTGGTTGTTTGCAATTGTGAAGTGACCTTGGGTTTCTTGAAAAGCGCTATATAAAATTGATTTATTATTATTGTTATTATTATTATTATTATTATTATAGTTACCCTGTAATTACCCTGTAGTTACCCTCTAGTTACCCTGTAGTTACCCTGTAATTACCCTGTAGTTACCCTGTAATTACCTGTAGTTACCCTGTAATTACCCTGTAGTTACCCTGTAGTTTCTGTAATTACCCTGTAATTACCTGTAGTTACCTGTAATTACCCTGTAGTTACCCTGTAATTACCCTGTAGTTACCCTGTTGTTACTGTAATTACCCTGTAATTACCCTGTAGTTACCCTGTAGTTACCCTGTAATTACTCTGTAATTACTCTGTAGTTACTCTGTTGTTACCCTGTAGTTACCCTGTAATTACCCTGTAATTACTCTCTAAATAATGTAACAGAGGAGAACAGTGCTTTAGTTTACATTCAAACAGAACTTTATTGCTACTGTGGCATTAATAGAGTTCAGTAAAGTTGATTCAAACAGAACTTTATTGCTCCTGTGCCTTTGACAGAGTTCAGTAGTAGCTGTCCATGATGCGTCTCATGCTCATGAACCTCATGTTGCCCATGTAGCCCATGTTGCTGAAGTTCCTGTACTCTCCAGGCCTCATGTACATCATCCTGCCTCTGTAGTGGGGCTGCTCGTACATCAGCCAGTGTCCGTCCATCACGTGACACGACATGCAGTTGGACATGCGGAAACGATCCATGATGTTGTCGCAGTCGTCCATCAGCTCGTAACTCTGACCGCCAAAGTTCTCCCTCTCATAGATCTTCATCCTGTATGAGCCACGGTGCTGAAACACATCAATAATTAATCCATAACCAATATTAAAGGTACATAACACAATTAAAGTAACATAATTAAAAAAATAATAAAATAATAAAAGCAAGTCCATCTCTGTCTTTTTCCCAGTCTCTGATTCTGTGTCTCTAAAACACTTTATGAAATCAGTCAGCCCTGATGGTCAATGTTCTTCAAACTTAATAAAGTATTTTTTTTTACAGTTTCACATGTTGCCTCCAACAGGAGCAGCTGCAGCTCAGTGAAGAACTGATTCTTCAAGAAGAGGAAATGACAAAACAAATCAGATTTGTTTGTGCCTGAACAGCTGTTGGTTCAACTTAACATCTGAAACTTATTGAACATGTTTTTTCAGTACAACTAATATCAAGTTTATTTTACCAGAAATTACACTAGCTTTGGTTAAACTTTTTTACAGTGTGCAACCAAATTTAATTGTTCAGACTGAAACATAACCAATAAACTACAGAATGTTTTTTTTAATAACAGAGCTGCCCTTTAAGAAATGTCGAAGTCTCTTGTTAATTTATATTTAATCTAAACAACTTGACAAATCCATTAATCATCAGTGTTTATAAAGAATTCCTAAAAGATAAAAGCTAAACTCCTAAAACATCTTAATTTCTTCATTATTTATAAAAGATCCTTGACTTCCTTCTCATTTCCACACTAACCTTTAATATACTGAGGAAGTTTCCTGCACAGTTTATGGAGTTTTAAGGGTTAAAAAGAACAAAGGGCATGAAATCCTGAATTTTCACTATGATTAATGAATAATTACCTTCCTTTGCTTAATGTTATTTGATTTTTAATGTCTTTAAACCACCTTAAACAGTGCAGATAATCCAGAGAAACACCTTAACACATTAGAATCCAGTAAGTGTTCATTGATTCACCATAAACTTCTATTTAGTCAATTTTAAGTTTTTTTTCCCCACAAACTTCAGTTTGAGAGTCAACTTTTAAAGTATTTTCAATATTTATTTTTACTGATTGATTTTAATTATATTTACAAAGTTGTGTAGTAATGGATTACCTGTACATGACTTGACTGAGGCTTTTGATCTGGTCGATCAACTTCTCAACGTGTTGTCATACTGTCATATTCTCTACCTCTGTGTGTGTGTGTGTGTGTGTGTGTGTGTTGTATGTGTGATTGCCTGAGTGGAGACAGGTGTGTCAGAGGTGGAGCACAGCTTCACCAGCTGCAGCTCATCCTTTATCAAGACCTCTACAAAGACCCAGCCCTGCCACATCCTCTTCACCAGATCATAGTGTCTGACTCAGTCAGTCTGCGTTTCAGCCTTCTTGATAAATTTTACTCCTTACCAGCTTCATTCATTTACCACATTTTTATTCTGCCACCAATTCTGTCTGCTCCACTTCGGCCCTGGTCTCCAGCCTTCCTGCCTTGGATCCTGCACCTCTTCACCCAGTCTCCAGACCTGCTTACCACCCTCACTGAGCCCAGCATCAGCCCCAGCCTCAGCCTCATCAAACCCTCCTCTGCAGCTCAGCCAGCTTCAGCCCAGCTACCCATCCAAGCCCCAGCTAACCCTGCAGCTCAACTCAGCCAGCCACAGCCCAGATCCTCCACTATCCAGCTTTGAAATAAATATTCCTTTAATCCTAAACTCCTAGTCTCCTGCTTCTCTGTGTCTTGCACTTGGGTTCACCCGCTCAGCTTTTGTCTACTCTGAGTGGGGAATGAGTCCTTACCCCAAGTGAGGGAGTTCAAGTATCTCGGGGTCTTGTTCTCGAGTGAGGGGACAATGGAGCGTGAGATGGGCTGGAGAATCTAAGCAGCAGAAGCAGTGTTGCATTAGCTTTACTGCACCATTTTGATGAAAAGGGAGCTGAGCCAGAAGGCAAAGTCTCCATCTAACCAGTCAATCTTCATTCATGAAGGGGTCATGACTGAAAGAATGAGATCACAGATACAAGCAGCTGTAATGTGTTTTCTCAGGAGGGTGGCTGGCATCTCCCTTAGGGACAAGGTGAGAAGCTCAGTCATCTGTGAGGAACTCAGAGAAGAGCCGCTGCTCCTTTGGGTAGAAAGGAGCCAGTTGAAGTGGTTTGTCTTGTAAGGATGCCACCTGGTCGCCTCCCTAGGGAGGTGTTCCAAGCACATCCAGCTGGAAGGAGGCTACGGGGCAGACCAAGGACTAGGTGGAGGGATTATATCTCCACCCTGGCCTGAAGAACACCTCAGGATCCTCCAGTCAGAGCTGGTTAATGTTGTCAGCAAAAGAGAAATCTGGGGGCCCCTGCTGGAACTGTTACTTCCACGACCCAACTTCAGAGAAGCAGCTGAAGATGGATGTACGGATGGATGGATTTGATTGTTCAGACAGAAATGCTGACTTGACTAAGGATTTTCAAGTCTTTCCATGAACGATTATTTTCATTACTGATTAATCTGATGATCATTTTCTCAAATATTTGACTAATTAATCCTTTCACAATCTTGTCAGTTGAAAAACTGGTCCAAACATCCACCTGTCAGTTGAGACACTCTACTTAGCTCTTTTGTTTCTGTTCTGAAATCAATAAATAAAAAAACCTTTACCTTTGTTTTTATGTTTTACATCTTCTTACTATGGGATCAGTTGTACATGTTGATAATCTCACCTCTATAATTATGTTTTAAAACTTTATTACATTAATACTTGTACTAATAAGGCCAGTCTGCATACTGCTCACTTTGGAAAGGCAAGAAGCTCAGAATAATGACTTCAGTGTATTTAAACATATTTCTGTCACCATTCCAGAGCCAAATGAATATGCAGCAAAGGAAGAAATAAAATATTTATCCTCAGAGTAAATAAAAATCTGACTTTCAAAGCATTATGACATTATAATCAAGTTCCAACAGCAAACTGTGCAACTGAATTTGTTTGATTTTTTTTTTAATTTAAAAAAACATGAAAACACAACATTTATGATGCATTTCTCAAATATTCTCAGATGTTCACCTTGTTCATGTTGGCTTTTACTGGTTTCACTTCAGAACACCTTTTATTTCCATAGAGCCACATTACACATAATATAAACCTCCCAACAACATTGAAATATTAATAAACAAAAGAATACCAATGAATATTGCAGAGTTCAATGCTGTACAGGCAGATAAAAAGCTGCCGTTCTCTCCACTCAGATTGAATTGATGTAGTACCTCAATTCAGCCACTAGATGAAGACAGAGACAGTGTGATTCTATGAAAGGCTGAGGACCAAATTTTATCAAATTTATTTTTACCAAATAACAAAATGATTAATGGAAAAAATCACTGACAGATTATCAATAATGAAAATGGGACGTACGTCTGTGAACTCCACGTCTGGACCGATTTTTCAAGCTTTTCCTAAACAATTGTATTTCAGCTGGTCAGGTCATGACAGGATGAATTAATCAATTAATCAGGATAATGATGGACAGATGAATCAATAATTAAATCAAGTGTTAGTTGTAGCCCTGGTTATGTGTATTCAGTAACTGATCCAACCCTGTTTATCATGTTAAAGATCTGTCCTGTGATTGGTCAGCTGTTGTCAGTTTGTGATTGGCTGCGATCAGCTGTGTGTGTGTGTGTGTGTGTGTGTGTGTGTGTGTGTGTGTGTGTGTGTGTGTGTGTGTGTGGTTACCATGGGGATCATGCGGCAGGACCTGATGCAGTCGCTCATTCCCATCATGCTCATGTAATCAGAGTACTCGCCCCTCCTCAGGAAGTACTGGTTGCCCATGAAGTTGGTGCGGTCGTAGACCATGAAGCAGCCTCTCTCCACCCTGCAGGAGTGACACCTGCTCAGGTAGGACGACATGTCGGCACAGTCGCTGCTGCACTCGTAAGAACGGCCCTGGAAGTTCCTGTCCTCGTAGAACACAACCTGAGACAGACACAGAGAGGACAGAGGGGACAGAGGACAGAGGTGACAAAGAGGATCGAGAGGACAGAGGTGACAGAGAGGACACAGGGGACAGAGGGGACAGAGAGGACACAGGGGATAGAGGACACAGGGGACAGAGGGGTCAGGGGACAGAGAGGACACAGGGGACAAAGGGGTCAGAGAACAGAGGACAGAGAGGAAAGAGGGGGCAGAGGACAGAGGGGACAAAGAGGACAGAGGGGACAGAGAGGACACAGGGGACACAGGGGATAGAGGACAGATTTAAATCCTGGGACCCTGTTAGATTTCTGTCTGATGACATCATCAAATCAAGGTGGCAGCTGATTGGTTCAGATGTTGAATCAACAACATATCCACAGGGTGAAGTTGTCGATATCAGAGCTGTCATGATGTCAGATTATCATGGCCAAAAGAATTGTGGGTAACATGTTTTCATGATTAGAAATATTAAAAATAATTATTATAATCAGTCACATTCATCTATAATAATCTATAATCATCTATAACTGTGTTTATTGTGTATTTTGTCAAATGAAACTGAGAACGAAAGCGAAGAAGGCAGAGAGTCGGTAACTGATGATCAATATTATTGATACAATCTGATGAGATGTGTATCAATAAGGTATCAGTATTTTAGTTGTCATCAAAGCGGGGAGGTTACAGAGTCATGTGACCTGTTAGCTGACCTCACAGGTGAGTGTGTGATGACATCTGGGAGGAGTGATGCATGCTGGGACTTACCCTGCTCATCATGTTCATGTCGGTGGCAGCCATGTTGGATCTGTTGGATCTGTTGGACCTGACAGGCGGAGGGAAAGTGACTGTCACACCTGTGTGAGCTCACAGCTTTTATACATACGCACACACACACACACACACAGTGCTTTGTATTCAGGAGTGCCGAGTCAGCGAGTCAGGGTCAAAGCACACAAACACACACACCACACACACACACACAACACACACACACACACACACACACACACACACACACACACACACAAAGCCTATTTGAAAGGGTTAACAATGAGTGTGTGTGTGTGTGTGAGGCCGTCAGCTGCTGCTGTCAACAGTAAATGAGACTTCAGGTTAAAGCCAGTGTATTAATATTATTTATATCTTTAATCTGACAGAGTTGATGAAAATCGAACTATTAAATCAGTTGGTGATTGATAAATAAACATACATTAATGACCAACTGATGTGATAATCAATTCATCAGTTTAAGTCATTTTTAAGAAAACTCCAAATTCTCTGCTTTCAGCATTTTATGATATTTATGGACCAAACCACTAACCAATTAATTGAGAAAATAATTGTGCTTGAAAAATATGTCAGAAAATAGGTGCTCATGGATGTTGTCCACATGTTTGGACCTTTTGGACCCATTTTTCAACTGACAAGATTGTGACAGGATTAATTAAACAATGAATCAGTTTGAGTCATTTTTTAAGAAAAAAAAAAAGTTCAAATTCTCTGATTTCAGCTTCTTAAACGTGAATATTTTCTGGTTTCTTTCCTCCTTTCTGACAGTAAACTGAAGATCTTTGAGTTGTGGACAAAACGAGACATTTGAGGATGTCATGTTGGACTTTGATCAACATTTTCTGACTCTTTATGGATCATAAACCGGTGGACAGACTGATGGATGATGTAAATAAACTGATAATGAGCTGTTGTGTGGTGCAGGTGAAAGTTGGCAGTCAAACACCAGATGACACAATATTCAGATTGTCAGTAGATGTTTATTGTTTGCAGGTAAGAGCAGCAGTATCACACAGATATGTCAGAGGAGAGACAGTCTCCCCTCAGTTCTTACAGCACTTTGAGAGAACACACAATAACTGCAGACAACAACAGGACAGACATGATTTCACCCAAAGTCTTCTTCAACTTTTCTTGACTGAAGACACTTTGTTCTTCTCTCGTCTTCACACGTGACAACATGTCCAACATCCCCCTCCTTCACCTCCTCCACACATAGATCCTGTTGTCGTTCACAGATGTTATTGACCCTCTCAGAACACAGGAGGAGGTCTCCACCTCCTCCAGGCTCAACTCCTTTATAATGAGTTCACTTGGATTTAGTTTCCCAACAGCTGAAGCATTGTAATATCATGGTGGATTCATAAGGCACAAAGCAGAAGCAGAATCATGGTGGAAAAACATGAACAAAAGGACTTTCCCTCACAGCTGAGATCAATGATCAGATATTTAATAGGCCTGTTTGGATTTGATCTGGTAAATCTGATCAGATCTGATTCAACTTTAATGTCACTGAGCAGGTATACAGGTACACAGCCAATGAAATGACAGGAAACATTTGGAAATATTCAACCTGTCTAAGGTTGTTGTATTTCCCTCAGAACAAATCATAAAATGACCATTTCATGCTGATTGTTCAGCACAGTTTGAGCCAAAGTGTCTAATAGTAAATGTGATGAGTATAAAAGTGACATGTGGACCTGAGGGTGGTGTCAGAGGAGAACTCAGTGTCCAAAATGAAGAGCTGATCGTCTGTGGATCTTCACTTTTCAATATTTGGTGTCACTTTCATGACATCAAACAGTCCAGTCTCATTCCACTGAGGTTTTAATGGTACTGGTTTTGTTTTGGCATTTAAATTTGAATTTGCATCATTGATCTCAGCTTTTTGGAATCATCCTTCTGGAGTCACTGAATTCTCAGTTTTAACGGATCAGAAATCCACTGAAGGTGGTAGCGTTGTTGGCTCCCCAAACACGACAGTTTGCAGGCAGCCGAACAGACACTTTTTCACCTTGTTGCAGGTTCAGGACTGCTGCGTTTCCTCCACCACTAGTTGAGTCACTGACTGTGACTGTGACTGATGCTGTGACAACAACATTGCTGTTCTTGATCAGTGTCAACTCTGACTTCTCTCGGCTTCCGGTATGAAAGAAGAAGGTGAAATAATAAAGACCTGCAACAGGAGCGGTGAAGACACCTGCAGAAACAAAAGAGTCTTTGTCAGATTTAAAGAACTAAAACTCCAAACACACAGAGGGCAGCGTATCAGCAGAGGAACTGCTGGCAGCTGCTCACTACTCTGCTCTAACTATCTGTGGCTGCAGCTACTAGCTGCTGTTAGCTCAGTTAGGCTGACAGAGGACGGTGGGACGACAGGAAATATAGTACTGAGGTGATTTACAGCAGCTCTGACCAGGATTCTGCAGGGATCAAACTATTGCCTCTTCAGATACAAAGTGGAGTTGCGAGACAGGCTAATATGATAACTTCAAATACTCAGAGGACAGTAAAAGTCCAAAATAAGATCTCGTCTTTGTCTAGTCTGTGTCAGCTGAAACATAAATAAGCTCAAATTGAGACTGTGACCATTTTCTCATACTTCTTAAATTCACCTCCTGAGAAATAGCCTTTGCCTCGTCTTAGCCTGAGATTAATTTGAGCCCAACTGAAGCTCTAAAAGGTTCTACTTTTGTTTCACTGCATTGATCTTAAATTTGTCTTAAATAATCAGCTGTGGAGAAAACAGTGAGATCTAAAATAAAACTCAGGACAGATGAAGATATGACAGGAACAGGGGGGAGTGAGCAGGGGAGCAACATGCAGCAAAGGGCCACATGTGGGAATCAAACCCACGGCCACTGCACAGGACTCACAGCCTCAGTAAAAAGGGCCAAACGCTCCACCAACTGAGCTACCAGGCCACCGTAGAAATAATCTACTGCAGAATCAGACTCAACAATGTCTAATGACCTCTGCTTCCATCTGAATACAGATATTTTTCTGACACAAACAGATACAGATTGAAGCGTTACAGCCCTGAAACACAGAACAGAGAGTCGACTCTCTGTTAACATCATGTAGAAAATCTTCAAACGTCAAGTCACACAGTTACATGAAATTCTACCTGCATGACAGTTAGAAAGACAGATCAGAGGAGAACAAACAAACCACTGATGTATGTTAATATGGTAGAAAGAACTCCAGAAACTCCACAAAATACAAACTGTGCATTAATGTTTTCTGAAAATGATTTGAAATAAACTGAAATTAAATTGAATGAAATGAGTTGGCATCAAAATCTTATTAGGTATAAAAAGTAAATTTTTCCATTTATTTATTTCAACCATTATAATTCAGACAGATATCCTGATTTTAAAACCTTTAAAACTAAAGAAATACTTAAACCTACAGGGAACTAACAGACCAGTATGAAGACTGAAATACTGTTAAAATACGCAGCAGGTGAAGTTTTTACCTGAAGTTTGATCGTAGCCACCACCGACACTTGAAATCAATTTGTTGAAAATCACAGTTGTGTCTTTGGAATTTGGTCCCACGGGCCCACCAAGGTCTGCCACTGCAGAAAACGCCACCTTTTTGTCTATAAAACACAAAATATTGTCATCATGTTAGTTTGTCAGTGTTTGTGGTGTGAAGCAGGTGTAAACCTGGATGTGATCAACACACCTGCTTCTTGTCCACAGCTGATCTCTCACACTGCTGCAACAATCACACCATGTAATGAAGTTACTACTCATCATGATCTCAGCTACACTCCAGTAAAGATTTGTGACTTTCGCATCTTCATTAACTGAGGACACAAACCCAAAAGTTGCTCTTTAATAAATTCTTCATCAGAGTCTTTAAAGAGAAAGTTTGACTCTACCTCCCATCTCTGTCGGTCGATTGCTCCTGTTTGATGGCAGGTTAGTCGCTCGTCTTGTCTTCGTCTCCAAAGCTGTGACTCTTCAGATCCCTGCTGCTGCTTTTATGTTGTTCCATCCATGACCACGTGATGTCACGTAGCTCCTTTACTCAATTCTACAGAACCTGTGATCACATGTTTATTGTGAATTTCTCAATAAATGTGAGAATGACACCAACTTCTTTAATGTGTGCAGAAGTTTCAGCAGGCACTGATCCATATCTGATATGGTAATATTTTTAAGAAACTCTGAATGATGACAAGACCAGAGACTTACGTGGAAAACCACTGAGTGTTTGTGAAGGATGAGAATTTATTAAAACTATTGACTTGTGTTGTATTGACTCTTAGATTTGCAGAAATATATGTGATCCTCGATGGACCATGAATTTACTTCTTATTTCTTATTAGTTCTTAAAATTAAAGGTGTGAAATGAAAGTGTTGTATTTGAAGGTCCAATGAAACAGCCAGCAGAGGGCTTATTGGTTCCACGTTCTCTGTAGAACAGGCAGTTATGGAGGAACGTGTCTCATCCTTGAGGTTTGTTCAGAACTGAAGAACCTAAAGTCCAGCTGCCTACGATAGCTCCTAGCCAACTCTTAAATAAACATTTATAAACACGTGTCCTCTTCTTGAAATGGCTTCATGATGTACGTCTTCATGAACATTTTTATCAAACATATATTAATATTAGTTTGCACCTTAATTAACACCAGGACACATTTGTTTAAAAAAAATCTGTAATTCAAGGTCATGATGTGTTTCTTTGTTGAAACAGACGTTTACAGGAAAAATATGAATGTGTAGTGAACATGAACATGTATTTAATGTTAGAAAATAAAAATATTCATGAGGTCAAAGAAACCCAGACTTTCCCCTGACCTCTGCAGTAGAAGCTGTTTTGATGCTGCAGGACCAACTGATCTTCATCTGCTCGTTTGTGGGACTTTTATTAAAGGAAAACAAAAGAACACTGAATGATGGCAAGACCAACAACTTTTACCACAAACATTGACACTTGTAAAGGGAAGATAAGTTTCTGAGTAAATGAAGGAGTGACACCAGCTTCTCTGATGTGTGAAGAACTTTGACCAGGCACTGATCCAAATCTGATATGATAAAATGATGACAAGACCAGAGACTCAGCTGAAAAACCACTGAGTGTTTGTGAAGGATGAGAATTTGCAGAAATATATGTGATCCTTGATGGACCATGAATTTACTTCTTATTTCTTATTAGTTCTTAAAATTGAAGGAGTGACATCAAAGTGTTGTATTTAAAGGTCCAATGAAACAGCCAGCAGAGGGCTTATTGGTTCCACGTTCCCTGTAGAACAAGCAGTTATGGAGGAACGTGTCTCATCCTTGAGGATTGTTCAGAACTGAAGAACCTAAAGCCCAGCTGCCTACGATAGCTCCTAGCCAACCCTTAAATAAACATTTATAAACACGTGTTCTCTTCTTGAAATGGCTTCATGATGTACGTCTTCATGAACATTTTTATCAAACATATATTAATATTAGTTTGCACCTTAATTAACACCAGGACACATTTGTTTAAAAAAAATCTGTAATTCAGGGTCATGATGTGTTTCTTTGTTGAAACAGACGTTTACAGGAAAAATATGAATGTGTAGTGAACATGAACATGTATTTAATGTTAGAAAATAAAAATATTCATGAGGTCAAAGAAACCCAGACTTTCCCCTGACCTCTGCAGTAGAAGTTGATTTGATGCTGCAGGATGACCTGATCTTCATCTTGTTTTGAGGATGTGACTGTTAAAACCAGAGGCAGCTGGTGATCTTCCAGCCTAAGCTGCCAGGACCCTATTGTTATCCTCAATGTTCTTCTTTCTTCTTCTTCTTCTTTCTTCTTCTTCTTCTTCCAAGGAAATCCTACTTCCCATGCGCGAAAAATGACCAAACTTTGCACAAAGGTCCAGTCCCATGTCAGATTGCCTCAGCTGCAAAAACAGGCCAATAGTCCTGATGGTGGCGCTACAGCAAGCCTCTAAAGTTCAAAATTTTGAAAATTCATAACAAATCAACCATATGTGCTACAGATTTACAACTTTCACCACAATGTAGCCCCAATACTGAAGAAACTTTTGTACACCTATTGCAAATTTTGAAGTCCATCAGTTTTTTTCAAAAACTGTAAAACTTATTAAACCTATCTCCTTCCATCCATGTTCTGTAACCGCTTATCTGTGAGGGTCGCGGGGGGGCTGGAGCCTATCCCAGCTGACACTGGGTGAGAGGCAGGGTACACCCTGGACAAGTCACCAGTTGATCGCAGGGCTGACACATAGAGACAAACAACCACTCACACTCACATTCACACCTACGGGCAATTTAGAGTCACCAGTTAACCTATTACGCTGCATGTCTTTGGACTGTGGGAGGAAGCCGGAGTACCCGGAGAGAACCCACACGGACATGAGGAGAACATGCAGACTCCACACAGAAACTTCTGCTGGCTTGGGGATTCGAACCCAGGACCTTCTTGCTGTGCGGCGGCAGCGCTAACCATTGCGCCATCGTGCCACCCATTAAACCTATCTCCTCCCACAATTTTTGCTCAATTGACACCAAACTTGCTACAGAGCATCTTCAGACTGTCCTACACAAACGATCCACACAGATTTTTGATTTATCAAAAATTGAGCCTACAGTGCATCAAAATGTTTGACTGTAAACGGTATTATAAACATATACTTGAAAATTCTTCCTAAATACATTTTCAATGTTCATAAAAAAAGACAAGATTTTGGAGTCATGGTAGATGATGTTTGGAAAATATCAGAATTTTATCTCAAAAACTGAATTTTTTACAGCATTTTGAATTTCACTCTCATGCGAACAATTGGAGTCAATGCAAAAATGTCATTTTTAAACATCAGTTTTTCACTTTTGGAGCCAATAAATCATTGTTAAAAACTAATGACCAACATCTCCATGCTGTCTAGATGCAGTTTGTGTATTTTGGGATTTTTTGGGGGGGTCAGCCAGGGCAGACCAGCCCGTACCTCGCATACAGGAACAGCGGTCGCGGGCGCAGGGCCCCATGACCCAGAGCGAGGCTTCGATCAGAGGCCACGATCAGAGGCCAGGAACCCCAAAGTGATGTTATTATTTAAGTTTTATTTATTTGCTGTTGTTGATTTTCTGCTTGTTTTGTTTTTTTTTTTTTCCCCCTCGCCTTTCCCATTTTGCTTAATCCCAGTCAGCAGCGTTTGTGGGTTATGCGGGCCTCCCCCCATAGAGCAAGGGCCCAGGCCAGACCACCACAGGACACCCCGTTCCCTCCCTCCCCTCGGTATGTTTTTTTGTGTGTGTGTGTAAGTGAGGGGAATAAAAGAAAGAAAGGAGAACAGAAGAGAAAAAGAAAAAAAAGAGAAAGAATAGCAGTTGTCGTAACATAGTAATATTTGTCAGTGGTATCAGTAATTCTATCCCACAATGAGCAGAATAAACTAGAAAACCAAACAACAACAACAAAATAAATAAATAAATCACACAAACAAAACAATCAATCAATCAAATCAATTAATATAGGACAAACTGTGTCAGTTTACCCTGACCACCTCCGTTCATTATACGTTTATATAGATGTGTATGTCTGCTTGAGTGTGTGTGTAGGCGAAAGTATCTGTGCACATGTGCGTGTGTACGTGTGTGTGCATGTGTGTGTGTGTCGTGACGTCCTGAGAGGACTTGAAGAGAAAAGTTCTCAGCCTCTCAGGACATCACGACATTTATTGATGTGAGGGTATTGATATGGATGCAGATGACTGGCTGACAGACAAAAAATAATAATAAATAAAATAATAATAATAATAATAATAATAATAATAATAATAATAATAATAATAGCTAAATAAATAAATAGATAAGTACATAAATAAATAAGTCAGATGGAATTAGGTTTGTAGGAAATCAATGAAAGCGGATCAGAAGGACTGAGGTTCTGTTGTGCTATTGGGAGGGGATGATACTCACAGACTACATCTCCCTGGAAAATGTAAGTTTTTCCAGTGAGCCAAATGTATGGTGTTCCTTGATTTCCAGTACATGAGGAGAGTTTTCCTGGCGATAGTTAGGGCCACAAGGAGAAATCTATTGTTTGTTTTGTCCAGGTTGATTGTTGATAAGTCTCCTACTAGGCAGAGTGACAGAGATGATGGGATGCGGCAGCTTAAGAAGCGGGATAGTGACTCGGTGACTTCTTTCCAAAAGTGTTTGATGGGTGTGCAGTGCCAGATGGCGTGAATATAAGTATCTGGACAGTTGTGTGTGCAGTGAATGCAGATTTCTGATGTGAATCCCATTCTAAACATTTTTTGTTCGGTGTAGTGAATTCTGTGGAGTATCTTAAACTGTATGAGTTGTAGGTTAGCATTTTAAATAAATGTTTTTACAGATTTGGGTCCAGGAGTCGGCATCAGGAGTAATGGAGAGGTCTTGTTCCCATTTTATTGACAGTAGGGATATGGTTTTGTCTGATTGTAATATTATTTTATATACTTTGGAGAGGAGTTTTTTCGGGGAGGGGATATTAATTAAATCTGCAGTTGCTGGGGGGAGGTATAGGTTGGTGGCTCTAATGTTAATCTTTGATTGGACAGATGATTTGAGTTGTAAATATTCTAGAAATTGATTACTCCCAATGCCGAACTCCTGGACCAAGTGGGGGAATGAGACCAGAGTGTTAGCTTGAAAAATGTGTTTAAGATGTGTGACGCCCTTTGTTGCCCATGTGTGAAATTTAAATGGTTTTTGGTTACTTACAAAGTCGGGGTTATTCCAGATGGGGGTGAAATTGGATGGTGCAAAGGTGGAGTTTGTGATTTTGTGGAATTTCCACCAGGCTGTCAGAGCTGAAGCTATTGTTATTGCATTGAAACATGCATGGCGTTTGATGGATTGACTAAGAAATGGGATGTCTGAAATCTGAATGTCTTTACAGAGTGTTTGTTCTATGTCTAACCAGGTGTTATCTGAGTGATTGGGGTGTGTCCATTTATATATATACTGTAGTTGATTTGCCAGAGAGTAATGGTAGAAATGTGGAGCGTTTAAGCCTCCTTGTAATTTGGGTTTTTGCAGAGTGGTCACTTTAATCCTTGGTGTTTTATTTTTCCAGTAGAATTTGGTGATGATTGAATCTAGAGATTTGAACCAGTTGAGAGTGGGTTGGGTTGGAATCATTGAAAAGAGATAATTTATTTTTGGAAGTATTGTCATTTTAATGATTGCTATTCTGCCCAGAATGGAAAGTGGTAGATTCATCCAGCGGTGGAGGTCGTCCTCAATTGTTTTAAGTAATGGAGTGAAATTGAGTCCAATCAGCTCTGACAGCCTGGAGGAGACGTTGATGCCTAAATATGTGGTGTAGCCCGTGCATAGAGGGATAGGGGATCTGTTGGCTGCCGCATCCCACCTGGTGTTGTGCAATGGAAGGATGGAGGATTTGTTCCAGTTTATTGAGTAGTCTGAGATTTTGGAGTATGATTCAATGAGCTTAATTGTTTCTTGCAGAGATGATTGAGGGTTTTGTAGAAAGAGCAAAATTTGAAAAGGGAAAGTACAGGTACACAAACCTCCACATGAAAACTCAGGACTTGCATCTCTCCACTATATAACCCCTTTCAAGAACCCTTTAAGAAATGTAAATATTTTCCCCACTTTCCTTCAGTAGATCCAGTCTATCCATTTGTTTATATGACACTTTTTCAAATGCTGCAACTCGTGCCATTTCTGCAGCCCATTCTTGCAAAGAGGGCACCCCCACTGTCTTCCAACCCCTGACAAGTATCTGTCTACCGATCATAATACTGGTTTGGACCCAGTTTGTAATATGTTTGCCCTGTCCTGTCAAAACTGAATGATCCCCCAAAACAAATAATCTAGGGCTAAATGAGATTTGTGTCTCTGTAATCTCACATAAATTATCATAAATCATTGCCCAGAATTGTTGAACTTTGTCACAGGACCATAATACATGAATTAAATGCCCTCCCTCAGATTTGCATCTCCAACAATTTGATGTGGGTAACAATCCTAGTCTAAATAATCTGGAAGGAGTCCAATAAAACCGGTGTATAATCTTGAATTGAATGAAGCGTACCTTTGCGTCCCTTGACACTACTTTAACATTTTTACAAATCCTATCCCAATCCTCATCACTGAATGTCAAGTTCAGATCCCCTTCCCATATTTTCTTCAGAGCTGAAATGGGCCCATTACCAAGGTTCTGAATCATCATAGAATAATAGATCCGATGCTTCATGTCCTTTTCCAAAACTCTTTAGAATCTTATCTTGGAATTCTGCATTTTGGGGAACTGATGTCTGATGATCAACAAATGGCGGAGTCGTAGGTACCTAAAAAAGTGAGACCTAGGAATACTGAATTGCTTCACTAAATCCTCAAAAGATTTCAATGAACCATTATAATACAGATCCCCCAAAGTGACCATACCTTTCTCCAGCCATACCTTCCAATAAATAGGGAATTTACTAATTCGTAATTTCGGATTCCACCATACACTTGAAGAGATATTCAGAAACGGATTTAATTTAAATAATCGAGCAACCTTTGTCCAAATTAATTTAAGATGAGAGATTATTGGGTGCATTTTTGCTTCTTTACTTAATTTAATAGACAAGATTTGCAGGGGTGACATAGGGGCCACTACAGCTTGTTCCATACCATACCAAAGAGGGGCCCTTTCGGGAGGGAGAGACCAATGGGCTAGGTGTCTTAGATTAAAAGCATAGTAGTAAAACAACATCTTTGGCAACCCCAACTGTCCTTTGTCAGCTGGTCTTTGTAATTTCACTGTGCTGCAAACGGGGGCATTTACCATTCCAAATAAATATCTTGGATATTCTGTCAAACCTTTTAAAATAATAATGGGGAATTTCTAAGGGCAGTGAATGGATAAGACAATTGAGCTTAGGGATATAGTTCATTTTTAAGATATTAACTTTACCTGCCATGGACAAATTAAGTGTTGCCCATCTCTCAATATCGCAAGAAATTTTTTGTAATAATGGGTCAAAATTGACTTGAACCAAATCTTTCAGCTGCCTAGGAAATCGGATACCCAAATACATGATACCTTGCACAGGCCAGTGAAATACACCCAGATGGAAGGCAGTTGAGGGGCAGTAAGCCGTTAAGGGGAGTGCTTCGGATTTAGACCAGTTCACCCTGTAGCCTGAGAATTTTGAGAATGAGTTTATGATTCCTAGAAAACACGGTACAGATCTGCTGGGGTCGGAAACCAGTAATAAAATGTCATCTGCATAGAGCATCAATTTATGCACCCGGGAAATCAGTCACCCGACGTATGGCCGCCACAAGAGGCTCTATGGCTAAACGCCGAGGAGAGAGGGGTGAGCCATGTCTTGTTCCCCTCCCCAGGCTAAAATAATCAGAGATAAGCCCATTAGTCTGCACAGCTGCTTCTGGGTGCTTACATAATACATGGATCCATTTTATAAAGGTAATACCAAATCCAAACGCTTCCAAAATTTTGAATAAATACCCCCATTCGACCGTGTCAAATGCCTTTTCGGTGTCGACGGACATTGCAGCAACTTTGGAGCAGCAACTGAACGTCAACCACAGACCACATGACATCAATAAGGCGTCTAATATTATCTGAGGAGCTACGGCCGCGAATAAACCCCACTTGGTCAGCATGGATCAAAGAAGCAATTACACTGTCCAATTGGTTTGCTAGAATTTTTTTTTTTTTTTTTTTTTTTTTGTGGCCATTTTTGCCTTTATTTGATAGTACAGCTGAAGTGGAGACAGGAAAGGGGGCAGAGAGAGAGGGGATGACACGCAGCAAAGGGCCGAAGGCGGGAGTCAAACCAGCGGCCACTGCAGAGGACTAACAGCCTCCATACATGGGTTGGACGCTCTACCCACTGAGCTAAACGTTGATATTATTTTAACATCTATCTGCCTTAATGAAATAGGACGGTAATTCTTGCACTCATTCAAATCTTTACCTTTCTTAGGAACTAGGCTAATAAGTGCTTGTCTTAGAGTTGGTGGCAGTACCCCCCTCTCCAGTGCTTCCCTATACACTTCTAACAAAGGTTGGGCGAATTCTGTCACAGAACTCTTAAAAAACTCCCCAGTAAAGCCATCTGGCCCGGGTGCTTTACTTGATGGTAAAGCCTGAATTACCCCTTTAATCTCTCAATAGTAAATATCTGAATCTACAAAATTCCTCTGTTCATCTGTCAATTTGGGAAGTCCTAGTGGTTCTTTGAACTTATGAATTTCTTCCTCATTAGAGGTAGATGTTGAACTATAGAGGTTACTATACAATTCTTTAAAAGTCTTGTTAATATCTGCAGTCGCAGTGAGCAGGTCTCCAGCCGGTGATCTAACAGCAGAAATGGTGGAGGCCAGCTCTCTCTGTCTTATATAACTGGCCAGTAACTTTCCTGTTTTGTCCCCTGACTCAAAATATGTTTGTCTGGCCCTAAATAAATTAAATTCAACCTTTTGGGATAGTATATTATTATACTGGTATTTTAACTTTGTCAGTTTTCTCATGCCATTTTGTGTTATTTGTTGTTTCAACTCTGCTTCAGCTTGTTTAATTTTGTTTTCCAATTCTAACAACTCTTGTGTTTTCATTTTTTTACGATATGAAGTGTGTTGGATAAGCCGTCCCCTAATCACAGCCTTCAGGGCCTCCCACGCCACACCCGCAGATGATACGGATTGCCAATTGATCTCTAAATAATGTTTAAGCTCTGTCCTTAGCCACTCTACATTTGCTGGGTCCTGTAAAAGGGACAAATTTAGATGCCACCTGTAAGATTTTGTTCTCTCACTTTGGGGTAATAGATCCAAGCTGACCCAGGCATGGTCAGAAACAAGAATATTCCCTATTTCACAACCCACAGCAGAGGAAATGAGTGCTTTGGATATTAGAAAAAGATCTATTCGGCTATAGGTCTTGTGTACAGGTGAGAAATATGTGTAATCCCTTCCAGAAGGGTTCATAATCCTCCGGATGTCTATTAAACCTAATGATTTGCAAATTCTCTGCAGTGTCATAGCAGCCTTTGGGACTTTATGCAGTCCTACCCCATTGTGGTCAAGGGCTGGATCCATCAAAAGATTAAAATCCCCTCCCAGAACCACAGCATGATTCCCAGCGGCTTGTAGCTTCCTTTCAAGATCAATAAAAAAATTTTGATCATCCAAATTAGGTGCGTATATATTAGCCAAAATTAGCTTCTGAGATTGTATTTCAGCCACCACAATAATCATTCTTCCCGAATTATCCTTAATTTGCTTGAGACATTTGAACTGTAACTGTTTATTTATTAAGATTATGACGCCCTTGCTTTTACTAGAGCCTATGCTGTAGAATACATGACCCACCCATCCTCCACAGAGCTTCTCAGACTCCTCTGCTGACATGTAAGTCTCTTGAAGAAATACCACGTCATATTTTTTGTTTTTGAGCATAATCATAACCTTCTTTCTCTTAACGGGGTTCCCCAGTCCATTTACATTCCAAGTAGAGAGACGCACTAAACCTATTTGAGAGGACATGCCTGCCTACACTTTAATGACACATAACCATATATCAGACACAGTAAAGTAGCGCAGTGGTGATGACTAAACCTAAACAACCCCCTAAAACTAACAAAATAAAGAGTGTGCAACTGAACCTCAACTTTGCACATTTTAACCCTCATAAAAGTCTCTCCAACGGAGATCCAATGGTCCGCGTCTGGTCCGCAAGGCTCCACTCGTCGTGACTCCTCATGCACAGCTACCGTAAAAATAAATGTCCACCAGTGTCTGAAATTTAACGTTCAAAAACATAAAACCTCCCTTACTCACTGCATAGCGTCTATGAAAGCCATGGCGCTCCGGGGACAGTTGAAAGCTTTCTCACCCTTGTGTGTCTCGATTCTCAGCTTAGCCGGGTACAGCATCCTGAAGCTCACTTCTCGTTCATGCAACTTTTTCTTGCACTCTTTGTATTTGTCGCGTTTCATCTGGGTGGCTCTAGAGTAGAATGGGAAGAAGCATTACAGTAGTGTTTCCCCAGCTCAGCTTGCCCTTGTTCCTCACTGTCCGCAACACCGCATCCCGGTCCGATGATCTCAGAAACTTGGCCAATATTGGTCTGGGCTGGTCACCTGGTGTGGGTCGCTGGCTGGCGACTCTGTGTGCTCGTTCAATCTCTCGTCTCCCCTCCATGTTCAGCAAATTTGGTATCAGCTCCTCCAAAAATTTCACATCTCCTCCCTCTTTGCCCTCTGGAATGCCGATGAAGTGGACATTATTGCACCGTGAGCAATTCTCAATATCTTCTAATTTGTCCCAGGTCTGCCCGACTTCTGTCTTACTAGCTGGCGGGTTAGCTTGCCACTCCTTCTCGGTCATTTCCAAGTACTCCACTCGCTTCTCCACGTCGTCCATTCTCGTAATTAGGGAGGAGAGTTTAGTCTCTACCAACGCAGTGGTGCGACGTATCTCTGCAAGCCCCTTCAAATCTTCAGAAATCTTTTTTAGTGCTGTGTAGATGTTACTGATATCCTGAGCTATGCCATGAGCTTGTTGCTGGTCGGGCTCGCTGTCTTCATCATGGTCTTGCATCATGGCGTTGGTCACGTACGATCTTGAATGTTTTTTAATATCTCCACAGGCCGCGGTCTTGGAAAGTTTTGACATCTTTTGCACTCCTGTTAGTTAACAAGTGTAGTGGATTAAAATATCTCTGGTGTAAAGGTTTTAAAATGATAAAAGGTAGCAATACAGTGCCAAATTCACCCTGATTATATTTACTGGAGATTGCTTTTTACACAAAATGATGTTGATGTGATTCTCAGCTCATTCCTGTCACCTGCAGCTCATTTTCCAGTTCAGCACCATCAGAAACATCCACATTTATGGAATATACATGTATGTGTGACAGATTTTGACACCTGAATGCATCATTTTGCATCACGGCTCAAACTCCAAAAGAACGTTTAGATTAGTGTGTGTGAGTGCTGCTGTGTGTTAGACTGAGTCGCAGTTCAACAGTCAGTAAAAGTCTGCACAGTACTGCAGTACACAGGAAACAGTCTGCACATTGGTTTGTAGACAGTAAATGTGTTTGTGTAGCAGTGTGTTTCCTGCACAGGAGCAGTGGTTGATGGGCAAACTGTAGTTCACCACCTGTTTTCTCCTCATTGATTCATTCAGTTGATGTGAGATGAGACGAGTAAACTTCAGCATCAGTTTACAGTTTTTCTCCTTCGCTTCGGCTCAATTCTCCAGTGAGAATGAACTTTTTCAAAACATTCAGTTCAAACCTCTGAACAAATAGTTTGTTGTTCACGTTTGAATTTTTGATTCATTCAAACAGTTTGAAGGTTTCAGCACACGTGATCAAAAGAGTGAGTCCAGTTCTGCTCTACGAAGGAAAACGGCAGGAAGTTAATGAGTTATAATCATTTTGGTGACATTAAAGACGTCCTCACGTGTTTTATTTTGGTCAAAATTACAGTAACGTGGAGAATATTGTCCATTAAGAGTCTTTTCATCCACTTGTTTATGAGGATTTCACATTAAAGACTGAATTTAATACACAAAGTGTGGACAAAGTCAGGTCACCTGTGAAGTCAAATGTCTTTTCCTCTGGTTCTCACCTCTACATATTTTCTAACACAGTTGTTCATCTTTTTATGTCGGACTTTATAAATAAAGTTTAACATCATTATAAGTCTCTTGTTTGGCTCCTTCCTGTTTTTCATGTGTACATCTGCTGCCCCCTGCTGGACAAAGGAACACATCACAGCTTGTTTATGTTCTGTCCTCAAACTAGAAACTTGAATTTAATGGATCATAATAATCTATGAAGAACAAATCAAAATGTATCTTGTGTGTTCTTATTGTTTGACAGGAAACAGTTTTCAATACTTTGGATGTCAGTTTGAAGGAATCTGGTCAAATCTCAAAGGCTGCTTGAGTTTCCAGTCTGAGCCTCCAGACGGACCAGAAGAGATCCATCATCCAGTCATGTGATGAACTCTTCATACATGGAACCATTTTTACAGATCAGTTATGAGAGAACACTCCTCGGTTCCCTTCATACCACCACTATAGTCTCTCTGTCCAGGAGAAAAGTATTTGAAAGTCATGTCGTGAGCATAAAGAGAGAAGAGATGTAAAGGAAAGAGTCGACTTCTCTGATGAGTATTGTCAGTACTGACATATAAACACACACACACACACAGCTGATGTCAGTTGGTCTGTGCTCGCTCTTGATTGCCTCAGTAAACTGATGCTGTCCTGCATGAAGCGGTGCTGCTCATGTGGTAGGAGGGGCTCAGGAACTCACATCCTGGAGATGAGACTCAACAATCAACTGTTTTCTAGGCTTTCTATCAACCGCAGCTTTAAGAGGTTTCTTTACGGTGATCCTTCTCAAACAATATGTAACATTAATATCTCTGTGAGGAATCTGTCAGCTGTCTTTGATTGATTATCGCATCACGGTGGCCCTAGTGCACAGTAAGCTCCGCCTCCAGGAGGATCTTCCACATGTTGTTGATTTCACAGATATGTGTTTCCTTGTGTATCAAATTATTGTGTTTGCAGTAACGTTACTGTGCGATCCTCAAATCACAGGACTGTTTTCCCTTCAGAGGATGATCATCCTGAATCTGTCAGCAGCATCTCTTGCTTCACTGTTGACGTCTACCTGCTGCTTGTTGTTCCTGTCATTGTGCTGATGTCATCGGGTGAGAGTGAAGTTTGTTTCAGCTGACTCACAGGTGAGTGGATTGACCTGGACATGAAGCGTCTGTACGTAACATAATAGAATGTTTCTTTTGTTTAGTTTTTTCCTTTTTCATTCATGTTGGAGGAAAAATTCATATGAAAGTGTCATAACACAAATATTCAACTGGAACAGCACATCTATTCAGCTGGTTAATCCACTAAAACTTGATGTACTTTACGTTCACATGTTGACGTGGAATAAAGTGAAATAAAGAAAAATAAATAAGTGAATAAAATCAGTGATACATGTAGCCAGTATACTCAGGAGAAGCCAAAATAACCTCTGACACCATTTGTATCATATTTGATTCATGAGTTTCTGAGACGTCTACATCATCAATATGATCAATACTGTCCTGAAACAGCTGATGTCATCAATCTGACATGTGTCTTCTGCCCTCTGGTGGATTATCAGTGCACCGCAAGCAGCAGTGAGTACAACATCCAACATGGCTGCCTTCATGTGGGGACTCACACGGTTTTATCAGGAAAATCTTTGTTATTTTGGAAAAAGTTACTGTAAAAATAACAGAATCACATTTTTATTGTTTCTAATATTTCAGTATGAATATTTAGTGAAGTGAATCAACCCATAATTACTTCAGATTGTGTCGCTCATTTTATACTGAAGCCATTTTGAAAATGTGTGAATCAAATCTGATTCAGCAGGTAAATCAGATCATTTATCAGTGAATCCCTCAGTTATTATTCTGTTGAATTTCATGATGCAGTCTGCATTATTCCACCACAAAAACACTGTTAAATACACTCATTAAAGATTGTACAGCTGGAAGGATTAATTGCTTAATTTATTATTAATTGATTATGAAATTAATTGCCAACTATTTTGATAACTGATCAATCAGTTTGAGTCATTTTTTAAGAAAAAAAAGTCCAAATGCTCTGATTTCAGCTTCTTAAAGGTGAATATTTTCTGGTTTCTTTACTCCTTTCTGACAGTAAACTGAAGATCTTTGAGTTGTGGACAAAACGAGACATTTGAGGACATCATGTTGGACTCTGATCAACATTTTCTGACTCTTTATGGATCATAAACCGGTGGACAGACTGATGGATGATGTAAATAAACTGAATAATGAGCTGTTGTGTGGTGCAGGTGAAAGTTGGCAGTCAAACACCAGATGACACAATATTCAGATTGTCAGTAGATGTTTATTGTTTGCAGGTAAGAGCAGCAGTATCACACAGATATGTCAGAGGAGAGACAGTCTCCCCTCAGTTCTTACAGCACTTTGAGAGAACACACAATAACTGCAGACAACAACAGGACGGACATGATTTCACCCAAAGTCTTCTTCAACTTTTCTTGACTGAAGACACTTTGTTCTTCTCTCGTCTTCACACGTGACAACATGTCCAACATCCCCCTCCTTCACCTCCTCCACACATAGATCCTGTTGTCGTTCACAGATGTTATTGACCCTCTCAGAACACAGGAGGAGGTCTCCACCTCCTCCAGGCTCAACTCCTTTATAATGAGTTCACTTGGATTTAGTTTCCCAACAGCTGAAGCATTGTAATATCATGGTGGATTCATAAGGCACAAAGCAGAAGCAGAATCATGGTGGAGAAACATGAACAAAAGGACTTTCCCTCACAGCTGAGATCAATGATCAAATATTCAATAGGCCTGTTTGGATTTGATCTGATAAATCTGATCAGATCTGATTCAACTTTAATGTCACTGAGCAGGTATACAGGTACACAGCCAATGAAATGACAGGAAACATTTGGAAATATTCAACCTGTCTAAGGTTGTTGTATTTCCCTCAGAACAAATCATAAAATGACCATTTCGTGCTGATTGTTCAGTGCAGTTTGAGCCAAAGTGTCTAATAGTAAATGTGATGTGTATAAAAGTGACATGTGGACCTGAGGGTGGTGTCAGAGGAGAACTCAGTGTCCAAAATGAAGAGCTGATCGTCTGTGGATCTTCACTTTTCAATATTTGGTGTCACTTTCATGACATCAAACAGTCCAGTCTCATTCCACTGAGGTTTTAATGGTACTGGTTTTGTTTTGGCATTTAAATTTGAATTTGCATCATTGATCTCAGCTTTTTGGAATCATCCTTCTGGAGTCACTGAATTCTCAGTTTTCACGGATCAGAAATCCACTGAAGCTGGTAGCGTCGTTGGCTCCCCAAACACGACAGTTTGCAGGCAGCCGAACAGACACTTTTTCACCTTGTTGCAGGTTCAGGACTGCTGCGTTTCCTCCACCACTAGTTGAGTCACTGACTGTGACTGTGACTGATGCTGTGACAACAACGTTGCTGTTCTTGATTAGCGTCAACTCTGACTTCTCTCGGCTTCCGGTATGAAAGAAGAAGGTGAAATAATAAAAACCTGCAACAGGAGCGGTGAAGACACCTGCAGAAACAAAAGAGTCTTTGTCAGATTTAAAGAACTAAAACTCCAAACACACAGAGGGCAGCGTATCAGCAGAGGAACTGCTGGCAGCTGCTCACTACTCTGCTCTAACTATCTGTGGCTGCAGCTACTAGCTGCTGTTAGCTCAGTTAGGCTGACAGAGGACGGTGGGACGACAGGAAATATAGTACTGAGGTGATTTACAGCAGCTCTGACCAGGATTCTGCAGGGATCAAACTATTGCCTCTTCAGATACAAAGTGGAGTTGCGAGACAGGCTAATATGATAACTTCAAATACTCAGAGGACAGTAAAAGTCCAAAATAAGATCTCGTCTTTGTCTAGTCTGTGTCCGCTGAAACATAAATAAGCTCAAATTGAGACTGTGACCATTTTCTCATACTTCTTAAATTCACCTCCTGAGAAATAGCTTTTGCCTCGTCTTAGCCTGAGATTAATTTGAGCCCAACTGAAGCTCTAAAAGGTTCTACTTTTGTTTCACTGCATTGATCTTAAATTTGTCTTAAATAATCAGCTGTGGAGAAAACAGTGAGATCTAAAATAAAACTCAGGACAGATGAAGATATGACAGGAACAGGGGGGAGTGAGCAGGGGAGCAACATGCAGCAAAGGGCCACATGTGGGAATCAAACCCACGGCCACTGCACAGGACTCACAGCCTCAGTAAAAAGGGCCAAACGCTCCACCAACTGAGCTACCAGGCCACCGTAGAAATAATCTACTGCAGAATCAGACTCAACAATGTCTAATGACCTCTGCTTCCATCTGAATACAGATATTTTCTGACACAAACAGATACAGATTGAAGCGTTACAGCCCTGAAACACAGAACAGAGAGTCGACTCTCTGTTAACATCATGTAGAAAATCTTCAAACGTCAAGTCACACAGTTACATGAAATTCTACCTGCATGACAGTTAAAAAGACAGATCAGAGGAGAACAAACAAACCACTGATGTATGTTAATATGGTAGAAAGAACTCCAGAAACTCCACAAAATACAAACTGTGCATTAATGTTTTCTGAAAATGATTTGAAATAAACTGAAATTAAATTGAATGAAATGAGTTGGCATCAAAATCTTATTAGGTATAAAAAGTAAATTTTTCCATTTATTTATTTCAACCATTTATAATTCAGACAGATATCCTGATTTTAAAACCTTTAAAACTAAAGAAATACTTAAACCTACAGGGAACTAACAGACCAGTATGAAGACTGAAATACTGTTAAAATACGCAGCAGGTGAAGTTTTTACCTGAAGTTTGATCGTAGCCACAACCGACACTTGTAATCAATTTGTTGAAAATCACAGTTGTGTCTTTGGAATTTGGTCCCACGGGCCCACCAAGGTCTGCCACTGCAGAAAACGCCACCTTTTTGTCTATAAAACACAAAATATTGTCATCATGTTAGTTTGTCAGAGTGTTTGTGGTGTGAAGCAGGTGTAAACCTGGATGTGATCAACACACCTGCTTCTTGTCCACAGCTGATCTCTCACACTGCTGCAACAATCACACCATGTAATGAAGTTACTACTCATCATGATCTCAGCTACACTCCAGTAAAGATTTGTGACTTTCTCATCTTCATTAACTGAGGACACAAACCCAAAAGTTGCTCTTTAATAAATTCTTCATCAGAGTCTTTAAAGAGAAAGTTTGACTCTACCTCCCATCTCTGTCGGTCGATCGCTCCTGTTTGATGGCAGGTTAGTCGCTCGTCTTGTCTTCGTCTCCTAAGCTGTGACTCTTCAGATCCCTGCTGCTGCTTTTATGTTGTTCCATCCATGACCACGTGATGTCACGTAGCTCCTTTGCGCAGCTCTACAGAACCTGTGATCACATGTTTATTGTGAATTTCTCAATAAATGTGAGAATGACACCAACTTCTTTAATGTGTGCAGAAGTTTCAGCAGGCACTGATCCATATCTGATATGGTAATATTTTTAAGAAACTCTGAATGATGACAAGACCAGAGACTTACGTGGAAAACCACTGAGTGTTTGTGAAGGATGAGAATTTATTAAAACTATTGACTTGTGTTGTATTGACTCTTAGATTTGCAGAAATATATGTGATCCTCGATGGACCATGAATTTACTTCTTATTTCTTATTAGTTCATAAAATTGAAGGAGTGACATCAAAGTGTTGTATTTAAAGGTCCAATGAAACAGCCAGCAGAGGGCTTATTGGTTCCATGTTCTCTGTAGAACAGGCAGTTATGGAGGAACGTGTCTCATCCTTGAGGATTGTTCAGAACTGAAGAACCCAAAGTCCAGCTGCCTACGATAGCTCCTAGCCAACCCTTAAACAAACATTTATAAACACATGTTCTCCTCTTGAAATGGCTTCATGATGTACGTCTTCATGAACATTTTTATCAAACATATATTAATATTAGTTTGCACCTTAATTAACACCAGGACACATTTGTTAACATTAGTTAATGCTTATTACAGTATGATCTAATGTTAATTAATGGACCCTTATTGTAAAGTGTTACCACACAAGAACAGTTCATAATAATAACAATAATCACATGTTAAACATTGTGCAGCACTTTAATATCAGACACATCACATTAATGAAGAACCATATTTCTAGTGAGGAACACTGATAAACAAGAGCTGATTAATTAAATCTGTTGGTAAGAACTGATCAATCATAATTCAGTGTGGATATTTCTACTTTCATAAACATTCATTTAAATCTATAATATGTAACATTTCCACATTAAAATATCTAGAAATGACTCAAACTATTTGATATATTTTGTTGAGTTTTGGACCAAATATTTCCAACAATGTTCAAACTCAGAAAAATTTGTAATTCAAGGTCATGATGTGTTTCTTTGTTGAAACAGACATTTACAGGAAAAATTTGAATGTGTAGTGAACATGAACATGTCTTTAAATAATAACTTCGGTATTTTTCCCCATGTGTATGTGTATGTATGATACAACTCGTTTTAAAATTGGTTCAGTATTGAGGGAGGCGGATGCAGCCGGCAGCCGTGAAACGAGTTATAACGGTAGATATGAGGGGAAATACATCCCGTAAAAGTTTGAGCATTAAAAGCGTTTTTTTCCACCACAGACCGGATCAGATCACCAGTGTAATCTCTGTCAACAGCACGCTTCACTTACTGCTGCTGTGTGACGACATCTCGCGGGATCTTTGTTTGTTGCCGGAAGAAAACAGAGGAGTCATGCTGAGAGCCGGTCAGAGCAGAGTTAGCTGTCCCGGAGTTCAGTTGAAAGTTTTACTGCAACTATTGAAAACAACGGTTGATGTTTGTGCTTCGCCGAATTGCGAGAACAGGATGTCGCGCAACACCCTGTACAGCTTTCATAGGCTGACTTTGTCGGACAGCAACATGCTGAAGTTGTGGCTAATTGTGCTACAAGTGGATGCTAACACTCCTGTCCAGACTCTGCACCTTGCAGACCATCGGGTCTGCAGTGCACACTTTTCCCAAGATGACTACTGCCAGCCCAAGAAGAGAAGACATCCAATCCCGAAACACTTCACCAAACACACCTCAAGAAAACAGCTGTTCCACTCACTGCAACAAGACATTCTTCAACAAGCAAAGATCCTGTGAGATGTCGTCACACTGACACGGGTGAGTTCAGGACCCAAATGCAGTACACCAAACAGGAAATGCACGTAATGACCTTTATTATACAGAGACTAAGCAGGAACCAGGGCAGACAAAGAAACACAAGTCCATTTCGTCTTTGGACTCAGAGCCCACACAAAATCTCTGGGGTTCAGGCTCGGGGAATGTGTTGAGCTGAACTGAGGGACTGAGGGAGCAGGTAAGCAGACAGACCAGGCGGACAAGCTGATGAGGGAACTGGGAATCTCCCGCTGCCAAGTCACAGGAGGGAAATACCAAACAGCCACAGATGAATTTTGGATGGACTGTCCAGGTGGAAGGCTGATAAATGGTCTGACGGCAAGGCAAACTGAGGAGACTGCCTGGAGGACAGCCTGGAGGCTGGACAGGGGCTGAGCTGGAGACCTCAGGCAGATTGGCCAGGGTCAAAGCAGAGGCAGAGTCGGATACCTCAGGCGGACGGTCTGAGGCCCAGGACAGAGGCAGAGGCGGAGCCGGAGACCTCAGGCCGACGGCCCAAGGGCAGAGCAGAGGTGGAGCCGGAGACCTCAGGCAGATGGCCCGAGGGCAGGGAAGGAGCAGAAGTGGAGCCGGAGACCTCAGGCGGACGGCCCGAGGCCCAGAACAGAGGCAGAGGCAGAGCCAGAGATCTCAGGCAGATGGCCCAAGGGCAGAGCAGAGGTGGAGCCGGAGACCTCAGGCAGATGGCCCGGGGGCAGGGCAGAGGCGAAGCAGGAGACCTCAGCTGGAGAGCTTGCACAGATGGCCACAGGGCAGAGCAGAGGCGGGGCCGAAGACCTCAGGTGGATGACCAGGGGGCTGAGCAGAGGTCGACCTGTGGACCCTAGGCGGGCAGCAGAGCGGAACAGGGCGACAACCAAGATGTTGTCAAGGATGGCGAAGCCGGCAGAACCCCAGACGATGGTGAAGACAGAGGTGGGACCCCTCTGGCGACTGAAGACAGAGGCGAAGGCGGCGGAACCCCTCTGGCGGCTGACGGCGAAGGCGGCGAGACCCCTCAGGCGGCCAACGCCGAAGGCGGCAAGACCCCTCAAGCGGCCAACGGTGAAGGCGGCGAGACCCCTCTGGCGGCCAACGGCAAAGGCGGCGAGACCCCTCAGGCGGCTGACAGCGAAGATGGCGGCGAAGGCGGTGAGACCCCTCAGGTGGCCGATGGCAAAGGTGGCGAGACCCCTCAGGCAGCCAACAGTGAAGGTGAAGGCGGGACTCCACTGGTGGCCGGTGGCAAAGGCAAAGGCAGGACCCCTTGGGAGGGCGAGCAGGAGGCCAACGGCGAAGACGGGACCCCTCGGGAGGACGAGCAGGAGGCCAAAGGCAAAGACGGGACCCCTCGGGAGGACGAGCAGGGGGCCAGAGGTGAAGACAGGACCCCTTGGGAGGACGAGCAGGAGGCCAGAGGTGAAAACAGGACCCCTTGGGAGAACGAGCAGGAGGCCAAAGGCGAAGACGGGACCCCTCGGGATGCTGGGGACGGAGCCCAGATAAGGCCGCTGGCACCAGAAAACTAGGCTGCAGGTTGGGGCCTGCTGCGAAGCAAGTCTCTGATGTCTGAAGAACCAGTCAACAGGGCTGAGTGGCTGGTGTTGGGCAGCTGGGAATCTGACAGGTGAGCTGGGGAAGCCTCAGAAACCAGAGCCTGCTGCTTGGGCCCATCCCTAGACCGCAGCCAAGGTGGATCAGAAATTGCTGATGGCAGCAGTCCAGGTGGAACAGGAAGTGGCTGTGGCAGCGACGAAGAAGGCCCAGCCGGAACAGGAACAGGCGGTGTCTGCGGCGGCAATGAAGACAGCCCAGCCGGAACAGGAACACAGGACACACACACAGCAAGCAGTAAGTGAAGCATGATGTTGACAGAGATTACACTGGTGATCTGAGTCAGACTGTGGTGAAAAAAAAGCACTTTTAATGCACAGACTTTTACAGGACATATTTGCCCTCGCGGCTGCCGGCTGCATCCGCCTCACTCAATACTGAACCAATTTTAAAATGAGTTGTATTAATCATACATACACATACACATGGGGAAATAGGGCCCAGGTTGAAAAATACCGAAGTTATTATTTAAATACATGTTCATGTTCACTACACATTCATATTTTTTCCTGTAAACATCTGTTTCAACAAAGAAACACACCATGACCTTGAATTACAGATTTTTCTGAGTTTGAACATTGTTGGAAATATTTGGTCCAAAACTCAACAAAATATATCAAATAGTTTGAGTCATTTCTAGATATTTTAATGTGGAAATGTTACATATTATAGATTTAAATGAATGTTTATGAAAGTAGAAATATCCACACTGAATTATGATTGATCAGTTCTTACCAACATATTTAATTAATAATCAGCTCTTGTTTATCAGTGTTCCTCACCAGAAATATGGTTCTTCATTAATGTGATGTGTCTGATATTACAGTGCTGCACAATGTTTAACATGTGATTATTGTTATTATTATGAACTGTTCTTGTGTGGTAACACTTTACAATAAGGGTCCATTAATTAACATTAGATCATACTGTAATAATCATTAACTAATGTTAACAAATGTGTCCTGGTGTTAATTAAGGTGCAAACTAATATTAATATATGTTTGATAAAAATGTTCATGAAGACGTACATCATGAAGCCATTTCAAGAGGAGAACATGTGTTTATAAATGTTTATTTAAGGGTTGGCTAGGAGCTATCGTAGGCAGCTGGGCTTTGGGTTCTTCAGTTCTGAACAAACCTCAAGGATGAGACACGTTCCTCCATAACTGCCTGTTCTACAGAGAACATGGAACCAATAAGCCCTCTGCTGGCTGTTTCATTGGACCTTTAAATACAACACTTTGATGTCACTCCTTCAATTTTAAGAACTAATAAGAAATAAGAAGTAAATTCATGGTCCATCCCAGGTTGAAAAATACCGAAGTTATTCTTTAATGTTAGAAAATAAAAATATTCATGAGGTCAAAGAAACCCAGACTTTCCCCTGACCTCTGCAGTAGAAGCTGTTTTGATGCTGCAGGACCAACTGATCTTCATCTGCTCGTTTGTGGGACTTTTATTAAAGGAAAACAAAAGAACACTGAATGATGGCAAGACCAACAACTTTTACCACAAACATTGACACTTGTAAAGGGAAGATAAGTTTCTGAGTAAATGAAGGAGTGACACCAGCTTCTCTGATGTGTGAAGAACTTTGACCAGGCACTGATCCAAATCTGATATGATAAAATGATGACAAGACCAGAGACTCAGCTGAAAAACCACTGAGTGTTTGTGAAGGATGAGAATTTGCAGAAATATATGTGATCCTTGATGGACCATGAATTTACTTCTTATTTCTTATTAGTTCATAAAATTGAAGGAGTGACATCAAAGTGTTGTATTTAAAGGTCCAATGAAACAGCCAGCAGAGGGCTTATTGGTTCCACGTTCTCTGTAGAACAGGCAGTTATGGAGGAACGTGTCTCATCCTTGAGGATTGTTCAGAACTGAAGAACCTAAAGTCCAGCTGCCTACGATAGCTCCTAGCCAACCCTTAAATAAACATTTATAAACACGTGTTCTCTTCTTGAAATGGCTTCATGATGTACGTCTTCATGAACATTTTTATCAAACATATATTAATATTAGTTTGCACCTTAATTAACACCAGGACACATTTGTTTAAAAAAAATCTGTAATTCAGGGTCATGATGTGTTTCTTTGTTGAAACAGACGTTTACAGGAAAAATATGAATGTGTAGTGAACATGAACATGTATTTAATGTTAGAAAATAAAAATATTCATGAGGTCAAAGAAACCCAGACTTTCCCTGACCTCTGCAGTAGAAGCTGTTTTGATGCTGCAGAACGAACTGATCTTCATCTGCTCGTTTGTGGGACTTTTATTAAAGGAAAACAAAAGAACACTGAATGATGGCAAGACCAACAACTTTTACCACAAACATTGACACTTGTAAAGGGAAGATAAGTTTCTGAGTAAATGAAGGAGTGACACCAGCTTCTCTGATGTGTGAAGAACTTTGACCAGGCACTGATCCAAATCTGATATGATAAAATGATGACAAGACCAGAGACTCAGCTGAAAAACCACTGAGTGTTTGTGAAGGACGAGAATTTATTAAAATTATTGACTTGTGTTGTATTGACGCTTAGATTTGCAGAAATATATGTGATCTTTGATGGACCATGAATTTACTTCTTATTTCTTATTAGGGGCCGGGCAGCCTAAGCTGCCAGGACCCTATTGTTATCCTGCATGTTCTTCTTCTTTCTTCTTCTTCTTCTTCTTCTTCGTGTGAGAGGAGTGAGAGTGGAAGAGCAGGGAGATTGGGAGATATTTGTTCTTTCTTTATTCTTTTCTACTATCCTTTGCACTGTGGTGAGTTGTTTATTATTGTATGTGTTAGTTTGTCAGGTTAGGTTGGTTGTTAGTTTAGTGTTTTGTGTTGGCGTGTTTTGCGGCCAGATGCCATTTGGTCGGGAAGAGGAGGCCAGGTGAGGCTGTCATGGTGGCCTCAGGTTTCTCCTCCTTATCGAGGAAACATGGGATTAAGCTGGCAGCCGGTTCCCCCTGCAGCGTTGAGGACATGGCCCTGGCCGTGGGCGAGCGGATCGGCCATGGCTCGGTCAAGTCTGCTGCTCGGGTGAACCGGGCCGTGGTGTTGTTTTTGGAGAAGGTGGAGCAGGTGAAACTGCTGGTGGAGACGGGGCTGACGGTGAACGGGCTGTTTGAGGCGGTGCAGCCGCTGACGCAGCCTGCAGCCTGGATCACTCTGTCCAATGTGCCCCCCTTCATCAGCGATGACTTCCTGCTCCGGGAGCTGTCCCGACACGGGAAGGTGGTGTCCCCCATCAGGAAGCTGCTCTCCGGGTGTAAG
Source organism: Lutjanus argentimaculatus (assembly GCA_034769285.1). Taxonomy (NCBI): domain Eukaryota; kingdom Metazoa; phylum Chordata; class Actinopteri; order Lutjaniformes; family Lutjanidae; genus Lutjanus; species Lutjanus argentimaculatus. The sequence continues at coordinate 4,667,711 of JAWZSL010000039.1, read as the reverse complement.
TCTCCGCTGCTTCACCATGTGGTGTCGTACCGGCGGCAGCTCTACATGATACTAAACAACCGGGCAGAAGAGTTTAATTATCGTTTCATCGTGAGAGTGGATGATTTTGATTATACTCTGTTTGCTACATCCTCTCAAGCCAAATGTTTCAGTTGTGGAGAGGAGGGTCACCTGGTCAGGGCTTGTCTGGCCGGTGCAGATCTGCTGGACCCGACTGGGGGCGCGGCGGCTGCCGCTGCTGCGACGGCGGCGCCGGGGGCGGCGGCTGCTGCTGCTTCGGGCGGGAGGCCCATCCCCACTCCACGGTGGAGGAGCTCCAGGGATGTGGGACGGACTGCCGGCTCGGACGGAGAGGAGGGAGCAAGGTCTGAATCAGGACAACAGAAGCAGGAACAGGAGGTGAGTGAGAGAGATAGAGTTGTAGAGATGGAGGAAGGTGAGCTGAGGGAGACAGGTGAGGAGAGGGAGACAGGTGAGGTGAGGGGGACAGGTAAGGTGAGGGAGACAGGTGAGCTGAGGGATACAGGTGAGGAGAGGGAGATAGGTGAGGTGAGGGATATAGGCAAGGTGAGGGAGACAGGTGAGGAGACAAGTAAAGCAGATGAGAAAACGGAAGATTTTGGAGGCAGGAGGTGTGGGTGAAGCACCAGGTGATGTGTGTCAGAAGACTGGTGGTGGGTCTGCTGGTGTGTGTGAGCAGACTGGTGGTGTGTGTGAGCAGTCTGCTGGTGTGTGTGAGCAGTCTGCTGGTGTGTGTGAGAAGACTGGCGGTGTGTGTGAGCAGTCTGCTGGTGTGTGTGAGAAGACTGGCGGTGTGTGTGAGCAGTCTGCTGGTGTGTGTGAGAAGACTGGCAGTGTGTGTGAGCAGTCTGCTGGTGTGTGTGAGCAGTCTGCTGGTGTGTGTGAGAAGACTGGCGGTGTGTGTGTGAGCAGTCTGCTGGTGTGTGTGAGCAGTCTGCTGGTGTGTGTGAGGCATCAGGCTGGAGGCCAGTTGTGTCTCAGAGGCGTAGCAAATGAAAACACATGGTGCAGGTGGAGGGAGGAGGGAAGGCTGGACGACTGGAGGACGGAGCAGCTGCTGGCGACAGCAGCGACGGTGAAGCCTCCATGTCAGACAGCAGTGAGTTCTCCCTCTCACAGACACACACAGCCAGTCAGGAGGAAAAATGTACACAGCCCAGATGATTAAGAGCTTCTTGCAGAGAACAAAAGGTGTAAAAAACCTTAATCTAAGTTCACCTTTTTCCTGTCGGCAAAAACACATTATAAAACACAAAGCATCATCTGACTTAACTGAGCAAGAGATCTATAGGTTAAAAAAACACATGATCAAAGTTAGAAAACAAATCAATCTTTGAGTATGATGATGTGGCCTATGTTTCTATTTATTAACATTTGTACTTTTTATTTTTTTATCTCCCTTATGGATGGTTTTAGAGTGGGAACGCTAAATGTCAATGGAGCGAGGGAGGTAAAAAAGAGGGCACTTGTGTTGGACACCGCTAGAAGTAAACGCATAGATGTGTTGTTTTTACAGGAGGTTCATAGTAATCAGAGTAATGGAGAGGACTGGGAGAAGGAGTGGGAGGGGCAGGTGGCTCTGAGCCACAACACCACACAGAGTGTGGGGGTGTAGGTATCCTCTTCTCCAGGAGGTTCACTCCATCCTCTCTAGAGGTGGAGCAGGTAGTGAAGGGGAGGTGCCTACTTGTTAAAGCCAAATTTGACACTTTTACTCTGGTTTTTATGAATATTTATGCGCCTAATAAAGGAGCAGAGAGGAAGAGCTTTTTAGAAATTGTGAATTCTAAACTTAACTGCTGCGGCTCGGAGGATTATTTCATTTTGGGTGGGGATTTTAATTGTACTGAGGCAGAGTTTTTAGACCGTAATCATGCAGAGCCACATCCAGCCTCCCAGCACACTCTGAAGCAGCTGGTCTACTCCCACGGCCTGGTGGATGTGTGGAGGAGGATGCATGCAGACTGTTGTCAGTACACCTGGTCCCACCTGAGAGAGGACGGGATCTCCTTAGCCAGACTAGATAGGTTTTATTGTTTTAAGCATCATTTTAATGTTTTTAAAGATTGTAGAGTAACGCCAGTGGGTTTTACTGACCACTCTTTGGTTTTATGTGATGTGTTTTTTAAAAATGTTTTGCCAAAGAGTGCGTACTGGCACTTCAATTCTGTTTTAATTTTAGATAAAGGTTTTAAAGAGGTTTTAAGCTATTTTTGGTGTGTTTTTAGAGACAGAAAAAATGACTTTGATAGTCTTAGGCAGTGGTGGGACCATGGGAAGGTACAAATAAAGCTTCAATGTCACACAGCACATGTGTAGATCTATCAAAGACCTGGAGAGTGAGATAGTGGATTTAGAAACACTTAGCTATTCCACAGGAAATCGAGGACATGTTGAAGTCCTCAACTCCAAAAAGGTTGGCCTTAGCCAACCTGCTGGACTCCAGGGTACAGGGGGCACTGGCCCGGTCCCGGGTCCAAAACATCACTGAGATGGATGCTCCCTCTGGCTTCTTTTTCGGTCTGGAGAAGAAGCACGTCAGAGGAAGATAATTCACGACCTTCTCTCTGACACAGGGCAAGAACTAACTGAACCCAGCCAGTTCTGGAGCAGAGCTGTCCAGTTTTTCTCCTCCCCCTTCTCATCTGAGCATGAGGAGAATAATGAACTCGAGAGAGAGTTTTGTGGGGAATTACCTCAAGTGTCCGCTGACACCAACACCCAGCTGAGCCGAGCGCTCCAGCTGGAGGAACTGGCAGCAGCCCTACGCAGCATGCAGGGCAGAAAAGCTCCAGGTATAGACGGACTCACAGTTGAGTTTTATAAAGAGTACTGGGACATCCTGGGTCCTGACCTGCTGCTTGTCCTTAATGAAAGTCTGGCCGGTGGTTCCCTCCCCCTCTCCTACCGCAGAGCTGTGGTGACCCTTCTCCCTAAGAAGGGGAACCTGCAGGAGATCAAGAACTGGCGCCCTGTGTCGTTGTTGTGTGTGGATTATAAGATTCTGTCCAAAGCTTTGGCCTCCAGACTGAGAGGAGCCATGGAGCAGGTAATCCACCGGGACCAGACCTACTGCGTGCCCGGCAGGTCTATGGTAGACAACATCTACCTAATTTGTGATGTTTTGGAGCTCTCCAGCTCATTGAACAGTAATGCTGGTCTCATTTCGTTAGACCAGGAAAAGGCATTTGACCAGGTTGAACACAAGTTCCTCTGGAAGGTGATGGAGAGGTTTGGGTTCAACTCTGGTTTCATTGCCATGATCTGTGTGCTGTATAATGACATTGAGAGTCTACTGAAGTTTAACGGCAGTCTGTGTGCTGCCTTCAGGGTGCATAGAGGCGTCCGGCAGGGCTGTGCTCTGTCTGGGATGCTCTATGCACTCTCCCTCGAACCGCTCCTCTCAAAGATACGCACTAGTATTGATGGATTGTTTTTACCTGGTTTTAATAGCAACATCGTTTTATCTGCTTATGCGGATGACGTAATTTTTTTTAATAAAAACTCAAAATGATGTTGATATTTTAATTAATTTAACTGATAAATATGAAAACTTGTCTGCTGCAAAAATAAATTGGAATAAGAGCAAAGCAGTCGCCGTTGGGAATTGGCCTAATGGCCTCCCAACACTCCCCCAGAACCTGGCCTGGAAGAAAGAAGGTCTAAAAATACCTCGGTGTCTTCCTAGGAAATAAGGCCATGGAAAAAAAGAAACTGGGAGGGAATAAAAGACAAGATTTGTGGTAAAATCAATAAGTGGAAGTGGCTACTGCCACAGATGTCATATAGAGGCAGAGTCCTGGTTTTAAACAATCTGTGTGCGTCGCTCCTGTGGCACTGACTGTCCTGCCTGAATCCTCCCACTGGGCTTTTAACAAGGATCCAGGAAAAAATTGTGAATTTCTTCTGGGATGGATTACATTGGGTGCCACAGGGGGTGTTGTTTTTACCGAGAGAGGAGGGGGGGCAGGGCCTCATCCACCTGGCCAGCAGGACGGCAGCATTCAGGCTGCAGTTCCTGTAGAGGTTCCTAGCTGGTCCAACAGACCTGGTGTGGAGAGGTGTGGCCAGCTGTATCTTCAGAGAGGTGAGTCACCTGGGACTGGATACTGCTCTGTTTTTAACTGATCTTAAATTTCTAAAATTAAATGGGGTGCCTCCTTTTTATCAAAGTATTTTTAAAGTATGGGCCTTTTTTAAAAGCAGCAGGGAGAAAAGAAGCTCTAACTCTCTGTTCTGGCTACTGAAAGAACCGCTGATCCATGGAGCCAGGCTGGACGTCTCCAGCGGGGCCACGGCTGGGCTGACGGCGGCTCTGCTGTGGACCAAGACCCTGGACCTGCAGCACCTGGTCCACACTGCAGGGCCAGCTCTGATGGACTCCCAGGCCGTGGGGCGTGTGCTGGGCCTCCAGTCCAGCAGGATGGTCCAGAAACTGCTGCAGCTCTGGAGAGAAAAATTGACTGTGGGAGAGAAGAGGCTCCTCATGGAGTTCGACGAGGGGGCAGAGCCAGACCCCACAGACCCTTTCCCTGAGATCCAGCTCAGGCCTCAGTTCGACCAGGGGGGTCCTCTGCTGAGAGAGACCACTTTCAGCCTGCACGCTGTCCACAGAAAGACCCTCTACAGGACATGTGTGCAGGTCTTAAACAAAAAGACTCTGGGGGGCAGAGCACCCTGCGCATGGACAGAAAGACTGGGAGAAGCTGCTCCACACTGGAGGGTGATCTATAAACTCCTTCTTCTCCTTCTTCTTCTTCTTCTTCCTTCTTCTTCCGAGAAAATCCTACTTCCCATGCGCGAAAAAATGACCAAACTTTGCACAAAGGTCCAGTCCCATGTCAGATTGCCTCAGCTCCAAAAACAGGCCAATAGTCCTGATGGTGGCGCTACAACCAGCCTCTAAAGTTCAAAATTTCAAAAGTTCACAACAAATCAACCCTATGTGCTACAGATTTGCAACCTTCACCAAAATGTAGCCCCAATACTGAAGAAACTTTTGTACATTTAAACCTATTGCAAATTATGGAGTCCATCGCTCTGGAGAGGAGAGGAGGAGCCTGACCCAAGATAGCAGCATAAACAACTAGCTCCTGATCAATACTTGATAAAAAGCCCCGAATTCAAACACTTAAAAGTAAATAAATACGTCTAAACTAGAAATGGAAAGGGGAAGAAGACCCAGAAGACAAACAAACATCAACAACTGGGAAAAACCACCCGAAATGACCAACGAAGATGGAGGAGACATATTCAACATGGAGGGCGAAGAGGACGTGCACATGGATGTTGGCGCAGTGGAGGTGCTTCGCTCAGGTTTAAAAGATATTGTCAAAGAAATTCAGGACTTTAAAACCGAGCTTAAGACAGAATTCAACGCTTTTAAAGAGGACATTAAAAAAGATATGTAGGAAGAACTCGAGGAATTTAAGAGGAACATTGACCAAAAGCTCACAGAAACTTCAAAAGAGTTAGCAACACAAACCACAAGAGTTGAGGGAGCCAAGCAGAGAATTGACGAGATAGAAAACTGGAACATGGAGGTAAAGAAGCCCTCCTTCAGTCTCAGCAGAAAATACACCAGGACAGGCTGACAGACCAAGAAGGAAGAAAACGACGGAACAACATCCGTATTTTTGGCCTGAAAGAAGGAGCGGTGGGAAGCTCCGTCTCCGACTTTGTTGAGCGACTCCAGAGAACCAAGCTCTCCCTGCCAGCAGAAACAGACTTGCATATACAGCGAGCGCACCAAGCCCTAATGCCAAAACCGGACTCCGACAAGCCTCCAAGATCCATTGTGGTGAACTTTCTTCAGTACACGGTAAAGGAAATGGTACTGAAGGAAGCATGGAAAAAGAAAATTCAATACCAAGGCCGGGTGGAGTTTTTTGATCATGACTACGCCACAGACATAATTTGGAAAAAAAAGAAAGAAAAAACACATCAGCATAAAAAAAGTCCTAAAAGAGAGAGGAATTCATTTCCAGACACCACTATCTGAAACCAAATTCACTGGGAAAACGGTCCTTGAACATACGAGAGCGCGGAGGAGGCTGCAAGAGAGATGAACAGGAGAGGGTTTGCGATCGAGACACCGGGGAGAGTTGCAGCCAGGACGGGGATGGAGGAGTGACTCCAGAGGGCATTACCATGGCAACGGGCTGGAAGCGTGGCCGACACAGGTGAACTTCAGAAATTTCTGAGGAAATAATGGACATACTAGGTATGTGAATGCAGATAGCCAAAAAAAAAAAAAAAAGAGAGAGAGAAGGAAGGGGAAAAAAAGAGGATGAATAATTTGGACTAGTAACAATTATATTCCCTAAATTGGTCAGTTAAATAGTCTTCTCTGATGATTCAATGAGATATTCCCCTCAACCCACAAATACTGAACGTGGGAGGCCTGTGCCTACTTTCTGAAGTTGAAGTGTTCCTTATTTGATATTGAGTTGCCTAAAGTTCTTAAGGCTGTTACTTGTTGTCATGGTTATTACTACACTAATATTACTGTTTGTTATCATTAAGGGCATTTCAAGGAATAATACAAACCTATGAGAAAAATATGAGCAATATTTCTCTGGTGTCGATGAATGTGAATTGGCTAAACAACCCAATCAAAAGAAGTAAGGTATTTCTGAAAATGAGAAAACTTAAGGCCCAAATTATCTTCATTCAGGAAACACACCTATCTCAGGAAGAACATGAGAAATTAAAGAAATTTGGTTTTAGAAATACATTTTATAGCACATGCAGGTGTAGTCACAAAAGGGGGTGGCAATACTTATACAAAACTCGATTAAATTTGAATGCTTAAAAGAAATTAATGACAAAGAAGGGCAGTACATTATAGTCAAAGGAATAGTGAAAAACGAGATGGTTACATTAATTAATGTATACACCCCTCCAGAGAGTGACAAACACTTCTTCAAATCCTTTTTCACAGTCATTGCATCAGAAACAGAGGGCATCGTATTGTGTGCGGGAGATTTTAATGTAAAAGGCAGTTCCTCAACTCTCTTGATTTGACCCTAACCCTAACTATTGGGGAAAAGCGAAACAGCAGCCTCATACAGTAGCTCCCATCACACCTGAGGAAGTATCTAAGGCCAAATCTAGACTCAAAGCTAGTAAGTCACCTGGAAGTGATGGTTTTCCATCGGAATGGTACTGGGCCTTTAAAGAAGAACTAACACCTCTTCTAACAGCATCCTTTAATTGGACTCTAGCTACCACCCTCTTGGAATGAGGCAATCATTTCTGTAATACCCAAAGAGGGGAAAGACACAGAATACTGCAGTAATTTTAGACCTAAAAAAAAAACACGAATAAAATACTGCACATTGCAGCTGACCAAAGGCGAGGGTGATATGGCACTCCCAAATTTAAAAGATTACTACCACACAGCACAGCTCTTACCAATAATTAAGTGGTGTGACAAAGATTACTGTGCAAAGTGGAAAGATATTGAGATGACGGTGGCAAATATTCCAGTCCAGTCCCTAACTGGTAATGTTAAATTGGTTAAGGTTTTACAAGACTCAATAGACCAAATAAGTTCCCACACAATGAATATTTGGTTTGATCTAATTAAACAGTATAAATTAGAAAGGGAAGTGAACTTGCTGAGCTGGTTTGCAAGTTCCAAGTTGGAATGACCAAAATTTTAGACTGGGAGAGAAAGGGAATTACAGCACTGTGTACAATAATGAAAGATGGAAATATAATGAGTTTCCAGGATCTCAAGGAGAGAAACGGGTTAGAAAATGGGGATTTTTTTTAGATATTCACAGCTGAGAGATTATTGTATGAAGGAAATGCAATACTCAAAAACACTAAGTGGAATAATTGACATAATGATTCGGACATATAACGGGACACAGTTCAAAATAATTTCTACACTGTACCGGAATTTAAGAGACTGTAAACCTTCCTCAACTATGTACATCAAGGCCAAGTGGGAGAGAGAACTATTGAAATCACAACATATGAATGGCTCAACATGTGTGAAGCACAACACACCCCAAGTTCAAGGACATGGAGGGAGTTTGGGTGGAAAAATCTAACCCGCTATTTCATCACACCTACAACAAAGAGCAAACAAAGTGGTTCACTACAATCATGTTGGAGGATATGTGGGAATAAAGAGATCACTCACACATTTCTTGGGAGTGCCATAAACTAAATTTATTTTGGGAAAATGTAAGTGTTATAATCAAAGACATTTTGGGATATCCAATACCAAAAGAATGCAAAGTTATGTGTCTTGGTAATATAAATGATTATGTCATTGATAATGATGGTATTTAACCAGGATATTGTTGGTAACAAGCAAGAAGGCAATAACAAGAAATTGGTATAAGGCAGATCCCCCCTCCATAGAGCATTGGTTAGAAATTATGAGAGAGATTTATAACATGGAAAAAATGACCTATTTACTCAGACTGAGAGAAAATGTTTTTATGTGTAAATGGAAGAAATGGATGATCTATGACAAAATGGAAAATGTGAATGGACTCATTGATATTTAAACCTCAAGATAATGGACTTGTGTATGCCCTTCTTTGACTACAGACACTTATAACCATGGTTGTTTATTGTGTTTTATTTACACCAATGTGTATTTTTATTTTCTTTCTGTAAAAAAGTCAGCAGAGGTGAAAGTAAGCCGGAACGCACCGGAACGCCATGCCGCTAAGAAATATACAGACCTCTTCTACTGGAACGCACCGGAACACCTCGGAAAAGCAACTTTCACCCATGAATACAATGCGAGCCCTTGATTTTTATGTATTCATCAATTTTACATTTATTTCGATAAAATTCGCTTGAAAAAAGAATCTCCAGAATATGCCTTCTGTGATGTGTTGAACTAGGTTTTAGTGCGCTGGACGAACACTATAATTTGTAGGCTACAGTACTCACTTACCGTGATAGGTTGCAACTTGTAGTAGGCAGTCACTCACTGTAGTGTAACGTTAATCCAATGTCCACTCCTGCTGTTTTGCTTTTTTTTGTTTTTGTTTGGTTTTTTTGCAGACAACAGGGTAGTCATTTTTGCAAAATAAACAAAACAAAAATCCCCAAGTAATAAATTGTGAGGTTTTACGCGTCGTGAAATACTCTCTGTCTCTCTGTCATGCGAGCAGCACCACTCCTTTCCGCAAACAAACACACGTGGAAGTGAGAAAACTTAGTGCGTTCTTTTCATTGGATGGCTGGTTGCCTAGGTGATAGAAGGACCCAGACAGTGCTGGAGGGTCAGCTGGAGCCTCCAGCTGACCCTCCAGCACTGTCTGGGATGCAATGGGGTTGATTGCTATTATGCTTTTTATTCTCACAACAGAGAAAAGACTTTAATTATGTTGAAGTTGTTGTGTTATTATTGTTCTGATGTTATCTCCCCTTAAAGAAGTACTTTACCTGCACCTTACCTGAAAATAAATGTTTTGCCATATATTACATTATGTGTCTGACATCTTACATTATGCACTCAAGGATGTGCACAGGATTTAAGAATCAAAGTCAGAAAAGAGCAGGCTTTATTAACATCTTTAGTATGATGTGAGCGCGCTTTGCGCGCGAGCTAAAAAATTTTTGAGTTGCACAGTTTCTGCAAGAATCTTACCTTACTTTCACCCCTGAAAGTCAGAGGCTGATATGCCCAATTCATGGGCTTGAATGTTTAAGCAAAAAAACAATAAACATTAAAAAATAAAAAAATGAAGTCCATCACTCTGTTTTTTTCAAAAACTGTAAAACTTATTAAACCTATCTCCTCCCACAATTTTTGCTCAATTGACACCAAACTTGCTACAGAGCATCTTCAGACTGTCCTACACAAACGATCCACACAGATTTTTGATTTATTGAAAATTGAGCCTACAGTGCATCAAAATGTTTGACTGTAAATGGTATTATAAACATATACTTGCAAATTCTTGCTTAATACATTTTCAATGTTCATTAAAAAATGACAAGAAGGGGGACAAGATGGCGTCATAGAGGAAACACCGTGTTTCGTTGAGCTCCGGTGATATTTGCCAAATTATCCGATAATTTCTCACATTCACAGTGGGAGTGACTCTATAATGACTCTAGACAATTACTTTTCAAAAATACCTGACAGTATGACCAGAACCAAGAAAAAAGCAACCAAGAGCAAACTTGCTCACGAAAACCGAGGAGCAGAGTGAGGATGCTAACACCATGGAAGCAGGTGAAGATGAGGATGCTAGCAACAGCAGTAGCACCGACAATATCACAAAGGTTATTGATGCTAAAGTTGACACAGTACTTGCTGCTATAAGGGACCAAACCACCCAAATACAAGCGCTGGGGTCCGAGTCAGCGAAGTGGAGGGCAGAATAACAAGTGTGTGTTATGGTTTGGAGTTTTGTTGGTTATTTTGTAGCATTTTTCCCTTGTGTGTCTTTGTTGTTCTGTCTTTTGCTGTCTTGGTTTGTGTTTTCTTAGTCACTTCCCGTTTTATTCTGTAGTGTTGGTCCTCCGTGTGTCTTGTCTTCACTTCCTGTTTTTATTTTGTAGTTTTGAGCTTCCCTTGTGTCTGTCATCTTTACTTCCTGTCTTTGTTCTTTTCCCGCCCTTTTTTGATCATTGATTTTCTTCACCTGTTGTTGTCTACCCACCTGCGTTTGATTACCTCCCTGTGTATTTAGTCCCTGTGTGTCTCTTGGTCTTGGTCAGTTCGTCGTGTTGTTTTTTGGTGTTTCTGTCTGCTTGCTGTGCTCCCTGTGTGTTCCCTTTCCATTTGGATTTCCTGGTATTCCTGTTGGATTTATTTTCCCCTTTTGGTGTTTTTTGGTTCTTGGTTTCACCTGGATTTTGTCATTTTCAGTTTTTGGATCCCTTTGTTTCAAGTAAGCCTGTGTTTGATGTTTCTTTCTGTTTTTTTTATTAAATTTTTTGAAGTCTGCTCCAGTGCCTAAGTCTGCATTTTTGGGTCCAGCACCTTTGTTTTTTTTAGTGACTTTACACCATACCTAACAGTACGAACTGACCACAACAAGATGGACCCAGCAGACCTTGCACTGGTGAATGAGGAGCTAAAAAAGGCCTGCTCTGAGTTTGAGCAATTGGGCTCAACCATTACGGGTTGCACAGACTTAAGGCGCAGACTTTTTGTGTATACCCTTATGGAAAGGACTTTTTTATCGCGGCCCAGAATTTTGTGTTTTTCACAAATAACCCGGAACTTGTCAGTTATTGCTTACCTGAAGCAGGACTTACAGGCCACAATTGATTCCACAAGTGTGCCTGATTTTGAACTCAGCTTGGACTCAATTAGCCACCAGCCACCTGCTAAGCTAGCTCCTCTGTCAGCCAGCTCTCTGCCTGAACCAGTCATGGACTCATTGTCTGAGAAGCCCCCCAGATGCAAGCGGGGCTCTCGCAGAAGTCATGCCCCCAGCTGCCCAGCGTCCTCGAACCCCAGCTGCCCAGCGTCCTCGAACCCCAGCTGCCCAGCGCCGCGGAGGTTCTGCTGCCCAGCAACCCAGCCCTCGTCTCTCCTGTCCCGGTGGGACCGCCGCCACCACCTCCTCTTCCGGTGGGGCCGTCGCCATCATCTCCTGTCCCGGTGGGACGCCGCCACCATTTCCTGTTCCGGTGGGGCCGTCGCCATCATTCTCCTGTCCCGGTGGGACCGCCGCCACCATTTCCTGTTCCGGTGGGGCCGTCGCCATCATCTCCTGTCCCGGTGGGACCGCCGCCACCATCTCCTCTTCCGGTGGGGCTGTCGCCACCATTGCCTGCCCTGGTGGGGTCATCACAGCCATCTCCTGTTCCGGCTGGGTCACCGCCACCACCTCCTGTCCCGATGGGACCGTCGCCACCATCTCCTCTTCCGGTAGGGCCATCGCCATCATCTCCAGCCCCGGTGGGGTCACCGCAGCCATATCCTGTTCCGGCTGGGTCACCGCCACCACCTCCTGTCCCGGTGGGACCGTCGCCACCATCTTCTCTTCCGGTGGGGCCGTCGCCATCATCTCCAGCCCCGGTGGGGTCGCCGCAGCCATATCCTGTTCCGGCTGGGTCACCGTCACCTTCAGAAGGGTCCCGCCTTCGTCTTCGCCAGCGCCGCAGGCCTTCAGAAGGGTCCCGCCTTCGCCTGTGGCCTCCTGCTCGGCCCCCTAAGGGGTCTCACCTTCGTCTTCGCCAGTGGCCTCCTGCTCGTCCTCCCGATGGGTTCCGCCTTTGTCTGTGGCCTCCTGCTCGTCCTCCCGACGGGTTCCGCCTTCGTCTGTGGCCTCCTGCTCGTCCTCCCGACGGGTTCCGCCTTCGTCTGTGGCCTCCTGCTTGTCCTCCCGACGGGTCCCGCCTTCGTCTTCGCCTGTGGCCTCCTGCTTGGCTCCCTGAGGGGTCTCACCTTCGTCTTCGCCTGTGGCCTCCTGCTCGGCCCCCTGAGGGGTCTCGCCTTCGTCTTCGCCTGTGGCCTCCTGCTCGTCCTCCCGATGGGTCTCGCCTTCGTCTTCGCCTGTGGCCTCCTGCTCGGCCCCCTGAGGGGTCTCGCCTTCGTCTTCGCCTGTGGCCTCCTGCTCGGCCCCCTGAGGGGTCTCGCCTTCGTCTTCGCCTGTGGCCCCCTGAGGGGTCTCGCCATCACCGCCGGCCTCCTGCTCGGCTCTGCTCCTCTGGGTGGACTCCAGGCCGCCCGCCTGAGGTCTCCGGCTCCGCCTCTGCCCTGCCTTCAGGCCGCCCGCCAAAGGTCTCCGGCTCCGCCTCTGCCCTGCCTCCAGGCCGCCCGCCTGAGGTCTCCGGCTCCGCCTCTGCCCTGCCTCCAGGCCGCCCGCCTGAGGTCTCCGGCTCCGCCTCTGCCCTGCTCTCCAGGCCGCCCGCCTGAGGTCTCCGGCTCCGCCTCTGCCCTGCCTCCAGGCCGCCCGCCTGAGGTCTTCGGCTCCGCCTCTGCCCGCCCCGCCTCTGCCCTGCCTCCAGGCCGCCCGCCTGAGGTCTCCGGCTCCGCCTCTGCCCTGCCTCCAGGTCGCCCGCCTGAGGTCTCCGGCTCCACCTCTGCCCTGCCTCCAGGTCGCCCGCCTGAGGTCTCCGGCTCCACCTCTGCCCTGCCTCCAGGCCACCCGCCTGAGGTCTCCGACTCCACCTCTGCCCTGTCTTCAGGCTCTCTGCCTGAGGCTTCAACCTGGCCCCTGCCCGTCCACGGGTGAACAGACTTTGGACCCTGCTTTTGTTGTTGCCAGGTTGTGTACCTGAGCTTAGTGACTCTTGTTGTTTTGTCCCTCCTCCAGACCCCCTCCACCCACCCAGCTCTTGTGGACTCGAGTGTCTTTGTTTTGGACTTGTTGTTGGGACGTCTGGGATCCGTCCCTTAAAGGGGGGGTTCTGTTATGGTTTGGAGTTTCGTTGGTTATTTTGTAGCATTTTTCCCTTGTGTGTCTTTGTTGTTCTGTCTTTTGCTGTCTTGGTTTGTGTTTTCTTAGTCACTTCCCGTTTTATTCTGTAGTGTTGGTCCTCCGTGTGTCTTGTCTTCACTTCCTGTTTTATTTTGTAGTTTTGAGTTTCCCTTGTGTCTGTCATCTTTACTTCCTGTCTTTGTTCTTTTCCCGCCCTTTTTGGATCATTGATTTTCTTCACCTGTTGTTGTCTACCCACCTGCGTTTGATTACCTCCCTGTGTATTTAGTCCCTGTGTGTCTCTTGGTCTTGGTCAGTTCGTCGTGTTGTTTTTTGGTGTTTCTGTCTGCCTGCTGTGCTCCCTGTGTGTTCCCTTTTCATTTGGATTTATTGGTTTTCCTGTTGGATTTATTTTCCCCTTTTGGTGTTTTTTGGTTCTTGGTTTCACCTGGATTTTGTCATTTTCAGTTTTTGGATCCCTTTGTTTCAAGTAAGCCTGTGTTTGATGTTTCTTTCTGTTTTTTTTATTAAATTTTTTGAAGTCTGCTCCAGTGCCTAAGTCTGCATTTTTGGGTCCAGCACCTTTGTTTTTTTTAGTGACTTTACACCATACCTAACAGTGTGGAGAATACGACAGAGTTGTTGCAGGCTAAAGTGATAAAACTAGAAAAACAAGTGAGTGGGATGTTGGAGCACATTGACAACTTAGAAAATCGTGGTCGCAGATGTAATCTACGTTTGGTTGGGCTGCCTGAAGGCACATAAGGAACAGATCCTGTGAATTTCATGGAGAAATGGTTACCTAACTACCTTAAAATCACAATCAAAACCGGAAGGATCAACCTGGACCGCGTACACCGCTCCCTCGGACCAAAACCTGGTCCCAAACAACATCCCAGAACCATTATTATGAAGTTTCACAACTTCACCGACAAGCAATGCATTATGAATGCAGCCCGCTGCCTCGGTGTTGAACCGGACCAGCCTGTGCATACAGGACCAAGGATTTCTTTTTTCAACTATCTTACAATGAGTTTCCTGAACATGAACTCTTATATTCTGTGATTATCCTGCAACACAGACTATTTCCTGTAGCCTCCTATGCTTGTTGATATGAGCTGTTTTTTGTTTTGTTTTGTTTTTGTTTGTTTGTTTGGTTTTTCTGGTTGTTTGTAAAGATATTCCTTATGTTTATTCACTGTTGTTATTTCTTTAAAATGGAAAATAAGAAAACCCAATAAATATATTGTGGGGGAAAAAAATGACAAAACTTTGGAGTCATGGTAGATGATGATTGGAAAATATCAGAATTTTATCTCAAAAACTGAATTTTTTACAGCATTTTGAATTTCACTCTCATGTGAACAATTGGAGTCAATGCAAAAATGTCATTTTTAAACATCAGTTTTTCACTTTTGGAGCCAATAAATCATTGTTAAAAACTAATGACCAACATCTCCATGCTGTCTAGATGCAGTTTGTGTATTTTGGGATTTTTGTCTTAATAACTGAATTTTTGACAGCCATTTGAAATCTGCCTTTACATGCTAACAGCTGCTGTCTTGCACACAGGTGACTGGCTTAGTCAATTTGTGAAGCTACAAGTGGTGTTTCCATTTGCCAATTAGCTCAGTGAGACACAAGACGGACCTCAGTCTCAGAAGTTGTGAGTTCAAGTCTCAGCTAAGGCAAAACAGACTTTCTAATATGAAAGTCTTATGTTCAGGCATCATGCTGTGTGGATTAGAGACTATAAGGTTAAAATAATTATGATCCAGGCAGTTTCACGGAGAGACAAATACTCTTTATCAACACGTTTCCCTGTTTATTTGGCTTAGCTATCAGTCAATATGCAGTCTATCCAATCCAAAAGCTACTTTTACATTTTAAAAAATGTTTTCATCTTTGTCACCATGGATAATGTTTAGCTTTAAGCAAGATCAGGCCAGTCTGTTCATAATTGCTAGCAGTTAATGTTATTCCCCAATTCCAATCTGGCATCCACAAACATCTCACTTTGTCTGACTAAAGGTCCAAAACTTCGATAAAGCAAGATTTGAGGAGGATATAAATGCGACGGTAACTCCAACACTGATGCCTGAAACAATCAATCCATCATGAAATAGTTGTGGATTAATTATGTGATTGACTTATTGATTTATTGACTAATCATTGCAGCTGTAGAATTCCTCTAATGAGCTAGAAGAAGTTTTAAACATATATACTGCAGAGTTGTCTCTTGCTAATTAGCTCAGTGAGATAGAGCAGAGTCTCTTGTGCCAGAAATTGTGAGTTCAAGCCTCAACTGATGTAAAATGCACATTAGAATGCCACCTTTTTTTCATCTTCCTACACTCTGCTTGTTGCTCAGAATTGCCTAATTTTGCCTAAAATTGCCCGGCCCCGACCATTGCTGCGCAGCAGCTATAATTAGTGCTTAAAATTGAAGGAGTGACATCAAAGTGTTGTATTTAAAGGTCCAATGAAACAGCCAGCAGAGGGCTTATTGGTTCCACGTTCCCTGTAGAACAGGCAGTTATGGAGGAACGTGTCTTATCCTTGAGGATTGTTCAGAACTGAAGAACCTAAAGTCCAGCTGCCTACGATAGCGCCTAGCCAACCCTTAAATAAACATTTATAAACACGTGTTCTCTTCTTGAAATGGCTTCATGATGTACGTCTTCATGAACATTTTTATCAAACATATATTAATATTAGTTTGCACCTTAATTAACACCAGGACACATTTGTTTAAAAATCTGTAATTCAGGGTCATGATGTGTTTCTTTGTTGAAACAGACATTTACAGGAAAAATATGAATGTGTAGTGAACATGAACATGTATTTAATGTTAGAAAATAAAAATATTCATGAGGTCATGTGTTGTATCAGCTCTCAGATGGACGTCACTTTGGATAAAAGCATCTGATAAATGAAACTGTACGTTTGTGCGCTCCACCTGTTTGAACCTATTTCTCAATTGACAAAATTGTGACAGGATTAATTTTTCAACATTTCCTGATATTTTATGAGCAAACACCTAATTGATTGATGGGAAAAACTGGCTGACAGATTGATCAATAATGAAAATAATCATTGGCTGCAGCCCTAGTGGCAGTGGCAGAGCTCCCTGAAAAGATATATATCTTTAGCTATACTTACATGTAGCTTTCATATGCTTACATATTTATATGTACTACTATTCCCTACATATAGTTTTACTATTGATGTTCTGTTACTACTGTTCTCTCTGCCCCTCTTCTTTTCTCTCTCTCTCTTCCACCCCTCCCACCTCCCCTCTTTCTTCACCTTCTCCTCTTTTCCTCTCAACCCGACTGGCACCGGTCGGGTTGAGAGGAGTGTGCAACTGTCACAACTGTTTGATTGAACACGGCCAAGTGCCCTGTAGTGGAGAAGACACTATGCTGTCTGGTAGGGGCTGGCTCAGGGTTTGATCACCAGGTTCACACAGGGAGTGCCGGCCAGAGCACTACTTGAGGCCGTTCAGAGTATGTGCAAATAAAGGACTGAGAGGCTGATGTGATATTCTCTTCTTCGCTTTACTCTCTTATGCAGCATCACATACAGGGTACAAGCCTTGGGTGTATACGTGTGTGTGGTTTTCTACAAGAAAGAATAACAAATACAATGTAGTTAAGGATAAATAAACATATCCATGAATTAACTCTGCTTTGAATGAATTAACATATCACCATATGTTAATTCATTATAATAATGAATAATATAAACAGACAATAATCAAATGAGGTAGGTAATCAAAGATTACCATCTTATATCTCTTATTACTCTAGTAAACAAACTTTTTAAAACACCCAGCACACAGATCTTTCAGACTTGTCTCTCTCTGTCAAGTCACCATCATTTTTACATATCACTTCCGGTAAGCGGACTGGCATTACGCTCTTATTGTGAAAATCCAACGTGTGCTACTTCCGGTGACAATTAACGTTAAACATCGGCGATAAACGCTACTTGAAGTAGTTACGCCGCATTTTAGTGCAGCGGTAACACACCCTACACTGTACTTGAACCAGATAATGAACATACAAACATAATTATGGATAAACATGACATATTTACACCAACGTGCAGGCACAGGTGAGCTGGACACAGCAGGCATGGACACAGAGCTGACACGGCAGGTAATTAAAGTGATGTAGCTCTGAACTGTCGTCTACATCATCAACACAGAAATATAACACAGGTCATACGATGGTTGTACTCACTTGTCATTCACGCACACACAGCTTAAACTGAAGTTAGAGTCCCACACAACTGTAGCTCACCGTTAGACTGACACACACTCTCACTTTCCTGCTGCGTGACGTCACTCACAATATAACCAGCCCGCGAGGTGTCTCACTTATAAAACTAATACTGAAATGAACACTGATGAACAGATAATTAAAGGCATATCAACAACAGTGAATACGATAAAACTGGCAACTCTGGGGCTTTTTTTACAGCCCCTTTAGCTCAGTTGGTAGAGCGTGCACCCTGTATACTGAGGTCATTAGTCCTCTGCAGCAGCTGCTGGTTCGACTCCTGCCTGCGGCCTATCTGCTGTGTGTCATCCCCTCTCTCTCTCTCTCTCTAGCCACTTTTCTGTCATATCTTCAGCTGTCACTCTCAAAAATAAAGGCAAAAAACCCTCATTTTTGTGTCTGTACATTTGCCAAAGCTTCCAAAATGAAAAGTAGTTTTGCCATCTTGTGAGTCGTGCTGCTCAGTCGACACAGGAAATGTTTCTTTTGTACAGATCTAGTTTTTTTTGTTGACCTGACTGCACTGACTTTGCTATAAGAGAGAAAAACAAAGACAAATTCAACCAGAATGTTGAATCTGTGCTGCTGTTGTGTCACTCTGAGCTTTTTAGATTCATATTTCAACAGTAAGTCAGACTACAGTAAAGATTTACAGTGAAAAGTCACAACTGCACAACTGTATTACACAGAAACATGATGTACATGTTTGTATATATGCAGTCAATTTATGTGTGTATTAGTGTGTTATGTACAGGGTGTAGTGGTAAATACAGCTCTTTCCCCTCATTGATCGATACAGTTGATCTGAAAACAGACGAGCAGACACAGCTTCATTTCAAACAGGTGATAAACTGAGTTTATTTGGGCTTAAACTCCAAATTCACCTGATTATATTCACTGGAGATTAATTTTTACACAAAATGACGTTGATGTGATTCTCAGCTCATTCCTGTCACCTGCAGCTCATTTTCCAGTTCAGCACCATCAGAAACATTCACATTTATGGAATATACATGTGTGTGTGACAGATTTTGCATCACGGCTCAAACTCCAAAAGAACGTTTAGATTAGTGTGTGTGAGTGCTGCTGTGTGTTAGACTGAGTCGCAGTTCAACAGTCAGTAAAAGTCTGCACAGTACTGCAGTACACAGGAAACAGTCTGCACATTGGTTTGTAGACAGTAAATGTGTTTGTGTAGCAGTGTGTTTCCTGCACAGGAGCAGTGGTTGATGGGCAAACTGTAGTTCACCACCTGTTTTCTCCTCATTGATTCATTCAGTTGATGTGAGATGAGACGAGTAAACTTCAGCATCAGTTTACAGTTTTTCTCCTTCGCTTCGGCTCAATTCTCCAGTGAGAATGAACTTTTTCAAAACATTCAGTTCAAACCTCTGAACAAATAGTTTGTTGTTCACGTTTGAATTTTTGATTCATTCAAACAGTTTGAAGGTTTCAGCACACGTGATCAAAAGAGTGAGTCCAGTTCTGCTCTACGAAGGAAAACGGCAGGAAGTTAATGAGTTATAATCATTTTGGTGACATTAAAGACGTCCTCACGTGTTTTATTTTGGTCAAAATTACAGTAACGTGGAGAATATTGTCCATTAAGAGTCTTTTCATCCACTTGTTTATGAGGATTTCACATTAAAGACTGAATTTAATACACAAAGTGTGGACAAAGTCAGGTCACCTGTGAAGTCAAATGTCTTTTCCTCTGGTTCTCACCTCTACATATTTTCTAACACAGTTGTTCATCTTTTTATGTCGGACTTTATAAATAAAGTTTAACATCATTATAAGTCTCTGGTTTGGCTCCTTCCTGTTTTTCACGTGTACATCTGCTGCCCCCTGCTGGACAAAGGAACACATCACAGCTGGTTTATGTTCTGTCCTCAAACTAGAAACTTGAATTTAATGGATCATAATAATCTATGAAGAACAAATCAAAATGTATCTTGTGTGTTCTTATTGTTTGACAGGAAACAGTTTTCAATACTTTGGATGTCAGTTTGAAGGAATCTGGTCAAATCTCAAAGGCTGCTTGAGTTTCCAGTCTGAGCCTCCAGACGGACCAGAAGAGATCCATCATCCAGTCATGTGATGAACTCTTCATACATGGAACCATTTTTACAGATCAGTTATGAGAGAACACTCCTCGGTTCCCTTCATACCACCACTTTAGTCTCTCTGTCCAGGAGAAAAGTATTTGAAAGTCATGTCGTGAGCATAAAGAGAGAAGAGATGTAAAGGAAAGAGTCGACTTCTCTGATGAGTATTGTCAGTACTGACATATAAACACACACACACACACAGCTGATGTCAGTTGGTCTGTGCTCGCTCTTGATTGCCTCAGTAAACTGATGCTGTCCTGCATGAAGCGGTGCTGCTCATGTGGTAGGAGGGGCTCAGGAACTCACATCCTGGAGATGAGACTCAACAATCAACTGTTTTCTAGGCTTTCTATCAACCGCAGCTTTAAGAGGTTTCTTTACGGTGATCCTTCTCAAACAATATGTAACATTAATATCTCTGTGAGGAATCTGTCAGCTGTCTTTGATTGATTATCGCATCACGGTGGCCCTAGTGCACAGTAAGCTCCGCCTCCAGGAGGATCTTCCACATGTTGTTGATTTCACAGATATGTGTTTCCTTGTGTATCAAATTATTGTGTTTGCAGTAACGTTACTGTGCGATCCTCAAATCACAGGACTGTTTTCCCTTCAGAGGATGATCATCCTGAATCTGTCAGCAGCATCTCTTGCTTCACTGTTGACGTCTACCTGCTGCTTGTTGTTCCTGTCATTGTGCTGATGTCATCAGGTGAGAGTGAAGTTTGTTTCAGCTGACTCATAGGTGAGTGGATTGACCTGGACATGAAGCGTCTGTACGTAACATAATAGAATGTTTCTTTTGTTTAGTTTTTTCCTTTTTCATTCATGTTGGAGGAAAAATTCATATGAAAGTGTCATAACACAAATATTCAACTGGAACAGCACATCTATTCAGCTGGTTAATCCACTAAAACTTGATGTACTTTACGTTCACATGTTGACGTGGAATAAAGTGAAATAAAGAAAAATAAATAAGTGAATAAAATCAGTGATACATGTAGCCAGTATACTCAGGAGAAGCCAAAATAACCTCTGACACCATTTGTATCATATTTGATTCATGAGTTTCTGAGACGTCTACATCATCAATATGATCAATACTGTCCTGAAACAGCTGATGTCATCAATCTGACATGTGTCTTCTGCCCTCTGGTGGATTATCAGTGCACCGCAGGCAGCAGTGAGTACAACATCCAACATGGCTGCCTTCATGTGGGGACTCACACGGTTTTATCAGGAAAATCTTTGTTATTTTGGAAAAAGTTACTGTAAAAATAACAGAATCACATTTTTATTGTTTCTAATATTTCAGTATGAATATTTAGTGAAGTGAATCAACCCATAATTACTTCAGATTGTGTTGCTCATTTTATACTGAAGCCATTTTGAAAATGTGTGAATCAAATCTGATTCAGCAGGTAAATCAGATCATTTATCAGTGAATCCCTCAGTTATTATTCTGTTGAATTTCATGATGCAGTCTGCATCATTCCACCACAAAAACACTGTTAAATACACTCATTAAAGATTGTACAGCTGGAAGGATTAATTGCTTAATTTATTATTAATTGATTATGAAATTAATTGCCAACTATTTTGATAACTGATCAATCAGTTTGAGTCATTTTTTAAGAAAAAAAAGTCCAAATGCTCTGATTTCAGCTTCTTAAACGTGAATATTTTCTGGTTTCTTTACTCCTTTCTGACAGTAAACTGAAGATCTTTGAGTTGTGGACAAAACGAGACATTTGAGGATGTCATGTTGGACTCTGATCAACATTTTCTGACTCTTTATGGATCATAAACCGGTGGACAGACTGATGGATGATGTAAATAAACTGAATAATGAGCTGTTGTGTGGTGCAGGTGAAAGTTGGCAGTCAAACACCAGATGACACAATATTCAGATTGTCAGTAGATGTTTATTGTTTGCAGGTAAGAGCAGCAGTATCACACAGATATGTCAGAGGAGAGACAGTCTCCCCTCAGTTCTTACAGCACTTTGAGAGAACACACAATAACTGCAGACAACAACAGGACGGACATGATTTCACCCAAAGTCTTCTTCAACTTTTCTTGACTGAAGACACTTTGTTCTTCTCTTGTCTTCACACGTGACAACATGTCCAACATCCCCCTCCTTCACCTCCTCCACACATAGATCCTGTTGTCGTTCACAGATGTTATTGACCCTCTCAGAACACAGGAGGAGGTCTCCACCTCCTCCAGGCTCAACTCCTTTATAATGAGTTCACTTGGATTTAGTTTCCCAACAGCTGAAGCATTGTAATATCATGGTGGATTCATAAGGCACAAAGCAGAAGCAGAATCATGGTGGAAAAACATGAACAAAAGGACTTTCCCTCACAGCTGAGATCAATGATCAAATATTCAATAGGCCTGTTTGGATTTGATCTGGTAAATCTGATCAGATCTGATTCAACTTTAATGTCACTGAGCAGGTATACAGGTACACAGCCAATGAAATGACAGGAAACATTTGGAAATATTCAACCTGTCTAAGGTTGTTGTATTTCCCTCAGAACAAATCATAAAATGACCATTTCGTGCTGATTGTTCAGCACAGTTTGAGCCAAAGTGTCCAATAGTAAATGTGATGAGTATAAAAGTGACATGTGGACCTGAGGGTGGTGTCAGAGGAGAACTCAGTGTCCAAAATGAAGAGCTGATCGTCTGTGGATCTTCACTTTTCAATATTTGGTGTCACTTTCATGACATCAAACAGTCCAGTCTCATTCCACTGAGGTTTTAATGATACTGGTTTTGTTTTGGCATTTAAATTTGAATTTGCATCATTGATCTCAGCTTTTTGGAATCATCCTTCTGGAGTCACTGAATTCTCAGTTTTCACGGATCAGAAATCCACTGAAGCTGGTAGCATTGTCAGCTGCCCAAACCTGAGTGTTTGCAGGCAGGCGAACAAACACTGTTTCACCTTTGTCCAGGTCCAGGACTGCTGCGTTTCCTGCACTATGAGTTGAGTCATTGACTGGGCTGTCTGCTGCTGTGACAATCATGTCACAGTTCTTGATCAGCGTCAGCTCTGATTTATGTTCACCTCCAGCATGGAAGAAGAAGGTGAAATAATAAACACCTCCAACAGGAACGGTGAAGATACCTGCAGAAACAAAAGAGTCTTTGTCAGATTGAAAGAAGTAAAACTCCAAACACACAGAGGGCAGCGTATCAGCAGAGGAACTGCTGGCAGCTGCTGTTAGCTCAGTTAGCTCAGTTAGCCGTGTGCTATGAGTCAAGTCTGTCAGAACCTGCAGCTCAGAGTGCTGGTCGAGTGTTTATGTTGAAACACAGGACAACAGAACTGGACTAAACAGCCTCAGAGATCAACAGAGGACTGAGAAAAGACGAACAAAAGACGAGTGTGAGAAACTAAATTTTCCTCTGGGTATCTCTGCAACACAACACAGACATGTCTTTTCAAAATAAGTGGATCAAATTGAAAGTACTCTCTTTTTTATTATCCCATATTAGGAGTGTAACTGAATACAAATATATTATTGGATATGTACAGAAAATGTGCTCTGAGCAGATATGAAAAGTAAAATCATTCAGGAAGTACATCAGGGGCGAGCGGTCATAATAAGCTATAAATGCAGTGCATGCCCAAGCCCTTCAATAAAATCAATGAAAATATTCATCTGTCAGTGTGTTCTATTATACAATACCTTAGTTCTACTGTTTTGGTCTTAAATCCTGCCTAATCTGTCCCGTTTTGCTTGCGAAAAGCTGGAAAGCTGACAGCTTGTGTCGCGCATGCGCACTGCGATACCGAGTAGTATTGTTAGTGCTAGAGGCTGTTATACTGTACATGGGCATTTTGAATGGCAAAAAAGCTGTCAGTGAAGCAGCTTATCTGCCAACGCGCATGCGCATAACTGGCTTGTTTGAATTGTTCAGCGGGAAACAGTCAGTGGTTCACTTCATCGCCATGTAGTAGCCGAGTCAAAATGAGTGAAATTAATTCAATTCAGCCTTTGCGTTCAGTGCCGTTTTCGTGGAGAACTTTTGAGGAAAAGAAGAATATAATTTCAAGTGGTCGGCCTACTCCTGAAGTAGTCATCACAAAAATGGCAAAGAATTTCGTTCATCACTTTCAAGCTAGCACGTACGAGAAACATAAATGGCTAGCTGGCTGTCCACAGGTTAGCAAACTGTTCTGTTGGCCGTGTCTCCTTTTTTCCACGGAACACACAGTCTGGACTATGACAGGTTATGGTGATTTAAACAACCTTCACACTGCTATGAGCAAGCATGAGCATGCATCTCCGCACATACTCTGTATGGTAAAACTGCAGACATTTGGAAACACACGGATCGATCATCAGCTGAATGAGGGACTGCGACTCGCCACAGAGCAGCACAACACGCGGGTAAAAAAGAACCGGGACGTGTTGAAGAGGCTTGTGGACATCGTTGTCTACCTTGGAGCACAGGAGCAGGCCTTTCGAGGGCACACAGAAGGGGAAGGATCAGACAACCGTGGTAACTACATTGAACTTGTCAGTCTACTCCGGAAATATGATGAGAGGCTTGCCCATCATTTGGAGTCATGTACTGTGTTCTCTGGCATGTCAAGCCACATTCAGAATGATTTGATTGAAGCTGTGGCTAGTGTGGTGTTGAATGAGATAAAATCCGAAATCAAAGATGCAAGCTTTGTAGCTATACTACATTGAATATTATGTCATCCAAAGAGGGAGAAGTGGAAGAGAGATTTGTGGGCTTTTCTGATGTCAGCGCTGACAGAACAGCCCGGCCCTAGCAGAGCATGTTTTTGCCGCTGTAGATAAAATGCAGTGACAAGCTTGTCGGTCAAACATATGACGGAGCCGCAGTGATGTCTGGCCACCTAAATGGCTTGCAGGCCAAGGTGAGGGACCGATACCCGTCTTGCTGTTTCGTGCATTGCATTGCCCACATTCTTAACTTGGTGCTGTCACAAGCATGCAGCACTATCAAAGACTGCAAGGTTTTCTTTTCAACCTTAAATGGCCTGGCGTCATTTTTTGTTACCTCTACAAAGCGCACAAGGCTCTTGATGACATTGTGAAGAGGCGATTCCCCCGAGCTGCCCCAACTAGGTGGAACTACACGTCTAGGTTAGTAAAACACAGCAAAAGATAACCACGAAGCACTAATCGAACTGTTCAATGACATCAGAAACAACCCGTTGGACTGGGACGAGAGGTCCATTCTTTCAGCAGGGGGCTTTCTGCAATATTTAAAGGACCCCAAAGTCGTATTTCTCCTGCAGCTTTTTTCCGATGTTTTTTCACACACGGATGTGCTTTTCAACATCCTGCAAACCAAAGGCTTTGACATTGGCTATTGTGTGAGACAAATGAAGAGAACAGCAGAACAGTTGCAAAGACAGAGAGGGGAATTTGAACATGTTTTTGCTCTGGTCCCAGAACCCAAGAACCCAGCAAAGAGGTGCAGAGGGGCAGATGACATGAAAACAGAATATAAAGAACTTTATTTCAAAGTGCTGGACACAATTGATTCCCAAATGCAATAGCGTCTTTCATCTTTGGAGAAGATGGCATTTCTGGGTCTCCTGGACTTCTCCAGACTCCATCAGTATGAGCAGGCTTTTCCAGACAGCGCATTTGACTCTCTCAAATACACTTATGGACAGTTTTTTGATGATGTGCTTTTGCGCAGTGAGCTGAAAGTGTTGTATGCATCTCCTGATCTGAAAAAGCGAAACGTCTCGGAATTAACCCGTTTCAATGGCCTGTGCGATGCCATGCCCCAACTACAAACTGTGTGAACTGTTCCTCACTCTGCCATCCACCACTGCCTCGGTAGAAAGAACATTCTCTGGACTAAAAAAGGATCAAGACGTAGCAGCGCAATGCCATGGGACAGCAGAGATTGTCTGGCCTTGCCATGATGTCTATTGAACAGAGGATGCTTCAGAAGATCAAGTCGGATGAAAGCTTCTATGACAAAGTCATCGCGGAGTTTACCAAGAAGGCCCGTAGGATGGAATTCATCTATAAATAAGGTAGGACATTAATTTATTATTGAGTGTGTTTGTACTGTAACTGGCCTTGTCAAATATATCACTGTATTCATTCATTAGCC
The DNA here is from genome assembly GCA_034769285.1 of Lutjanus argentimaculatus. Lineage (NCBI taxonomy): Eukaryota > Metazoa > Chordata > Actinopteri > Lutjaniformes > Lutjanidae > Lutjanus > Lutjanus argentimaculatus. The sequence goes on along the minus strand of JAWZSL010000039.1, from coordinate 4,641,803 downwards.
TATATTTTGCTAGTTCAACTCATTGTTTTTATTGGAAATATGTCAGTGTCTTCATTAATTAGGCCTATATAATTTAGCTTGCAGCAAACACATTTCAAAGGTTGTCAAAACTTTTTACGCGTGCTGTCCGTGGTGCTGAAATCCCCTGCCGCTGCGCTGGGACGTCATTTTTTCCTCTCCCCCGCTCCGCTCCGCTCGAGCGCGGCTGAACCCGGCTTGAGCCCACTTCATGGGCACGAGCCAGTTCCGAATACTGTAAATTCCAACATGTTGTTGGTAACTTTGTGGGCATGTGATTGTGTCATTTGACTGACCACTGAGCTGGTTACATTACTGTGTGTGTGTGCATCAACCTGTGTCAGTCCTGAATATTTCCGCTTTCATTTAGCCTACCTATACCTACACTGTAAATTCCAACACATTGTTGTTGGTAACATGGGGCAAGTGTGAGTGTGAGAGTGTCTATCAAAATCAAGTTGATATAGTAGTTAAAAAACATATAATGTGTTTTTATTAATAAATAAATACCCAAAAATTTTCGAGCTCGCACCCTTGCGGGCACTCGCACGCAGTTGACACTTCAGCATGACCACTGTAAAAGGTCACCGCTCGCCACTTAAGTACATGATTTAAATATTTGTTATTTCGCAGCTAAACTGATGAATGGATGAATAAGTGGTAGTAAAAAAGTATTTTTAAACATTTTTTGGGCTTCTGTTCATTTATTTGTAGGACAGCTGAAGATACGACAGGAACAGGAGAGAGCGGGGGAACAACATGCAGCAAAGGGCCACATGCAGGAATCGAACCCACGGCCGCTGCACAGGACTCATAGCCTCAGTAAAAAGGGCCAAACGCTCCACCAACTGAGCTACCAGGCCACCGTAGAAATAACCTACTGCAGAATCAGACTCAACAATGTCTAATGACCTCTGCTTCCATCTGAATACAGATATCTTCTGACACAAACAGATACAGATTGAAGCGTTACAGCCCTGAAACACAGAACAGAGAGTCGACTCTCTGTTAACATCATGTAGAAAATCTTCAAACATCAAGTCACACAGTTGGATAAAATTCTACCTGCATGACAGTTAAAAAGACAGATCAGAGGAGAACAAACAAACCACTGATGTATGTTAATATGGTAGAAAGAACTCCAGAAACTCCACAAAATACAAACTGTGCATTAATGTTTTCTGAAAATGATTTGAAATAAACTGAAATTAAATTGAATGAAATGAGTTGGCATCAAAATCTTATTAGGTATAAAAAGTAAATTTTTCCATTTATTTATTTCAACCAGTTATAATTCAGACAGATATCCTGGTTTTTTTTAAACTAACAGACCAGTATGAAGACTTAAATACTGTTAAAATACGCTGCAGGTGAAGTTTTTACCTGAAGTTTGATCGTAGCCATCACAGACGTTTGTAATCACTTTGTTGAAAACCAGAGTTTTGTCTGTGTTAAAGGGTCCATGCCTTCCACCATGGTCTGCCACTGCAGTGAACACCACCTTTCTGTCTATAAAACACAAAATATTGTCATCATGTTAGTTTGTCAGGGTGTTTGTGGTGTGAAGCAGGTGTAAACCTGGATGTGAAATTCTTCATCAGTCTTTAAAGAGAAAGTTTGACTCTACCTTCCATCTCTGTCGGTCGATCGCTCCTGTTTGATGGCAGGTTAGTCGCTCGTCTTGTCTTCGTCTCCAAAGCTGTGACTCTTCAGATCCCTGCTGCTGCTTTTATGTTGTTCCATCCATGACCACGTGATGTCACGTAGCTCGTTTATGCAGCTCTACAGAACCTGTGGTAAATGTGATAACGTGTTTATGATAAAGTTTTCAAGAAATGTGGGAGTGACACCAACTTCCTTCATGTTTGCATAGGTTTGACTAGGTAGGTACTGATCCATATCTGTTATGGTAATATTTCTAAAGAAACTCTGAATGATGGAAAGACCAATGACTCAGCTGGAAAACAACTGAGTTGTGAAGTTGTGAAGGGTGACAGTTTATTAAAATTACTGACTTGTATTGAAATATATGTGATCTTTGAGGTTGGACCATGAATTTATTTATTATTTATTATTAGTGCTTAAAATTGAAGGTGTGACATGAAAATGTTGTATTTAAAGGTCCAATGAAACAGCCAGCAGAGTGCTTATTGGTTCCACGTTCTCTGTAGAACACGCAATTATGGAGAAACGTGTCTCATCTGAGAGGCTTGTTCAGAACTGAAGAACCTAAAGTCCAGCTGCCTACAATAGCTCATAGCCAACCCTTAAATAAACATTTATAAACACGTTCTCTTCTTGAAATGGCTTCATGATGTACGTCTTCACCTCCTGGCTGAGCTCTCTTTTCGTCGCAAAGGTGCGGTAAAGCGAATGCAATACCACTCCCGCTGCTCTGATTCTCCAGGCCATCTCACACTCCATTGTCCCCTCACTCGAGAACAAGACCCTGAGATACTTGAACCATGGCCTCAGACTTAGAGGTGCTGATCTTCATCCCAACCACTTCACACTCGGATGCGAACCGATCCAGCGAGCGCTGGAGGTCACAGACAGATGATGCCATCAGAACCACATCATCCGCAAAAAGCAGCTTTGCAATCCTTAGGCCACTGAACTGCACACCCTCTCCCCCATGACTACACCTTGATATCCTGTCCATGAATGTCACGAACAGGATTGGTGATAAGGCGCAGCCCTGATGGAGGCCAACCCTCACCGGAAAAAAGTCCAACTTACTGCTGAGGACACGGACACAGCTCCTGCTTTGGGTGTACAGAGATTGGATGGTCCTGAGTAGAGACCCCCTCACCCCATACTCCCGCAGCACCTCCCACAATGTCTCCAATGGAACCCGGTCATACGCCTTCTCCAAATCCACAAAACACATGTAGACTGGATAGGTGTACTCCCAGGCCCCCTCCAGGATCCTTGCGAGAGTGAAAAGTTGGTCCGTCATTCCATGACCAGGCCGGAACCCGCATTGTTCCTCTTCAATCCGAGGTTCGACTATCAGCCTGACCCTCCTTTCCAGCACCTTATAGTAAACTTTTCCAGGGAGGCTGAGTAATGTGATGCCTCTATAATTGGCACACACCCTCTGGTCCCCCTTTTTGAAAAGGGGAACCACCACCCCAGTCTGCCACTCCCCAGACTTCCACGCAATGTTAAAGAGATGTGTCATCCACGACAGCCCCTCAACACCCAAAGCCTTCAGCATTTCTGGGAGGATCTCATCAATCCCCGGGGCTTTGCCACTGTGGAGTTGTTTGACTATCTCAGTGACCTCCTCCAGAGAAATTGACGCTGATCTCCCATCATCCTCCAGCTCTGCCTCTACCATAGAGGGTGGGTTAGTTGGGTTCAGAAGTTCCTCAAAGTGCTCCCTCCACCGCCCGATTATCTCCTCATTTGAGGTCAACAGCATCCCATCCTTGCCATACACAGCTTGGATGGTCCCCCATTTCCCTCTCCTGAGGTGCCGAATGGTTTTCCAGAAGCGCTTTGGTGCCGACCGAAAGTCCTCCTCCATGACTTCTCTGAAATCCTCCCACACCCGCTGCTTTGCCTGTGTCACGGCCGAGGCTGCTGTCCTCGGGCCTGTCTGTACCTTGCAACTGCCTGAGGAGTCCCCCGAGATAACATACCCCAGAAGGCCTCCTTCTTCAGTCGGACAACTTCCCTGACCACCAGTGTCCACCATGATGTTCTAGGGTTGCTGTCCCTTGAAGCACCTATGGCCCTGAGACCACAGCTCTCAGCCACAGCCTCAGCAATGGAAGTTTTGAACATTGACCACTCCAGGTCAATGTCCCCAACCTCCACAGGGATGGCAGAAAAGCTCCACCGGAGGTGAGAGTTGAACATCTCCTGGACGGAGGCCTCCTTCAAACGTTCCTAGTTCACCCACACTACACGTTTGGGCTTGCCAGGTCTGTCCAGAGGTTTCCCACACCACCGGACCCAACTCACCACCAGATGGTGATCAGTTGACAGCTCAGCCCTCTCTTCACCCAAGTGTCCAGTACATACAGCCTCAGATCAGATGATACAGTACAACAACAAAATCGATCATTGACCGCCGGCCTAGGGTGCTCTGGTACCATGTACACTCACAAACATCCTTATGCTCGAACATGGTGTTCATTATTGACAGTCCATGGCTAGCACAGAGGTCCAATAACAAACACCTGCTCGGGTTCAAATCAGGGGGTCCGTTCCTCCCAATCACGCCCATCCAAGTGTCTCCATCGTTGCCCATGTGTGCTCTGAAGTCTCCCAGTAGGACTACCAAGTCCCCTACCGGAGCCCCATGCAGGACTCTGTTCAGAGAAGGCAGAATACTCTGAACTGCTGTTCGGCGCATAGACAACAGTCAGAGTCCCCCCCCCAAAAAAAAAAACAAAAAAAAACCCCTTAGGCGTAGGGAAGTGACCCTCTCATCCACTGGGGTAAACTCCAACATTGCAGCACTCAGCCAGGGGCTTGTGAGTATCCCCACACCCGCCTCACACCCTGAGAAACTCCAGAGAAGAACAAAGTCCAAGCCCTATCCAGGAGTACAGTTCCAGAGCCTAGGCTGTGCGTCGAGGTAAGCCCCACCAGATCTAGCTGATAGTGCTCCACCTCTTGCACAAGCTCCAGCTCCTTCCCCACCAGAGAGGTGATGTTCCACATCCCCAGAGCCAGCCTCTGCTGCCCAGGTCTGGTCCGTCGGAACCCCCCGCATTTAAAGCCACCCAATGGGCAGCGCACCTGACCCCAGTGGTTCCTCCTACGGATGGTGGGCCCACGGGATGGGATGGACATCTCCCATGTTGCTTGTTTGAGCTGTGCCCGGCCGGGCTGCATGGCGTGCCCGGCCACTAGGCACTCGCTGTCGGGCCCCCCTTCCAGACCTTGCTCCAGACGGGGGCCCTGGGCTTCCTCCAGGCAGGGTCACACTGCTCCTTCCTCGTTCTCTCATAGGATTTTTTTTTTTAACCATTCTTAGTCTGGACCCTCACCTGAGACCAATTTGCCAAGGGAGTCCCTTCCAGGAGCACAAGGCTCCCGACAACACAGCTCCCAGGTTCATGGCGACATGCAAACCTCTCCACTATGATAAGGTGATGGTTCCCAGACAGGATCTTTTTTTTTTTTTTTTAATGGCTTTTTTTTTTTTTTTTTTAAAGTTATTTTTTGGCATTTTTTTTGCCTTTATTAGATAGGACAGCCAGAGATTAGACAGGAGACGGGGCAGAGAGAGGGGATGACACGCAGCAAAGTGCCGAAGGCGGGAGTCGAACCAGCGGCCACTGCAGAGGACTAACAGCCTCCATACATGGGTCGGACGCTCTACCCACTGAGCTAAACGTCCGCCCCGACAGGATCGTTTTTATCAAACTCATATTAATATCAGTTAGCACCTTAATTAACATCAAGAGACAGTTTTACACCAAATATTTCCAACAATGTTCAAACTCAGAAAAATCTGTAATTCAAGGTCATGATGTGTTTCTTTGTTGAAACAGAAGTTAACAAGAAAAATATGAATGTATAGTGAACATGAACATATATCTAATGTTAGAAAATAAAGATATTCATAAGGTCAAAGAAACCCAGACTTTTCTTTCCCTTGATATGATGCTGCAGGATGAACTGATCTTCATCTTGTTTTGAGGATGTGACTGTTAAAACCAGAGGCAGCTGGTGATCTTCCAGGGGGATGACGTTAAAAATGTTAACATATCACACCAGTGCATTTTAAAATATGAAAAGGCCTTTATTTGTATTTGCTGCACTGAATTAACTTTTTAAAAGCCTAATAGAACTTTTATGGTAAAATTTGTTCTGCTGGAAGACTAAATGGAAGAAATGTTAGAAAATAACAACATTTAAGAAGAAATACATAAAAATATGGTACTAAATTTGAAAATTACCATCTTATGTCTTAGAAGATACTTTTTGTTTCTCTCTTTTTTTCTCAGTGTTTTTTCTCTTCAGTGAAATGTGACTGCAGCCTCGGGGAGGTGATTCAGACTTTGGCCCTGATCCAGAGTTGGTTCATCTCGAGCATGGTGAGATAAAAACGATAATGGAAATGCAAATCAGTGAGACACAGGCTGACTCAGCATGGACAAAAATACCAGGCCTGTGTGTGTGTCTGTGTGTCAGTACTGACAGTATTCACCAGAGAAGTCGATTCTTTCCTTTACATCCCTCCTCTCTTTACTCTCACAGTGTTACTTTCAAATACATTTGTCCTCCGGTCAGCAGTCAACAAGGACAGACTAATTATCCTACTGTAAATAGTGAAGTCAGGTCCTCCGTGGTCCCTGCTGCACACAGGTTTACAGGCAAATGTGAAGATAAATTCACTTTTTAATCCCCAAAGTTAAAAAATTAAATGCTGAGCTCTTGTCTGGTTGGTCCATGTTTTCTTTGGGCTGCTGCTGCGAAAATAAATCCACTTTTAATCCCAAAAGTTTGAAACATTCACTCTGAGTTCCCCTCCTGCCAATAAAGGAGGCTGCAGACCATGGTCATATTCAAAACGAGTTAAAACTGCCTGTTCCATTGATAATAGATCTAGAAAGTCTTTCAACCGATTATTCATATTAAAACAATTTGGTTTGTGTGATTTCCAATTCATCATAATGATACGTTAAACTGACATAAAAGCTAGAGCAATAATACGGTGGGTAAGTTTCGATTGTTTACTTTCTATCCTTGTGCCTAAGAGGCAAACTGATGGACACAAAGGTATTTTCACATCCAGAATAGAAGACAAACTTAGGATGTAAACAAGGTAGGATGTAAACATGCCGTTGATCTCGCGAGACTTCGTATATCTCTTAATGGATGCATGTGTGAAAATATCGCGAGATCGACACCATGTTTACATCCTACCTGCTACATGCTACAGTTGACATTTCGGCTAAAAACATGGTGTAAATGGCGTCTTTTGTGGTTAAATTTTAATGTCGCGGCTCGCGGACACTTGGATTACACCACACGAGCAGGATGGAGACATTTTGTGTTTGTTTTGTGTTCTTTTTTTAACATTTTATCCGTGGTCTCCATTCACTGCCATTGTACTGGATTTGGCTGCAACCCTGTTTTCTGCTGAAACTCCAGGATTGTTTAGTGAACTAAAGATCTTCACCATCATCACATCAGCATAGAGGAGAGGACATACTGAGTGGATGATTATCTAAGAGTGGAATATCGCTTTAATATCACCTTCTTCCCAAAAACATCTCACTGTGGGGCAATGCCACAACAGATGCATAAGTGATTCTGTCTCACCACAGCCATGCCAACATAAATGGGAAAGGGAGTGATCAATTTTTTGTAATCTGCATGGTGTAATGTATGCCCTATGCACCACTTTCATTTGTAAAATTTTGTATTGAGCACATTTGGATACCATTGTTGTATTTCTTAGGACAGACTCCCATTGGGCTGAGGTCAGGGATACACCCAAGTCCCTCTGCCACTGATGTTTGATGGAAGCTGTCTGAAGAGGTGAGGCACAACAAACCATACACTGCTGAAACTACCCTCCTTCCTAAGGCAATCTGTCTCAATTTATTATCAAGTTCTCTATTAAGCCCTGTAGGCATATTCTTGGAGATGTGTGACCTTAAAATTGATCTTAACTGTAAATATGACAAAAATTCGACATCTCTTAGATTGTACAACTTTTTTAACTCGTTAAAGCATGTGTCAAACTCAAGGCCCGCGGGCCAAATCCGGCCCGCCATATCATTTTATGTGGCCCGCAAGAAGTTGCAAAAAATATAATTTGCATCATACAAGCCTAAACTGCATTTAGTAGGTAGATGCATCTCATTAGGACGTGCATATGTTTCATTTTTGGCATCAAGGAGCTGCCGCTGTAAGTTTCCTCCGTTTTCTCTCTCCTCCTGTCTCTGTCTGCACCGCTCTTACTGGACGCCTGCTGCCGCGCTCACACAAAACAAGCGCTCCCTCCTCCCTCTCCTGTGTCTCCTCGTCATTTCATCAGAACAGACCGCGATGAAAACAGCGACAGAAGTGACATTGTACTGCGTCGCATCACCAAACTTTCATAATGTACAAGTCTAGAACAGGTTTGGAGTTTTTTAAGAAAGATGAGAAACTCTGCTGCAAATCATTTATGTAAAACGTGTCTGACAGCAGAGAACAGAGACACAAGTCTGACCCACAGAGACGTCATGTGACTGTGAGGGCAGGTAACACGGAGCATCACTGTTCAAACACACTGATCAGAACCACAGAGCTCTTCATATAAAACAGAGCAGCTGATCATCTTACTGCAAAAAAACTAATATTTTAAACAGTTTGTAAGTTTGTTCACAGACACAACTTTGTCTGTTTCATTTTTTAAAACAAAATTGTTGCACAATTGAATGTCTACTGGTCATGATTTTTTCCTAGATTTTTGCTATTAGAGCTTATTATAATTGTTATAAAAATCAATATTAATCAAATGCAGAGGCATTTATGTGATATAGATACAATTGTATTGTCTTACATTTACAACTGGCCCTTTGAGGGCAAAACTAACACTGATGTGGCCCAAGATGAAATTGAGCTTGACACCCCTGCGTTAAAGGGTACCATATCTCCATCCTTCACAATCTGCCCCAATTCATTTATGCCACAGCACTGCAATTTTTTGTCAGTGGTCTACCCCCAGCCAGTAGAAGGGGGTTGTTCCATATGGGGCATGAGGGCAAAGATGCCCCATCAAAGGCTAAAGGTTTTTGTACAAGTTTAACTCCTGTAGAGGACAATCGTATTAAAGGGTTGTCCATTTTCAGGGTGATTTTAGGGTGACACCATAACGCTGGTAAAGAGACAGACTTATATTCAGACATAATCTTCTCTTCGATCCATTTCCAACTGCCAACATCACTCTTGCATGAAATGGGAAGAACTGTCCATCTCGTAATGTCTTCCCTAATTGACTTTTAGGAGGTGTAGTCCATTTAAGTCAAAAATCTCATCTATAGGAGTTTGGATGTTTATACCAAGATATTTCATGCCTTGTGATCTCCACTGAAAAGGGGCGGTACCAAGATGTGAAGGATAGGTCAGGTGGTTTAGGGGAACGGCCTCACTCTTATTAAAATTCACCTTATAACCAGAAAAACTCACAAATGCATCAATCAGCTTCATCACCTGTGAGATTGACAGAGATGGTTTGGATAACGTTAATAAAACATCATCTGCAAACCGATTGGCTTTAAAATCCACGTCAACACCAGAAATGTTCTTCTGTGCTCATGTGGCGCGAGTCAGAGGTTGGAGGGCGAGGATAAAGAGGGACGGTGAGGCGGGACAGCCCTGTCGAGGAGACCTCAAGAGGTGGACAGGTTCAGAAATGATACCATTAGTTTTGATTGATGCAGTTGGTTTGTTATACAGTGCCATCACCCAGTTAATAACAAGAGGTTCAAAATCAAATTTAGATAGAACATAGAACAAATAATGCCACCTTATTTTGTCAGAGGCTTTCTCAGCATCCAGTGATACAGATATCGCTGGATGCTGAAGTGATTCTGCTTTTACCATGACATGGAGGAGTGTCCTCATATTATTAGAGACCAGACGGCCTATAGTGAACCCAACCTGATCACGATTTATCAATGAAGAAATGACTGTCTCCATACGCACTGCTAAGATCTTAGCAAACAACTTGTAATCATTTTTTAACAAACTTGAAGGGCAAAAATCATTCATTTGTGAACGGTCCTCACCAGGTTTAGGCAGCAAAGAGAAAGTGGCTTGGCGCAGGGTCAGTGGCATGGACTGATTAGTTATTATGTCATTAAATCAGTGCTTTAAGTGGGCCGGTACGCACCAGTACGGAGTACCAGCACTTCTCAATTTTAGCCTCTAGCATACCGGGACTTTTTACGGCGTACTGGGACTTCACATGAGCCCATAGTACCCTCTCTTGTTCTATTTCTCTCTTGCGCTTTATGATACTCATACTCCTATCGTTATACTACATTACCCAGTGTGCACTGGTACGCGCCACACGCCTGCCCGTCGCGAGGCGTTCACTTGTAAGGAGGTCTCGCGAGTCGAGTGTGCCAGAAAAAGGACGTGAAGAAGAGATCTCGCGGACGTTGAATGCAAACATTAGCGCGTGTGTGTGTGTGTGTGCATGTGTGTGTCCACAGGGTATGTTCAGTACCAGTTGCCTTGCTTGATGGACAACCTCCTGTCCAGGATTTGGTTGCATTTGTGTAAGTATATGGAGATCTTATTCATCAATAATATCATGTTGTTGGTCCTCCTAAATTTGTGAATTTGCTCAGTTAAGTTACACTACAATCAAATATTTAGGTCTAAAATATTAAACAGTCATTGTCTACTGTTTTGTTATGATAGAAACAAACACAGGAGTATGTCATTTAGCCTAATTGATTTACTTGTCAACTGCATAGCTCACTTCTCCAATTTTCTCCATGTACTGTCTGTCTCCATCTTCTATCTATTTATTTCTCTCATGTGTGTCCACAGGAAATTATAGGGTGCCAGTTCTCTTGTGCATCAGCCTGTATGCTACTTGAGGGCTGCCCCCCTGAAGACCTCCCTTGGGCCAATATCCAAGTGAACAAACAGAATTTATCTGGAAAGTTGAAAGCTCAATAAAAACAAATTTCTTTTTAAAAATCAGTATCATGTCCTAGTATTTAAATATATAACTTAATGATCTGCTGTTACCCACCGCCTAATTTACCTGGCAACGATCGAATAAGGGGAGTACCGGCACTTATTTTTTTCCACTTAAAGCACTGCATTAAATAATAAAGTAAGAAGTAGAGACTGATCACGTTGGAAACATTTATAAAATTCCATAGTGTACCGATCATTGCCTGGAGCGTTCCCTGATGAGAGAGCTGATGATCTCAGACTCTCAGACAGGAACCTCCACATGTTCTCTCCTCTTTTAAAGCTAACAAAGGTTTATCTTTAAAGGTTTCCTTCTCATTCTTGGAGCCATCAGACTGATAGAGTTTAAAATAAAATTCCCTGAAGGCATTATTGATTTGTTTGCTTATAAATAGCTGATCCAGTACCATCACATATAAATGGTATCATTTGATGATTTTCAAGTTGTTTTAACCTTAATGAGAGCATTTTACCTGCTTTGTCACCTGCTTCAAAATACTTCCTGCGAAGTCTGAACAATGTAAAAGCTGTTTCTTCATGAATAATTGATCGCAGGTCCAACTTTAAAATCTACATTTCATTTTTGAGTCGAACATCAAACATGCTGTGCCTCTAACGTTTTAAGATCTGAAATTAAACTGTTTTTCTTCATCATCATTCTCTTCTTTTTGGCTGTGGAACAGCTTATTATCCATCCTCTACATTTACTTTAAATGCCTCCCATACTGTTTGTATTGAGGGCACAGATCTTAAATTAGCATTTTTAAAGACTTTTGTCTTGAAATATTGAGTTGAATTAATGTACTGAATGATTGAACTTTGACTGCAGAAGTTCATTTGTTCTCAATCATAAAACCTCAACTGTTTAAATTCAGTCAACTTCAAATATAACAAACTTTAAAGTTAAAACATAGTTGTTGTTTTTAACCCTGTAAAGTCTTACCAGGATATTTTCAATGATTTTTTTTAGACTGAAGTGTTTATTGGGCTCTTTGGCAAAGTCAGAAAAAAAACGACATCATTTACAAAGATATTTTTTTTTATATCTGATTTGTTTTTGGGAAATTTCATTGATCACAACAGTTTTTTTATTTCAGAGACAAAATCAAATATTGTTTATTGCTTCTGTAAAATTTGTCTCATTTCAGTTGGTTTGGTTGTTTTTTTATTTCAGCTCGGGTCCATTTAACCTGCGTTATTCAGTGTAAAATACAGTTATGATCACCAAGAAAGTTTTACTGAAAATCACTTAAAAAGATCATTATTGTGAAGAGCACAGTGGTGGAAAAAGTACTGAAGATTTATACTCAAGTACAACTTCTGTTACACTGCTAAAATATTACTCAATCACAAGTAAAAGTACTGGTGTTAAAAATATACTTAAGTAAAAGTACAAAGTATTTGTTGCAATAACTACTCAGAGTATTAGTTACTTTTAACCACTGATGTCACCATCTCCTCTACAAACTAGGGTTACAAATTATGTGCATTTTCCTCAACTGATAGTTGCTCACAATCGATTAATCATTAATCATTTTTAACATACATGTTTTTCCCCTCATTTTCAATTTTTTTAAGCATACATTTTTTTTTAACAAATGGCTCCACCAAACAAAACTGTCAAATGAGGCTCAGTGACTGAATGAATAAATGAATTAAATATTCATGACTACATTTTTAAATGGTTAATTCTTGGTGGCAATGAATCTATTCATGATTAATTATTAACATCAGTACATTTTGTTTTGTTCTTTGTTCATATGTCCTGGTTTTCATTGGCCCGTTTGTGATCAGATCACATGATTGGCTTCTAAAATGCAGATGAAATGTTTGGATATTAATTCAAACTGAACTCAACTATGAATTTAAAAGTAACTAAGTAGATTACACCTTATAATGAATAGTTAAGTACGAGTAAAAGTACAGACTTGAAAATCTACTCATAAAAGTACAAGTACCCAAAAAAAAAAAAAAAAACTACTTGATTACAGTAATTTGAGTATTTGTAATTAGTTACTTCCACCCCTGGAAGAGCAACATTTAAGTGACTGTAAAGAGAGCAGTTTATATATAAAAACACAAAGTTCCACTGAAGTTTAGAGTTTCTTTCATCTTTAAAGAGTTTAACAGTTTATTAGTGACTGTGGTGGAATTATACAGAATAATCAGATAAATGATCTGATACACCTGCTGAATCACATTTGGAATATTTTCTAACCTTTTAAAAACCAAACAACTGTAGAACAGAGCTGCAACAATCAGTCGATTAATCGATCAAAAGAAAATCAATCAGTCAAATACCGTCTGGCTGCAGCTTCTTAAATGTGACGATTTGCTGTCTTTGGGTTTTGGACAACAGGGGACGATGTTTGGACATTTTACAGACTGAAAGATGAACAGTGACGATAATCTGCAGATTAATTGATCAGTTATTTGCAGCTCGTCTCTTTAAGCAGCAGATGAACATAAAGACTCAATAAAAACTCAGGACACGTAGAGTTTTTTCTCTTTAGAAAATAATTTAATAACATTTAAAGTGAACATATAAAACACAGCAGTGGAAGGACTCGTCTCCTCTCCTCTCTAATACTCTTTATTCATTAGAGAAATCTGACAAAAACAAAAACTAAAATTAAAAAAACAGATTGCACATGGAGGTCCTGACTGTCTCTGGATCAGTCTCTGTGGCAGTCTCTCCCTCTCACACATTCAGACCCACGACGAGGCCAAATACAAAATACTACAGTGGCGGCGGCGAGGGCGGGGCCAGGCGGGCGGCGGCCGCGCTCCATCACAGATCAATACTCAAAAAGTCTGATCAGTTTAACAAAATAAAAGTCCTGTTTCTCCTCAGGAGACAAAGAAAAGACAATGTGGGGGAGGGGCGGGTCCTTTAGAACACACACGGAGGGGTCAAACACCACAGTGATGATGTCACGGTCTGTCCCACCCACCCTCCCTCCCCCCACACACATACCCCCCCCCCCCAGGAGAAATCAAAACAAAAAGGGAGGAAATGAACTCCAAATGAAGAGTGACAGAAACAAAACGATGATCAATAAACATCATCATCATCATCATCATCACTGATACTTACGTACATGATGGATTAAAGCAGCAGCAGCGAGCGCGAGGCGTCCTGGACGAGGTGAGCTGAGGGGGGAGGGGGGGGACGTCTGTCTTACCTCGTCTCATCTGTCTGCTCTCACTCAATCATCTACAGCTGATTATTGATTATTGATTTATTGAGTTTGTGGTGGTGCTGATGGACGTCACTCATCTTCAGTCAGCAGCTCACTGAGAGACTCACTCCCACCTGCTGACACCTGTCCAGGAGCCTCCTCAGTCTGTCCACCTGTCCTCCTCCTGCTGCTGAGGACGCCGCCGCCTCAAACAGCAGCCACTGTGGTGGTGGTGTGGGGGAGGGGGGGGAGAGAGAGGAGGGTGAGGATGGGGGAGGGCAACAGGTGAACAGGTGTGATGTAAACATTGTGTCACTTCAGGTGTCTCCTAAAAACTGACGACAAAGTCACATTTTTTAGATATGAAGGCTGCTGGCAGCTGTTAGCATTATGAACACACCAAAAGTAGCTGCACTGTGTTAGCAGCAGGCTGCTAGCAGCAGGCTGTTAGCTACATTCAGTTAGCAGCTGGCAAGTTAGCAACATCCTGTTAGCAGCTGGCAGTTAGCAACATCCTGTTAGCAGCTGGCGTTAGCAATCGTTAGCGGCAGGTGTTGGCTACATTCAGTTAGCAGCAGCTGTTGGCTACATTCAGTTAGCAGCAGGCTGTTGGCTACATTCAGTTAGCAGCAGGCTGTTAGCTACATTCAGTTAGCAGCAGGCTGTTGGCTACATTCAGTTAGCAGCAGGCTGTTAGCTACATTCAGTTAGCAGCAGGCTGTTGGCTACATTCAGTTAGCAGCAGGCTGTTGGCTACATTCAGTTAGCAGCGATCCGTTAGCGGCGCGCTGTGCATAAACAGCGTCAGTGGTTCCAGTTGAAGGAGGACACATGACATCTGTGTTCTCACACAGAACGTCTGTGTTCTCACACAGAACTGGTTTCAACTTGTTCAGTGTTTTTACAGAAAGGAGACACCTGATGTGACTGACTGTCAACAGGTTGTGTTTTGTTTGAGTTCTGTGTGTTTTGTGTGTCTGTATTGTGTTGTGTGTCTGTATGTTTGTGTTGTGTGTTGTATGTGTGCTGTATTGTGTGTGTTTGTGTTGTGTGTCTGTTTGTGTTGTGTGTCTGTGTGTGTTGTGTGTCTGTTTGTGTTGTGTGTCTGTATTGTGTTGTGTGTCTGTATTTGTTGTGTGTCTGTGTTGTGTTGTGTGTCTGTATTATGTTGTGTGTCTGTGTTGTGTGTCTGTATTATGTTGTGTGTCTGTGTTGTGTGTCTGTATTATGTTGTGTGCCTGTGTTGTGTGTCTGTATTATGCTGTGTGTCTGTGTTGTGTGTCTGTATTATGCTGTGTGTCTGTGTTGTGTGTCTGTATTATGTTGTGTGTCTGTGTTGGTGTCTGTATTATGTTGTGTGTCTGTGTTGAGTGTCTGTATTGTGTTGAGTGTCTGTATTAGTTGTGTGTCTGTATTACGTTGTGTGTCTGTATTACGTTGTGTGTCTGTATTGGTGTCTGTATTTGTTGTGTGTCTGTATTATGTTGTGTGTCTGTGTTGAGTGTCTGTATTATGTTGTGTGTCTGTATTACGTTGTGTGTCTGTATTACGTTGTGTGTCTGTATTGTGTGTCTGTATTATGTTGTGTGTCTGTATTATGTTGTGTGTCTGTTTGATTCGTTTGTGTGTCTGTATTACGTTGTGTGTCTGTATTGTGTGTCTGTATTGTGTTGTGTTGTGTGTCGGAGGGTAAATTACATCTTTCCACAGGGCAGCACACAGCGGCAGGTTGTTGACGGCCTGCTGATACAGAAGTCGAACCTACAACAGAAATCAGATCCAATGAAAGAGGAAGAGGAGGAGGAGGAGGAGGAGAGAAGACACAGCAGGGACGGAGCGTCCAGTCAGTGAGACAGAAGAACAAAGGACACGTGGATGAAGTCAGAGGTTCACTTCAGTCGGGTTCTAACACTACAAACACAACAAACACACAAACTGAAGCTAAACAGACACTTTACACATTACTGCTGATAATAAACCTGCAGAAGAAGAAATCAGATTCAGTCACAGTTCTTCATCATCATCATCATCATAAAAAAAAATTCCCACACCGCCCACCAAGCCTCAGACAATCAAAGCTGCTTTTAGTTTCTGATGTTGACTAAACTTCCTGTGAGTGTCACATGACCCGTCCATCAGTGACTCACCTCAGTCGGCTGCTTTAGCTCCCTCACCGCAGAAATCAGTCTGCCGAGAGACAAACAGGCAGTCAAACAGGCGGTCAGCTTCAGTCTCAGGCTGCTTCTAATCCACAACATTATGATTCATCATCAACAAAAACACCTCAGTCCGTCTCTTTAACAGTTTCATGTGGGGATGATGTTTTATTGATGATCAATTCATCAGTTAAGAATCTGATTCATCAAATAAAATTTGATCGATCTATCAAATAAAGATGTGAACGCTCCACGTTTTCTGATCTTCAGGTCTGTGTCTTTAACATGTTTGTGTATGATGTGTATAGAACGCTGTCGGAGAACGCTGTCGGAGAACATCCAACATGTTGCTACAGAAATAAAGTTGTGATTGACGAGGACGGAATGTTCGGGAAATTCAAAGTCTACACTTTTGTAATTACAACTGATTGTTTGTTAATGTTACTGATGATTAATGAAGCAAAGTGTCAGAGCATCATAAACAGTCAAAGATTGAACAAATAAATATAGAAAACAAACATTAAATGTGTGTTTTGTTTTCCAATCATCATGTGACCCTTCAGATTGATCTGACGGCTCTTTGCTGTCACTCACACCTGCAGGTGGGCGGGTCAGAAACATGAACATGTCAGATTATTGGCAGGTGGGTGAAAAATTATATCATTAATGAGGAAAATTTTTATTAAAACCTCTAAAATGTGACACATTTTAAGCTTCATTTTCCATCGTCAGGTAGATGCTAGTCTGACTCACTGGATGCAGGCTGCCATTGGTCACTTCCTCCAGGCGGCACTGCGGCGTACGTATCTGTTTTCAAAGTCCCCAAGAAACAAGAAAAAAACCTCTGAGCTGTGAGCGACACGCTGAAAATACAGGAGAGGAAGCAGCGACGGCACTGCTGCAGAACAGTGTCTCGGTGGAACATCTGCACATCGGGAGGCGAGCTCTGGATTTAAAATGACTACATGACTGCAAAAGAAAAGCTAACAGCTTGTTTACGTTTGTACCGTTAGCGTCCCAAGTGCTAAATGGCTGTTTTCAGAGTGTAGGCTGCAAAACATCTACCTCTGAAAACGTAGACAGTGGACGCTGCGTTGCCGCTCGATGTGACCAGTGGCAGGACTTCATACCTGCAGCGTGCGTCTGTTTGTGTTCTGGTGTGTAAACATCAGATTTTCTCACAGTCATTAAATTTAACGTGTGCGTCCTCCTGTAGTTCAGTTATAAAATCAGCGTACCACGGTGCACTCCCTGCGCTGCACGCTCCGTCACACCGTGAATTAAAGTTTTATTTGGACCAAACCAGAGTTGGTGATTGTTGGGACAGTGGAAAGACGAAACAAGACGCTTTTGTTGAGTTTTATTTAGTTTCTGTAAAGTCTGAATGAAGCTGACGATGATGCAAAAGGACAAATCAATAAATCAGCTGTTTCTGGTTAAACCAAACGTCTCTTCCTCTTTAAAAAAAAGCTGTAGCGATCCTTTGTGGGGTCTTGGCCTCAGCTTGAGAACCTCTGCTCTCTGGCACAAAATGAATAACAAATATTGTAGGTTCATTTACTGTTGGTTTCTGTTCAAACTCACAGGGTTTAATATATTCTGTATATTCTTTGACAGTTTCAGCTCATTGCTGTTTATTTGTTTCCTGTGAGTTTTTTGCATTTCTTAGTGTTTTCTTGTTTTCTTTGTGTTTTCTATGTTTTTTTTTCTTGTGTTTTCTTGTTTTCTTGTTTTTTTGTTTTTATTTTTGTTTTCTTTTTCGTTTTCTTTTCTTGTGTTTTCTATGTTTTTGTTTTCTTGTTTTCTTTGTGTTTTCTTTGTGTTTTCTTGTTTCTTTGTGTTTTCTTTGTTTTCTTGTTTTCTTTGTGTTTTCTTGTTTTCTTTGTGTTTTCTTGTTTTCTTTGTGTTTTCTTTTCTTTTGTGTTTTCTATGTTTCTTTGTATTTTCTGTTTTCTTTGCGTTTTCTGTGTTTTCTTTGTTTTCTTGTTTTCTTTGTGTTTCTTGTTTTCTTTGTGCTTTCTTGTTTCTGTTTTCTTTGTGCTTTCTTGTTTTCTGTGTTTTCTTGTGTTTTCTTGTTTTCTTTGTGTTTTCTATGTTTTTCTTTGTGTTTTCTTTTCTTTGTGTTTTCTCTGTTTTATTTGTGTTTTCTTGTTTTGTTTGTTTTCTTGTTTTCTTTGTTTTTCTTGTGTTTTCTTGTTTTCTTTTTCTTGTTTCTTGTTTTTCTGTTTTCTTTGTGTTTTCTTGTTTTCTTTGTTTTTTTCTTTGTTTTTCTTTGTGTTTTTTTGTTTCTTTGTGGTTTTCTGTTTTCTTTGTGTTTTCTTGTTTTCTTTGTGTTTTCTGTTTTGGTTTTCTTTTTGCTTTTCTTGTTTTCTTTTGTTTTCTGTTTTCTTTGTGTTTTCTTGTTTTTATGTTTTCTTTGTGTTTGTTCTGTTTCTTTGTGTTTTCTTGTTTTTCTTTGTGTTTTCTATGTTTTCTTTGTGTTTTCTGTGTGTTTTCTTTGCATTTTTCTCTGTTTGTTTTTGTTTTCTTTGTGTTTCTGTTTTCTTGTTTTCTTGTTTCTTTGTTTTCTTGTTTTCTTTGGTTTTTGTTTTCTTGTTTTCTTTGTGTTTTTTGTTTCTTGTTTTCTTGTTTTCGTTTTCTGTTTTCTTTGTTTTCTTGTTTCTTGTGTTTCTTGTTTCTTGTTTTCTGTGTTTTCTGTTTTTTTGTTTTCTTTTGTTTTCTTGTTTTCTTTGTGTTTTCTTGTTTTCTTTGTGTTTTCTTGTTTCTTTCTTTGTGTTTTCTTGTTTCTTGGTTCTTTGTTCTTTTGTTTTCTTGTTTTCTTTGTTTTCTTGTGTTTCTTGTGTTCTGTTTTCTTTGTGTTTTCTTGTTTTTTTGTGTTTTCTTTTTCTTGTTTTTTTGTGTTTTCTTTGTTTTCTGTTTTTTGTTTTCTTTCGTTTTTTTGTGTTTTCTTGTTTTCTTTGTGTTTTCTTGTTTTCTTTGTGTTTTCTTGTTTTCTTTGTGTTTCTTGTTCTTTTGTTTTCTTTGTTCTTGTGTTCTTTCTTGTTTTCTTTGTGTTTTCTTGTTTTCTTTGTGTTTTCTGTTTTGTTTTCTTTGTGTTTTCTTGTTTTCTTTGTGTTTTCTGTTTTTTCTTTGCGTTTTCTTGTTTTTTTGTGTTTTCTTGTTTTTTGTGTTTTCTGTTCTTGTGTTTTCTTTGTTTTCTTGTGTTTTCTTGTTTTCTTTTGTTTTCTTGTTTTCTTTGTTTTCTTTGTGTTTTCTTGTTTTCTTTGTGTTTTCTTGTTTTCTTTGTTTTCTTTTGTTTCTTTGTGTTTTTCTTGTTTTTTTGTTTTCTTGTTTTCTTTGTGTTTTCTGTGTTTTCTTTGTGTTTTCTCTGTTTTGTTTTTTCTTGTGTTTTTTCTGTTTTCGTTTTTGTGTTTCTTGTTTGTCTTTGTTTTTCTTTGTTTTGTCTTTGTGTTTTCTGTTTTTGTTCTTTGTCTGTTTTCTTGTGTTTTCTTGTTTCTTTGTGTTTTTCTTTTTTTTGTTTTCTTTGTGTTTTTGTGTTTCTTGTTTTCTGTTTTTTTCTTTGTGTTTTCTTGTTTTCTTGTTTTTTTCTTTGTTTTTCTTGTTTTCTTTGTGTTTTCTGTGTTTTCTTTGTTTTCTTGTTTTTTTGTTTTCTTTGTGTTTTGTTTTCTTGTTTTTCTGTTTTCTTGTTTTTCTTTTGTGTTTTCTTGTGTTTTCTTTGGTTTTTCTCTGTTTTATTTTTTTTTTCTTTGTGTTTTGTTTTCTTGTTTTCTTTGTTTTTTTGTTCTTGTTTTCTTTGTGTTTTCTTGTTTTCTTTGTGTTTTCTGTTTTTTGTTTTCTTTGTGTTTTCGTTTTGTTTTCTTTGTGTTTTCTTGTTTTCTTTGTGTTTTCTCTGTTTTCTTTGTTTTCTTGTTTTTTTGTTTTTTGTTTTCTTTGTTTTCTTTGTGTTTTCTTGTTTTCTTTGTGTTTTCTTGTTTTCTTTGTGTTTTCTTCTTGTTTTCTTTGTTTTTGTGTTTTCTTGTTTTCTTGTTTTCTTTGTGTTTTCTTGTTTTCTTTGTTTTCTTGTTTTCTTTGTGTTTTCTTTGTGTTTTCTTTGTTTTCTTTGTGTTTTCTTGTTTTCTCTTGATTTCTTTGTGTTTTCTTGTTTTCTTTGTGTTTTCTTGTTTCTTTGTGTTTTCTGTTTTCTTGTTTTTCTTTGTTTTCTTGTTTTCTCTTGTTGTCTTCTTTGTGTTTTCTTGTTTTCTTTGTGTCTTCTTGTTTCTCTTTGTGTTTTCTTGTTTTCTTTGTGTTTTCTTGTTTTCTTTGTGTTTTTCTTTTTCTTTGTTTTCTTTGTTTTCTTTGTGCTTTTGTTTTCTTGTTTCTTTGTTTTCTGTTTTTTGTTTTTTTTTTTCTTGTTGTTTTCTTTTTTTTTCTATGTTTTCTTTGTGTTGTTTCTATGTTTTCTTTGTGTTTTCTGTTTTCTTTGTGTTTTCTATGTTTTCTGTGTTTTCATTTTTGTTTTTCTTGTTTGCATTTTCTATGTTTTATTTGTGTTTTCTGTCCACCTGATTTTCTTTGCACTCACATTTTCCAGAAGGCCAAACACTTTGGAGAGTTAGAGGTCAACATCCGAGCCTGGAACTTCAGGTGTTCAGTGTTTCCGTCCTGCCACTCCTGATGCAGCAACCTGCACAGCAACAACTCGACTCAGAAAGTCCCTGACACACAGAGACCAGTAAACCTCTGCTGGTTTACATCAGACAGGTGTTTCCTGACCTCACACTGTGTGTGTGTGTGTCAGTGTGTGTGTACCTGAGGCCCAGTTCAGTGTTGTTGGGCATGGCGTATCTCAGTCTCTCCAGCACCAGTGCATGCTGGGACTGTGGCAGACAGCTCAGGTACAGAGTCACCACCTAAAGATTAAAAACAGAGTTCACGACATTATGAAGATCTACAGAACCAATCAAGAGTGTTTGTTTACAGTAACTTACAGGTAGAAACCAGTTTGTCATACACAGATGATTTAATGGCAGCATGTTGATGGTTTTCTTTCCTTGTGCAATCAGAAATTAAAGTTTTATTTCTGTGATTCAGCAGCGTTCTCACTCCTGCCGCTCATCACACTGAGTCTGTCTGACCTCTGCTGCTCTCTGACTCTTCAACAAAAGGACGCAAAACAAAAGAAGCTTCCCGGTGTCGATATTCTGCAGATAAACTGCAGCCAGACGCAGACGTAGAAACCGAAGAAACAAAATAAACTGAACGAGGACACAGCTGGGGGAGTGTCATCGTGAACTCCACCTGCAGCTCGATGCTTTCACTCATATTTAGTTGGCCACTTTACCAAAGACACCAACAAAGCAACACACGGTCAGATGGATCAGACCACCGTGTTAAACCACACCTCTTTAAACGTTACAGCTAGAATAAACAAGTTCACAGATTTTACACATCTGCATGATTCAAATTTTTTTACCCTGAAACGACTGCTGCTGTTGTTGCCATGACATCAAGTGATTTGGACTGTAGAGAATTTGTACAAATAAAAATAAACTGTAATAACAGTCACACTTTGTTTATTGTGTGTTTATTTTGTCTCTTTTTTGTCACATGAATTGAAGTGAAGACATGAGTGTAGGAGGACAGAGTCTGTAAGTGATAATGTCCAGTGAGCAGGTCGTTATCGTTAAATAAACCCCGACATGAAGCAGAGGGAGACAGAATCATCCTGAAAACGTTATTTCACAATAATGAACATTATCCTGCTTGTTATGTGATGATGTACCAAAAAATATCCAAAACATGAATTTTAAAATGATTTTTGTGATTTAACAATTATTTTATTGTTCCTCCAGAGTCTATGATCAGAATGGTATCCATAGCAACCATCTGTTATACAGAAATAACAGACCTTAGAACGTTTTACCCAATCAGAACTGAGCATTTATCAAAGCCGCCATGTAATCAAACACAATATTATCAGTGTGTGTTATTAAGATGACGTGAATATTTCAGTTTCAGGGCTCAACATAAGGAGAACTTGCTCGCTCAGTAAAATGTTTTGTTGGGAAAGTTAATCTGGCAACTCACCTGTCTGACCAGGTAACAGGTAAAAAAGTTAGACATTAAAATATTTAACTTTTTTTCCCCATGCAAACAATGGCATATAGTGCTGAGATTTCATGATTCTTCTTCTTTTATTGTCATATTAAACTCATCTTTGGTTTTTGATGGTAGTTTTTCAGTATTTTACAGACGCTGCAGCCTGAAATGAGACCTGACAGTGAACTTTAGGTTTTGTTGTTTTTTTGAAAACTGCTGATAAATAAAATAATTTGTACAACAGCAACTAAAACTCAACTTCAGGTGAGTAGATTTCTGACACACTTTGAACCCTGCAGCTTTAAATATTCATTGTTATCATAAATACCAGCATATCACAACGTCCACCGACTGACCTTGTTGTGGAAGCGGTAGCAGCTCCAGAACTCTGCAGGGTTGAAGGGAACCTCCAGTCGAGACGGGACGGTGCTGAGACAGCGATGCACCAGATCTGAGAACAGTTTGGATCGACCGCAGGCCTGCTGACTGCAGCTGAACACCAGGTAACTGTACCCACACACACACACACACGTACGTTCAGGTAAATGATCAGCTGAGAACATTTTGATGTCACACTGTTAAACTACACAATTGATCACAGCGCTGTGACATCATCAAACATCTTCAATGATTGGTGCATTAGATGATGAGCAGGATTGTTTCTCTTTTTATTGATTCATTTCAGGTTATCAATACTGTTGATCATCAGATTTTTTTTGAAACACCTGGAATCTGTTGGGTTTGATCAAAAAAAGGACAATAATGATCAATCAATGATCAATAAATCAGTCATTACGATTTTGATTGATCAAGTGAGATTTAATATCAAATAAAGATCTACTGCGACATGTTGCTGTGGAAATGAAGCTGAGGTGGAAAAAACATGTTTGTTTTTGTTTATTAAGAGCAAAATTTTCATGTTTGTCTAATAACCATTAATTGATAAATTGATTGTTAATATTACCGACTGATTAAAGAAAAGGGCAAAAATTTGCAGCTTTAATAAAAAAAAAAATCATGTCCTTGATTTGCAATTTATTAACAGAATCCAGTTCAGGACCGGTTTTATTTACGTAACGTTTCTAAATGAATCAGGTCAAATACGATTCATCTGATGTTCTTTATACAACAGCTCTTCAAACTTATGTTTTCATTTCTTAAATTAATTTTAAACTCTGATAGAACTAAAAGCTCTAGAAGTTAATTTACTCATTGGGTACGACTCTGTACTGGTGAAACTTGGAGAGCGGATGGAACAGCTCCCTCCACAATGCACTCACTTTTTACCACCAGGTGTCACTAAAACACAGTTTGGTTTAAAGTCAACTGGCTTCATTACTGCAGCATGACTTATTTTACAAAACTGGAAAAACACAAAACCATCAAAATAAAACTTGTTCATAAAGCTTTTAAATCCTCCACACAAACTTCAGACTTTTAATCCCTGTTAATCAGTTTAACTTTGCCGTCAGAGAGCTAAAGGTTTGCCTGAGTGTCGCTCAGAGTAGAAACCAAGCAGCAAGTGGCGCTACTCACTCCATCCACAGGTTGTGAAGCTCGTCCAGCTGCAGCGATGATCCCAGCGCTCTCTCAAAGGCGTCCACCGTCTCGTCCACCGAGCCGTGGAGCCACTGCCAGCGACTGCAGCAACAACAAGGAGAACAGTTCAACCTCAGATTCACATCCAGCATGTCGCTCACAGAGAATCAACACTCAGAGTTCTGTACACTCGTCTTTGGCTGTTTGGGTTTGTTTGGTCAACAGATACAAAAATGACTCACAGTTCAGATCCAATCAGGCTTCTGAGTCACAGATCGCTTTTCAGATCAGGTGACATCAGGATTAAAAACACACTGAGCTTTGGTCTCTGTTTGTAGTCACCACCATCGTGATGCAGTAACAATAATAATAATGATATATTTATAATACTATACTGTAATGTACTACACTATAGCACATAATAGATAGATAATTATACTCTGTACAGTATAATGCATTCCTGCACTCTGTAGTCTGACTCAATGCCCCGCCCACAACGCTATCTGATTGGCTAGAAGAGCTGAGAGGAGCTGTGTGTGTGTGTGTGTGTGCGTGCGTTTAGAAGTTCAGACATATAACACAATAAATATCACAATCTTATGACCCGTTTCTATGATGACAGCCTGCCCAGTTTGGTCAGGACGTCACTCTTGCATCCTCACACACTCCATCTTCAGCATTATGTGAACCACTGTTGTTTATTTCTTGTTGTTTACATTTTATATTTCCATTCTTATTATTCTATATGTTTATATAGACTATTTGAATGAGAGCAGCTGTAATGTGTACAATGTAAATACATCATGAATGAATGAACACAGACCAGTGTACGAGGTGGAGGTAAGGTATCTGTGGGCGGAGCTGCTCCTGCAGCTCCTTGATGATTGGACCTCTCAGCAGCTCCTCGGTGGGAAACCCCAAGATATGTCTGAGGGGAGAAAACAGAGTGAAACTGTTACCTGAAGTCCTCGGTGTGTTTCAGCATTCATCACACTGACACAGTGTACCTGAGAACGTCCACAGGTGTCCTCTGACTCTGCTCGTCCTCACACAGACTCAGGACGAAGCCTCTGAACAGAGGAACGATGGCACTCGACTGCTCCTGTCAGACAAGACCAAGGGAGACATTTGACTGAGGGACAATCGGGATGTTTCAGTCCCACCTGGACGCAGACGCCTGACCTACCTGAGCCATGAGGAACTTGCAGGAGTGATAGAAGACCTCAGCGTTGTTGGGACACTCGGCCAGAGCGTGAAGCCACATGCTGACCGCCTGATCTGTTTGTCCCCTCCTGATGTGGAGGTCGGCCAGAGAGTCTCTCAGAGTGCAGGACTCGGGACAGACCTCCAGCAGAGACTCACACAGAGAGACACCCTCATCGAACCTGCATGAAGACAACAACAACAACATTATCAGTAAATGTGTAAATAATCCCAACAAATGCAGGAGGAGAAAGAGACTCGGAGTCTCTGCAGGAACACCTGACGATACACAACAGATCTGCTTTTGATGAGACGACTCAGAGGCTCCTTCAGGTCTTAAAGCAAAGAGACTGTCTGAGCCTGAGATGTGTTTGGGGAGGAAGGAGACAGAATGGAGGGACTGAATATGATTGGATAGCTGTGCTGCTGTTCTAAGTTCAAAAGACAGTGACAAAGAAACCTCAAATGGAAGATATTAGAGATCCTGTGGTGGTATAAACCAGCGCTTCCCAACCTTTTTCCCCTTGCAGACCTCGACTTGTCTGTACAAAAAGCTTTTTCCTGTAAAAGCAACATATGAGGCCAAAAGTTAAGTTCACCAAACACCAGCAGACTGATGATTAATGGAGATTAGCTAGTTTATTAGTATGTTGCTAAAACGAGCTAACATTTTCTGGCATGCCCCCCTTTCAGAAGCCGAAAAACGTTCACGCCCTTATCTAATATCTTATGTTGTTGATAAAGAAATAAAGCAGAGTCAGACAGAACGTTAAAGTAAAGACCTGCTTCATTCTCACGTGTAAAATAATCAGATGGGTGAGTGATGAGTCGGCTCACCTCTCCAGCAGTCTGTTGAGGAAGATGAGGTTGGTGTGAAGAGGCAGGCAGGCCAGCGTCCTCTCCCTGGGAGACACAGACTCGTCGCTACACTGACGGATGGCGTCTGAGAGAGACGCAGACACAAGATGAAGAGACTAAACTCTGACTGACACGTTACCGTGATCGTTCTGCTGCTGTCTGATGTCTCCGTACCTTGAAAGAGAGCGATGAGGATGTCGGGCGGCGTGCTGATGTCCTGCGGCGTCCTCCAGGGCAGCAGGAAGGACTCTCTACTGACCAGTCTGGACGGGCCGGACTCCGCCGGGTCGTACAGGCCCGACGGCAGCCGGTCGAACTCCGTCAGGTGGATGTAAGAGAGCCAGAGCAGTGCCCGGTCGCCGGCCGTCAGGTGCTCGGCCATGCTCCTGTCGTGGGCCGACTTCAGCGCGTTCTGAAGAAACACCAATCAAACACAAAACAATATTATTGATTATTGTTTGATATCAGACATGATCAACATTTTCTAACATTTTATGGACCAAGCAATCATCATCATCACTAGTTGGAAAAAAAGGTCCAAACATGAAACAGGTGGAGCTCACAGATGGACGTCTCCACTTATTGATCATTAATTTAACCAATGATCGATTAAGGACACAGGTTACAGCCTTGAACATTTCTACAGTTTGTCTCTTGCTGTCGTCCATGTCTGACCTGTAGGACAGCCAGAGCGCTGTCCATCCTGCCTGTGAACAGGTTGAGGTGGACTCTGTAGAGCAGAGCCTCCATCAGCTGGAAGGACAGTTTGTCAGAGACACCAGGAGACGCTTCAGAGAGGAGGAACTGCAGCAGACGATCACACACGTAGTCCTTCCCCTCGAACGAGCTCTCCAGGTTCAAATACTGCAGACAGAAAATCATCGTCAAGATTTAGAAAGACAGAAAAATATTTGTAATCAATGAATTTATCAGTGAGGACGCAGGCTGCTCTGTTTAGAACACGTGTCAAACTCAAGGCCCGCGGGCCAAATCCAGCCCGCCATATCATTTTATGTGGCCCGCGAGAAGTTGCAAAAAATATAATTTGCATCATATGAGTCTAAACTGCATGACAGACAGCCTGTAAAAAGCTGAACATGAATCAGAAACAGATCGATGCACCACTAGCGTATCAATACATCTCATTAGGACGCGCATATGTTTCATTTTTAGCATCAAGGAGCTGCCGCTGTAAGTTTCCTCCGTTTTCTCTCTCCTCCTGTCTCTGTCTGCACCGCTCTTACTGGATGCCTGCTGCCGCGCTCACACAAAACAAGCGCTCCCTCCTCCCTCTCCTGTGTCTCCTCGTCATTTCATCAGAACAGACCGCGATGAAAACAGCGACAGAAGTAACGTTGTACCGCGTCACACCACCAAACTTTCATAATGTGCAAATGTAGAACAAGTTTGGAGTTTTTTAAGAAAGAAGAGAAACTCTGTTCTCTGCTGTCAGACACGTTTTACCGAAATGATCTGCAGCAGAGACACGCGTCTGACCCACAGAGACGTCATGTGACAGTGAGAGCAGGTAACACGGAGCATCACTGTTAAAACACACTGATCAGAACCACAGAACTCTTCATATGAAACTGAGCAGCTGATCATCTTACTGCAAAAATACTCAGATTTTAAACAGTTTGTAAGTTTGTTCACAGACAACTTTGTCTGTTTCATTTTTTAAAACAAAATTGTTGCACAATTGAATGTCTGCTTGCCGTTATTTTTTCCTAGATTTTTGCTATTAGAGCTCATTATATTTGTTATAAAAATCAATATTAATCACATGCAGAGGCATTTATGTGATATAGATACAA
Source organism: Lutjanus argentimaculatus (assembly GCA_034769285.1). Lineage (NCBI taxonomy): Eukaryota > Metazoa > Chordata > Actinopteri > Lutjaniformes > Lutjanidae > Lutjanus > Lutjanus argentimaculatus. The sequence goes on along the minus strand of JAWZSL010000039.1, from coordinate 4,614,281 downwards.
TTGTATTGTCTTACATTTACAACTGGCCCTTTGAGGGGAAACCTAACGCTGATGTGGCCCAAGATGAAATTGAGTTTGACACCCCTGGTTTACAACATTCAGAAATCAGACCTGCTGCTGCTGCAAAACTTTTTATAGTTTATTTCAAAACCTAAGAGTTTGAGTTGAGCTCAAAAACACATGACAGTAAGTTACTTTGAAATTTTAAGTCATCTCAACATTTTTTTTTTTTAAACAGTGATTTGGTGGTTTTAAACACACACCTGCCAGCCAATCAAGACAGAGTATTGACCCAGACCACCGTGTAATTAGAAATAAACAGCAGCACTATGTTGATCAGTGATTTTATGACCTCATTCTTCTCGATTTATTTGCAGATTTTTGCCATAACAGATTTGAAATATTTTTTGATCTCTCCATCATAACAACTTGACCTGACTGACTGAAGTGGGCAGCTTGTAATCGCTCCACTCTGTGCAGAAGAAGAGTTAAATGACTCCCCAAATGGCCGTCTTTATGGGAGTGCTGTCAGAGTCAGAAGAAGAAAGTCTGGTTAACAGAAAGCTGACAGCTGTTTTTATCTCTGACTGGAGTTTTAGGTTTTGTTGAGCAGCTCAGGCAAAGAAAGTCTGGACGTATTCAGATTACTTCATATTTCAGCCCTCTGGAAACTGACGCTTCTGTTTGGGTTGTTTTTTTTGTTTTTTGTTTTTTAAATTAAGGCTGTGACTGAGCCAGAGGAAAGCCAGAAGACAACCAGAGGACAGCCTGACTCTGTGGACATTCAGATCTCGAGTCTTCAACAGAAATGTTTGGACTTACATTCCACCAGACTCTGTAGTGCGGCGCGTGCTCCACAGCCATCTCACACATCTCCTGCACCTCGTCCCTGCTGCCCCGTCTGGAGAACAGGGACAGGTAGTGACTCCACACCTCCGGGTCATCGCAGTTTGTCTCCAGAGCCCGAGACAACGTGTTCAGAGCAGCTTCCAGACACTCTGCAGCAGACCTGAAGACAGACATCAAGTCAACATCAGATTCTCACGCCGAAGTCGTACGAGCGGCGAAGACTAATGAGACGACTTACGTCTCGTTCTGATTGAGGTATCTGAAGGCCAGTTTGATCCACAGCTGAGTGTCTCCAGGACTCTCCAGGACACTTGTCTCCAGGTTTGATATGTCGTCTGTCTCACTGACAAAATAACGTTTGTCCTCTGATGTGACACAGACGTCCAGAGCAGACAGGCTGGACGTGGAGCCGTCCTCTGTGAGCAGAGACACGAACACAGTCAGCAGCTGATCATGGACAGAACTCAGACTCGTCAATTACTTATTAATTAAAACAATTAATCAATTATGGTTGTTTACCTATAAAAAGTCAGAACTGGAGGAAAATGAATCCTGTCACAATCTAGTCAGTTGAAAAACAGGTGGAGCGCACGTTTCACATTTGGACCTATTTTTCAACTAGTGATCAATCTGGCAATAATGTTTCCACTAATCAGACCTATTTTTCAATTGGCAAGATTGTTACAGGATTAATTAAACAATTCATCATTTCCAGTCATTTTTTAATTTTAAAAAAGTCAAAATTCTCTGATTTCAGCTTCTTAAATGTGAGTATTTTCATGTTTCTTTATTCCTCTCTGACAGGAAACAATATTTTTGAATTGTGAACTTCAGATGAAGAATATCTGAGACGTTTGTCTTCCTGTCTGCAGCCCTCAGTGAACTCGTGTCCTCACCGTGTCTCCCAGCCGTCACATGTCCGGCTGCAGCCTCGTCCTCGCTGTCGTGCTTGGGGCCGCAGCCGCTCTGTGCCGACGGCTTCGGTCTCCACCTCCTCGTGTCTTTACAGGTGGTGAAAGGAGGGACTGGAGGAGGACAGAGACATCACAGGTCAGGAGACTGATCATCTGAATGATGATGATGATGATGGCGACAATGAAGACACTCACCGTGTCGTTTGCTTTCGTTCACTTTGCTTACGAGGAGGACGGCCTTCTGATCGACGCCCATTCTGTCTTTGTTGGTGCCAAACAGTTTCTTCATGTACTTTTCTACGACGCAGAAAAACACATCACACTTTAGTTCCAAACACGCTGGGATCAGGAGTTTATTCATCTATATTATTCATCATAATTATTTTTAATGTCTAAAACTGCTCTGTGTCAGAAAACAGACAAGAATTTACAACTTCAAACAATTTGAAAATGTGTTAAAATCCTTCAAACTCTCAAAGTAACAACACCTGCTGATAGCAGAGGTGTACAAATCTGCTGTTATAATCATCTTTGTTTAAAATATTTTTTATGAAAATCTTGGTCCTTTAAAGTTGTGTCCCAGATGATTTAATCGGGCAGAAAAAGGGTCAGCTATTCCCTAAGGTCCCCTGTCTCACTTCCTGGTTTAAAAAAGAAGGAATCCTGCTCAAACACTGGTAAACTTTCTATTTTTAGACAAATTCATTAAATAATATTTCTATCAGATGTGTCTCAACTATCGTTCAATAACAGTAGTCATGGCGACAGGCTCTTTATCTCTCTGTGGCTCACCTGTGGCAGCACTGATGTCGTCGTCTGAGCTGCTCTCTGAACAGCCAATCAGAGGCAGGTTGTAGGACAGGATGTCCTGGAAGAGCTGGTTTCCAGTCAGAGTGCAGTTCCTCATGTGCTGCCTGCAGAGCAGAGGAGCAGGTACGTGTTGGAAATGTAAAAATGATAACGTATATGGAGCAGAGCGCTGACAGACACGTTCTCACCATCTGCAGTCGTCATCGTTGCAGGTTCCTGTGAGGTCGAAGCGACAGAAGCAGGTTGCTGGTTGGATGGTGTTGCTGTAGGTCACAGAGCTCAGGGATAACTTCTCTTTGGTCCTGTAGTACGGACTGAACCTGAAACACAGAGCAGACAGACACCCATCGGACAGTCTGACAAGATTGTCAACATTTTCTGACATTTTATGGAGCAAAACAACTGATCGATTATTGGAAAAATTATTGCCAGATTGATCACCAGTTGAAAAATAGGTCCAAACATGTGATAACAGGTGGAGAGCAGGGACGCACATCCATCTGTTATCACATGTTTGGACCTATTTTTCAACTGACAAGATAAGTAAGAGAAGCAGTTCAGAAAAAACAGCCCGCTGTGATGGATCAGTATGAACCTGTATGATCTGAAGACCAGCAGAGGGCTGTGATAGGGTCCAAAGGGAACCGGCTTCAGGTCCACGCTCCCCAATTGGCTAGTGGCTGCGTCCACCTCCACTGTCACCACCTGGTGGGACAGAAGAGTAACACACTGATCATCATGAATAATTTATTCAAACACAGCAGGTTTCAGATGTAAAAACTAAAATATATGATGTGAAACTTCTTTTACTGAACCTCAGTGTGCGTCACAGTGTACAGGACAAACACAACAACACGTGATAAATGTTGTTCATTCTCCTCACAGCTCTCACTCTGACTCTGATGTTGAATAAAGGTTGATATAAAACACCTGTGCAGGTGCAGGTGGGGGGGCGTCGTCAGGTTCTCCCACACTGTGCAGCTCCCTCAGCAGCAGCTCCCCCAGCCGAGGCTGCTGCTGGTCCCTCAGCCTCAGGCTGTCCACGTCCAGTCCTGCAAACATCTCAGCAGGAGGTCTGGAGCCGGTGGAGGAGGAGGAGGTGGAGGAGGATGTGGAACTGGGGGGGGACTTGGCAGGTTTGGAGGAGTTCTGGTCCTTAACTGGAGTGGAGCTGAGCTGCTCCAGGTTGGGTTTGGTGAAGGAGGAGCTGGACTGACGGAGGGAGTGTCTACGTGGCCGTTTGGCTGCAGCAGCAGGAGGAGCAGGAGGAGCAGGAGGAGGTGGCGGAGGAGGAGGAGCAGCTTCTGGCTCTTGGTCATCAGCCCGTGGGGATGTCCTCACTGTCCAAGGTGAGTTTGTCCTGGGTGAGGTCGTGCAGGGAGGGCTGCGGCAGAGGGAAGGAGGTGGAGGAGGGAGGCGGGTCAGGAGGGGTGGAGGCACGTGCAGGAGGCTCCGAGGACATGTCTGAGAGGAGGCCTTTGTTACGGAGGGCCTGCACCTCCTTCAGCTTCTGGATCTTCAGGGCGTACTCCGACTCAAGCTGCTGCAGACGCTGCTTCTGAGCCATCAGCTCCGCTAAGTGACGCTCCGATCCTCCAGCGGGGGCGCCGTCCACACGCTGCAGTTTACCGGGCTGAGAGGGGACGGCAGGGGGCGACAGAGAAGGGGACACAGGAAAGGTCAGTCAGAGCTGCAAACATGCATCAACATCCTTGAATTTAACTTGATTAAAGTCATTAAATGAACAACAGCAGTTTTCAAATCACAGGGGGTGAAATATTTATTATAAAATATCATTCTAAATTAAATATTGTGGTGCTGCAGAGAGGTGACCATCATGTTCTGAAGAACACAGACCTCTGCAAAAAAAAATAATTTTAACGTGTTTTTCAATGAAAGTGAGAGTAATTAATAAAAAATAACTCCCACTGATCGTATCACATATCACACTCCCAAGTTCAGTCCAACAGTCACAATATGACTTTTGTTAACCTATGGTGAAGCTCTGAATACTAATATCTGATTGTTCTCCATGTGATCCTGCAGTAAAGTTTATCAGCTCTGCAGACATTTACTGACTTCAGAAGATTTTATATTTCCTTCTTTAAATATGTTTGTTTATGGTCCATTAAATATAAAGTGCTGTTATCACAGAGTGTAACAGTCATTTATTCAACTGTTTACCAGCACCAACACCTTCACTGAGATGCTCACAGTCATCTCAACAGGCTACTGAACCATGCTAACAACACGGCTAACGACGCGGCTGACGGCGCGGCTGACGACACGGCTGACGACACGGTGACGACACGGCTGACGACACGGCTAAACGACACGGCTACGACCGCAACAACGGCTAACACGGCTAACGGCACGGCTAACACACGCAAAAACCGTCTAACGACACGGCTAACACACGGCTAACGACAACGGCTAACGACACGGCGTAACGACACAGCTAACAACACGGCTAACGGCACGGCTACAACACGCTAATGCACGGCTAACAACACGTCTAACAACACGGCTAACGACACGGCTAACGACACGGCTAACGACACAGTACAACACGGCTAACGACACAGCTAACGGCGCGGCTAACGACACAGCTAACAAAACGGCTATGACGTACAAACGGCTAACAACACACTCAGTCTAACGGCACGGCTAACAACACGGCTAACGCGCACGGCTAACGACACAGCTAACAACACGTCTAACGGCACGGCTAACAACACGGCTAACGACACGGCTAACGGCGCGGCTAAGACGGCTACGACGCTAACGACACGGGCTAACAACACGGCTAACGACAGCGGCTAACGCACGGCTAACGACCGTGCTAAACGGCGGGGCTAACGACACGGCTAACAACACGGCTAACGACACAGCTAACCGGCTAACGACACGGCTAACGACACGGCTAACAACACGTCTAAGGGCACGGCTAACAACACGGCTAACGCACGGCTAACACACGGAACACACGGCTAACGGCGCGGCTAACGACACAGCTAACAACACGTCTAACACACGCTAACAACACGTCTAACGCACGGCTAACAACACGGCTAACGGCGCGGCTAACGACACAGCTAACAACACGTCTAACGGCACGGCTAACAACACGGCTAACGCCGCACGACACAGCTAACAACACGTCTAACGGCACGGCTAACAACACGGCTAACGACACGGCTAAGGGACGCGGCTAACGACGCGGCTAACGACGCGGCTAACAACACGTCTAACGACACGGCTAACGGCGCGGCTAACGGCACGGCTAACGACACAGTCTAACGAACCGTCTAACGGCACGGCTAACAACACGGCTAACAACACGGCTAACGACACAGCTAACGGCGCGGCTAACGACACGGCTAACAACACGTCTAACGGCACGGCTAACAAACACGGCTAACGCGCGGCTACGACACAGGCTACACACGCTAACGGGCTAACGCGCTAACGACACGGCTAAGACCACTAACAACGGCTAACGACACGGCTAACGGCACGGCTAACGACACGGCTAACAACACGTCTAACGGCCGGCTAACAACACAGCTAACGGCACTCTAACACACAGCTAACAACACGCTAACGGCACGGCTAACACACGGCTAACGACACGGCTAACGGCGCGGCTAACGACACAGCTAACAACACGTCTAACAGCACGCTAACAACAACCGGCTAACGACACGGCCTAACGCACGGCTAACGGCGCGGCTAACGCACAGCTAACGACACGCTACCCGGCTAACAACACGTCTAACGGCACGGCTAACAACACGGCTAACGGCGCGGCTAACGACACAGCTAACAACACGTCTAACGGCACGGCTAACAACACGGCTAACGACACGGCTAACGGTGCAGCTAAGACGCGGCTAACGACATGGCTAACGGCGCGGCTAACGACACGGCTAACGACACGCTAACGACACGGCTAACAGCGCGGTTAACTATATGGCTAACTTCCTTAAAAATATACCATCAGAGAATCTCAGTTTGCCGTTCACAGGTGACATCACTTCCTGGTACATAAACAGACTACAGATGGATCATTCAGCTGTGGTCGCCTGTCAGAGAGGAACGATCCCAGACGAAGAACATCAGAACAACAGAACGTGTCTCAGGTGTTTTCTCACCTGCGTCTGGTTGGAGTCGGCTCGTCGTTTGGATCCTCTTCCTGCACTCAGCTGAGCCTGAGTCAGTTCCTGCTCCAACCGCACGGCCAGGCTCCTCTTTATGGAGACGCGGTGTTCAACACGCTGCACCTGCACACAGAGAGACACAGACACAGAGAGACAGAGACAGACAGAGGACAACCACAGGTCAGACAGAAACCAGAAAACAGAATCTGAATCTTACAGAATCTGATCTTACTCTTAGTTTCCATGACAGTAAAAATCATCTCTTCCTGTTCCAGAATCAGTTCCTAAACTCAGCGCTGTGTTCAGCCTCACACCTCTAATTTTAACTTCAGGGTTTCATGGTCCATTAATCTATGGCTTTTTTTTTTTTTTTTTTTTCAATTGATTGATTAGTTGTTTGGTCCATAAAATGTCAAAAAAAGGTGAAAAAAAATCAGTGTTTCTTAAATATTCACATTTAAGGAGCTGAAATCAGAGATTTAGACTTTTTTTTAAATTAAAAAATGACTCAAACTGATTGATCAACTTTCTTGATTTTTCCTGCTGATAACATCATGACGTAACCATGACGTCAGCCCAAAGAGGGTCTTCCTGAATATTTAGGTGCTGACTCGGCGTTCTTGTTCCCACCTGTTCCTGCAGCTTCTTGAGCAGCGTCCTGTTGGCGTGGACGATCTTCTCTGACGCCTGCAGCTGCTCTCTCAGTTTGGCCACCTTCGCCTCAGCAGCCTTCAGAGACTCTTTCTTCTTCAGCTCCTGCTGCAGTAAATGTCTGAGGACGACCTCGTCCCTCTGCAGCAGCTCCCTGTCTCAACACACACACACACACACACACACACACACACACACACACACACACACACACACACACACACACACACACACACACACACACACACACACACACACTGCTTTGACTTTTTCACCTCTTTACCTTTCTGTCAGACAGACTCTTCTGACAGGAAACCACTGTTATATCAGACAAATATCTCTCTACAAACCAACCAAACTCCATCATTCATATAATGGAGACACAGAACTCAGGAGTTGTTGGTCTGCTGCTGCCTCCATCTATTAGTGTGTTTGTGTTATTGTGAGACTTCAGTGAGTCTGAATTAACCCTTTAAAAACACTGAAGTCAATCAGTTATTTAACATGTTTCATTAACAACAAACAGGCCAAATTAAACACAAACATGAAGCAACACTTCAGCTGTACGTCTCACAGAATCTCACTGATATTGTTTCATATTTATCGTATTATTTACATATTTATTAGCTTCTACATTAAAGGTGCAGTATGTGATTCTGGATGAAGATAGTCTATCTTACTGACCTGTGATTGGCCAAAGATCAGACTGGAAACAACCAATAGGAGGAGCAGAAGTCCAATTTTGAATCACATCATGTTGAAAGTTTATTTTGGAACTTTCGTCCAATGAGGCCAAAGTTAAAGAGTGTCCCTCAGCTTTACTGTGTACACCTATCGCTGAGTTCCTGCTGAAGTCTCACCTGAGTCTGCTAAGTCTCACCTGAGTCTGCTCAAGTCTCACCTGAGTCTGCTCAAGTCTCACCTGAGTCTGCTCAAGTCTCACCTGAGTCTGCACAAGTCTCACCAGTCTGCTCAAGTCTCACCTGAGTCTGCACAAGTCTCACCTGTGTTTGTTGAGTCTGAGCTCTGCCTCAGTCAGTTTGAGATCAGCAGCTGACTTCACAGACGGATCAGAGTTGGAGGCAGCAGGAGAGGAGGTGGAGCTCCTCACACTGTTCTCCTTCAGCAGTTTCTGCTTCTCCCTGCTGTCACACACACACACACACACAAGGCAACAGGTTAATGTGTGTGACACATGGTGATGTCACTGCGTGTGATCAGCTGGTAGTGAGGGTGATTACCTGGCGATCTCCTCTTTGAGCAGTCTGTACTCGGTCTTCTTGGCTTCAGGTAGAGCCTCTGGAGTCCTGACCGGGTTATTCTCCTTCTCACATCCTGACGCTGCTTTAGGCTTCGCTGCCTGGAGGAGGAAAACACACACACACACACACCACCATCAGTCACATGACTGATCACATGACACATGAGGAATCAGAGTCTCTGCTGCAAACGACAGCTCAGTTCAGCTTAGTTTTACTGGAGATGACTTAATATATTCTGATATATTCTGTGTGCAGCAGCAGCAGCGAGTCTGCTGGACTCACCTCGACGGTCCTCCGGGCCTCTTTGATCATGAACTCCAGACCTCCCAACGCCACCTGCTGTGTGGAGCTGCAGGCGTCCATGTCCGAGTCCGAGTCATCTGAATCGTTCAGAGAGACCACCACTGACTTGTGTCTGGGCAGCTGGACCGAGACAACACACATACACACACACAGGTGAGACACACTCTACACTGAGCATCTTCATCATCATCATCAGAGGTGTGTGTGTTCCTGCAACATGTTGCTCTCAGCTGTGTGTGTCGACTGTGGGATGAACTGGGTTTAAAACACTTCACTTAATAATGCAAAGATGTGATGGAGAGTGTGTGTGTGTGTGTGTGTGTCCCCTCACCACCAGCGGGGCTCTGGCACTATGATGTCCTCTGGAGAACTTGTTGGTTCTGGACTGGGACACAGTGTTCAGACTGACGGTGCTCAGGTTCCCTCTGACTGGCTGCTGGACTCCTGCAGGAGGAGGACAGCTGGGGGACGCAGGACTGCTGGATGAGCTCTTCTCCTGCACACAGAGACAGATGAGGACACGTGAGCGTCAACAGAGACAGATGAGGACATGTGAGCGTCAACAGAGACAGATGAGGACACGTGAGCGTCAACAGAGACAGATGAGGACACGTCAGCGTCAACAGAGACAGATGAGGACACGTGAGCGTCAACAGAGACAGATGAGGACACGTCAGCATCAACAGAGACAGATGAGGACACGTCAGCATCAACACAGAGGAGCAGCTTCATGTGGACAAGCTTCTGCTGTTTCAGTCAGTGAGGACAGAACAATAAATGATCAGAGACAGAACCTTTGACTTTATCACTGCAGAACCTCACAGGAGAACCGAGTGTGGAAGTTGCATCCTTTGAATTTCAGTTTCTGCAGGTTTAAATTAATTTAGGACCTTTACAAAGAACATTTTAAAATCTATTTCATGTCCGTCCTGCCAACAAAAAGAACACTGACAGTTTGCTTTAATATTCCCTGATGTGTGTTGGTTTTGTTTTGTAGTTGTGTTGTGACAAAAAAACATAAAAATGGGTCAAAATGATCTGAGCTTGATGAGACAACACTTATCAAATACTGTAGAAAAACTGTCTTCAAAGGTCTTATTGAGTCGGTGATGATGACAAACATGAAGCTCACTGAGGAGGAACGAATTCACCTGTACAGAGTCCAAGCAACGTCAACAAACTCCAGTCGCTCCCAGGATCAGACTGATCAGAGACACTCAATGCACCTTCTCTTCTTTTAACATTCCACCTCACATCCGAACAGTATAGAGTATATCTTCATTAACAGCTTACATACACCAGCATACACACACACACACGACTATGGTCTAGTACCTGGCTGAGTCGGGCCGAGTCGGGCTGTGTTGGGCCGTATACGGCCATGTCGGGCCGTATCGGGCCATGTAGGGCCGTGTAAGGCAGGTGTTAAGGCTGTGTAAGGCAGTGTAAGGCTGTGTAAGGCTGTGTAAGGCTGTGTGTGTAAGGCTCCATGTCGGGCCGTGTAAGGCAGTGTAAGGCTGTGTAAGGCCGTGTCGGGCCGTGTAAGGCCGTGTCGGGCCGTGTAAGGCCGTGTCGGGCCGTGTCGGCCGTGTCGGGCCGTGTCGGGCCGTGTCGGGCCGTGTCGGGCCGTGTAAGGCCGTGTCGGGCCGTGTAAGGCCGTGTCGGGCCGTGTCGGGCCGTGTCGGGCCGTGTAGGGCCGTGTAAGGCCGTGTCGGCCGTGTAAGGCCGTGTCGGACCGTGTAAGGCCGTGTCGGACCGTGTAAGGCCGTGTCAGGCCGTGTAAGGCCGTGTCGGGCAGTGTCGGGCAGTGTCGGGCCGTGTCGGGCCGTGTGGGCTGTCGGGCCGTGTCGGGCCGTGTAAGGCCGTGTAAGGCCGTGTAAGGCCGTGCAAGGACCGTGTCGGGCCGTGTCAGACAGTGTAAGGCCGTGTCGGGCCGTGTAAGGCCGTGTAAGGCCTGTCGGGCCGTGTAAGGCCGTGTAAGGCCGTGTAAGGCCGTTAAGGCGTGCAAGGCCGTGTCGGGCAGTGTAAGGCCGTGTAAGGCCGTGTGCCGGGCTCGGTGTAAGGCTGTGTAAGGCCATGTCGGGCCGCGTAAGGCCGTGTCGGGCCGTGTAAGGCCGTGTAAGGCTGTGTAAGGCTGTGTCGGGCCGTGTCGGGCCGTGTAAGCCTGCGCGTGTAAGGCGTGTAAGGCCGATGTAAGGCCTGTGTAAGGCCGATGTAAGGCTGTGTAAGGCCATGTAAGGCTGTGTCGGGCCGTGTCAGGCCGTGTAAGGCCGTGTAAGGCTGTGTCGGGCCGTGTAAGGCTGTGTCGGGCCATGTAAGGCTGTGTTGGGCCGTGTCGGGCTGTTCAGAATCATATTTATGACATTTGAAGTTCTAAAAATCAGATTATTGGACTTTAGACTTTTGAAGGAGCTGCAGAAACCCTGTTTTTTGTGATTAATGGAATCAAACAGCGTGATGAGACACAAACCTCGGCCGCTGACACCCTCTTGTTGGCCATCGACATCAGACATGTCTCCCTCAGCAGCATCTCCTCCTCCTCCTCCTCATCAGCAAAGGGAGGTTTGGGAGGAGGCTCCAGTTCTTCAGGTGGAGGAGGGAGGGGAGGAGGCGGGGGAGGAACACCAGACAGCAGGGGGGAGAGGAACGGCTGAGAGAAATCCTGAAACACAACGACAAGAGCAGAATTTCATCGACAAACAACATCTGGACTCGACAGCTGCAGCTTCACTTCCTGAACTGATGAGCAGGTTCAGATTTTACTCTCAAACATCAAAACATGATCGTCATCAATCATTTTGATCTACATGGTAATATAAGTGACTATTTGTTGAGTTTACTGAAACACAAACTGTCAAATTAAACTGAAAGTGAAAGTCAGTTTTTTTTCCTGTTCATCATCAGAGATTTTAAAACTGCATCCTGGTTTATTATGGCAACAATTCAACAATATCAACATCTGTCAAGTGGAAAACACAGATCTCCAGATGTGGTGATTTTGAATTTATCATCAAAACTGAAACAATCGTTCCTTTAAGGCTCTGAAAGAGTCGTTTTTACATTACTAGGATTCTTTCAGACTGATGACTTCAGTCATTACTACAGGTTTGATGTCACGTTATATTCAGCTGAACGTGTTATTGTGTGTTGGCAGGAAGTGGGGGCTCTTACTGTGAAAAAGTGACACACAGGAAACAATGTGAACACAAGCTGTCATTTGAAAAGTTTGTATTCTTGTTGAGTAACAGTTCTGCCACTTCTGGAGCTCAGTAAATGATTCTGGAGAACATGAGAACATGATCTGTTCTAGCTGGTCCTTTTTGTCTGATTACGTTCTTGACCTGAACTGTTCTTCTATAATCAGTTAGAGAGAGGTGGGGGGCGTACCATTCCAAACTGATGAGGGTCCGTCATGTAGAGAGACATGTGGGGGAAACATCCTGGATCGTCAGCGGTCAGCGGCGTGTGTGTCGGTGACGCCACTGAAACAATCACAAGAACCATTAGATCTCATCTGCGACATCAGAACATGACATCAACAGTTGAAGAACAGGTGGAACTCACCTGGAGACCCTGTCTCACTGTCTGTATCCATGGCGACCTCGTCATAGTTGTCGTACTGATAGAGGTTCCCCGAGGAGTCCAGACCCTGTTTACCTGCAGACTTCCTGTGTTCTCGATCTCTGGACTGAAGAACAGAGAAAACACACACATCCTGTCACAGTGAGTTCTTCTGTGGTGTTTCCACAGGGTTCCACCTGTCTCCGTCTCTGTCCTCCTACCTTGCTGCGTGTCCTCGTCTTCCCTCCCACCAGCTTCATGAAGCGGTTGTACTGCTCGTCCTGGTTGGACAGGTCTCTGATTCGTCGGATCTCGTCCTCTCGTTTGCGTCGTTCTTCGTCCTCCTGTCGGCGTTTCTCCTCCTGCTCCCTCTGCTGCTGCAGCTTCCACGTCCTCAGCTGCTGCTTCCTGAACGCCTGCTTCGCTGCCGAGCCTTGAGAGACACAGCGCCACGTTATCCTCAGAGGACACAAAGTTTACTTACTGTTCATATCACAACGTCAAACCTCTGACGACAAACTAAATATTGTGTAATTCACAGGACTTTTTTCCCAAGCTCAGAGAGAACGTACGGCGTCTGTGACAGGATTCATTCATCAATAAACTGAGAATATGATCCAAAGATTAACTGACAATGAAAAGAATCATTCACGTTTGTATGATTATATGAAACTGAAAATAAAATGACTCGTCTCATCAACGTTACTGTCAGACCGAAAATAACCTTTTCTGGTCATGTCTTCTTGAAAAGTCACTTTCTATAAAAATATGTGTTTCTTTTTATTTCTTCTATTTAGTGATATTAAGGGTGTGTGTGTGTGTGTGTGTGTGTGTGTGAAGACATTTCACACATTTATTAGCTCCAGTTAATCACATAAACAGGATCCATATTGAGGACAGTCAGGTGGCCGGTCGATCAGGTGACCAGGTGTTCTCACCTGGACTGATGTTCTTCTTGGTCACATGTTTTTTTCCTGGAGTTCTTCCTCTGTCCAGCACAGCTTTAAGACCAGCTTTAGGACTGGCTTTGGGTCTGTCTCTCTCTGCAGGTCTGGATCCAGTCTTGGTTCTGTCTCTGTCCCTGTCCTGAGGTCTGGACCTGGTCCTGTTCCTGTCTGCAGGAGAAGCAGCAGCGGCGGCGGCAGCAGCAGCGGCGGCGGAGGAGGCAGACCTGGTGGTGACTCTCTGCCTGCTGGTTGGAGGAGGAGTAGGAGGAGGAGGAAGAGGAGGAGCAGCTCCTTTAGTGATGCGGTCTTTGCTCTTCTTCATCACCTGCTGCTCCTTCTGCTGCCACTTCTTACTGGCCGACTGCAGAGCGAGGAGACGCAGCTGCAGCTCTGACAGCTCCTCCTCCTCCACCTTCACCCCCGGCTGCACACACACACACACGCACGCACACAGTTAAACAAACCATGCTTGTTACACATCACATGACCATGATGATGTGACCATGATGATGTCATCAGTCCCACCTTGTCAGGAGAGACAACCGAGTCCTCGCTGGAGGCTGATGATTCTCTCCGACACAAACACGTCTTTGCCTTCTCGTCCGTCTCCTCTCTGCAGCTCGGACATGTTTTCTTCACCTCCTCCGACTCTTCATCAGCTTTCTGTTCTGCCTCTGCTCCGTCTTCTCTTCTTCTTTCTTCTTCTTCACCTGGTCACAAACAGGAAGAGAGACCACACTTTCAGATGGGACTTAATAAAGGGAGAGTTCAGACTTTTCACCACTTTACCTCCCTGTCAGACAGACAGGAGACCACTGTTATATCAGACAAATATCTCTCTCTATAAACCAACCAAACTACATTCATAAAATCAGTAATTTTACCTCACAGAACTCAGGAGTTGTTGGTCTGCTGCTGCCTCCATCTGTTAGTGTGTTTGTGTTATTCTGTGACTTCAGTGTTTTAAAGGGTTAATTCAGATTCACTGAAGTCACACAATCACACAAACACACTAACAGATGGAGGCAGCAGCAGACCAACAACTCCTGTGTTCTGTGAGCCAAAATTACTGATTTTGTCAGTGGAGTTTGGTTGTTTTGCAGAGAGTGATGTTTGGTTCTGTTGTTTCAGAACAGGAAGCAGATTCTGGCTCACCCTCCTTCTCAGCGTCGCCTCCCGTCTCTTGCTCCCCCACTTCCCCTTCAGCTGTTCCAGGTTGAGGGGGGCGGGCAGTTTCTGGCGTAGAGGTTTGATGTTGAACGCCTGGAACACTTTCTTCTCGGCAGCCTCCAGCTCAGACGCTTCGTCTGCACCGGGAGCCGCTTCAGCTACTGGTTTGGTCTCTGTAACACTGGCAGTGTGGTCGGAGCTCTGCTCTGCGGCGGGGGCCCCTCTGGGGTCCAGGGCCATGGTCTCCTCCTTCCGGATGCACTCCAGCTCCAGCTGGATCTGTTTATACTTGGACAGCAAGTCCTCAAAGGACTCGTCAACACTGCTCTCTGATTTGGAAACACTGTGAGGCGCTTTCCTCGCCGCCATCCTCCCCGCCGCCTTCTCTGAGGTCACATGGTCAGGAAAGTAAAGAACCATTAACCCTTCATTAATCTTCTAGTCCTGGGGTCCCTGAACTATTTCATACCAAGGGACCCAAACACGACAAGACTACAGCCAAAAAAAAAAAAAAACTTTGAATATACTTCTTTACTATTATTAATTCAATAATATATATTTTGTAGTTTCTTTCCCCTTTTTGACTAATCAATTAATCATCTGATCAATTCGGCTCTGAGTGGAAACACTAAAGGTCCCAGTCAGGTTAAATCCTGAGTATCAGACAGAGATTTCATTTCTCATCACTGAAACGAGGCTCAACAACAAGGATTTCTCAGGCAAGTGGTCAAAAAGAACTAAAGGCAGATTTTCAATGAATGAACCATCTGTCCTCCTCCTCATCTCTGCTGAGAGCTGCACATCTGCAATGTTTGAGAGAAAAATTCATGTTTTCACTCAGTCATCGTGTGTTTGCAGCTTCTTAAATGTGAAGATTTTCTGCTTTTCTTTGTGATTTCTGTCTGTGAATGAAGAGTCTGAGTTTTCAAAAGGAGACATCTGAAGACGTCACTTTGAGTAGTTTTCACAATTTATTTTCACTTTTATAGATTAAATGATTCATCAATCAATCATGAAAATCATCAGCAGATGAATCAATAATTAAAGCAATTGTTCACAGCTACACCCAGGACTGAACTGCAGGTGACATCAGCTGAACAGAGGGGAGGCAGGAAGGAGGACACAGGAAGGAGGAGACAAGAAGAAGGAGACAGGAAGGAGGAGGCAGGAAGGAGGACACAGAAGAGGACACAGGAAGGAGGACACAGGAAGGAGGAGACAAGAAGAAGGAGACAGGAAGGAGGAGACAGGAAGGAGGACACAGGAAGAGGGAGACAGGAAGGAGGAGACAGGAAGGAGGAGACAAGAAGGAGACAGGAAGGAGGAGACAGGAAGGAGGACACAGGAGGGAGGAGACAAGAAGAAGGAGACAGGAAGGAGGACACAGGAGGGAGGAGACAAGAAGAAGGAGACAGGAAGGAGGAGACAGGAAGGAGGACACAGGAGGAAGGAGACAAGAAGAAGGAGACAGGAAGGAGACAGGAAGGAGGAGACAGGAAGGAGGAGACAAGAAGAAGGAGACAGGAAGGAGGACACAGGAGGGAGGAGACAAGAAGAAGGAGACAGGAAGGAGGAGACAGGAAGGAGGACACAGGAGGGAGGAGACAAGAAGAAGGAGACAGGAAGGAGACAGGAAGGAGGAGACAAGAAGAAGGAGACAGGAAGGAGGAGACAGGAATGAGGAGACAGGAAGGAGGAGACAGGAAAGAGGAGACAGGAAGGAGACAGGAAGGAGGAGACAAGAAGGAGGAGACAGGAAGGAGGAGACGAGGAGGAGACAGGAAGGAGGACACAAGAAGAGGGAGACAGGAAGGAGGAGACAGGAAAGAGGAGACAGGAATGAGGAGACAGGAAGGAGGAGACAAGAAGGAGACAGGAAGGAGGAGACAGGAAGGAGGAGACAAGAAGAAGGAGACAGAAATGAGGAGACGGGAAAGAGGAGACAGGAATGAGGAGACAGAAAGGAGGAGACAAGAAGGAGACAGGAAGGAGGAGACAGGAAAGAGGAGACAGGAATGAGACAGGAAGGAGGAGACAAGGAGGAGACAGGAATGAGGAGACAGGAAGGAGGACACAAGAAGAGGGAGACAGGAAGGAGGAGACAGGAATGAGGAGACAGGAAGGAGAAGACAAGAAGGAGACAGGAAGGAGGAGACAGGAAAGAGGAGACAGGAAGGAGGAGACAGAGGGACAGAAGAGGAGACAGGAAGGAGAGAGACAGAAGGAGACAGGAAGGAGGAGACGAGGAGGAGACAGGAAGGAGGAGGCAGGAAGGAGGACACAAGAAGAGTGAGACAGGAAGGAGGAGACAAGAAGAAGGAGACAGGAAGGAGGAGGCAGGAAGGAGGAGACAGGAAGGAAACAAGAAGGAGGACACAGGAGGGAGGAGACAAGAAGAAGGAGACAGGAAGGAGACAGGAAGGAGGAGACAGGAAGGAGGAGACAAGAAGAAGGAGACAAGAAGAAGGAGACAGGAAGGAAGAGACAAGAAAGAGGAGACAGGAATGAGGAGACAGGAAGTTTACAGCAGGAATACATGGTTTTCCTGTGAAACACACAGACACACTGCAGCTCAAACATGAAGCTGTACTGAGAACCTTCAGAGCTGCAACTGACAAATACTTTCATTATTGATCAATCTTGATTAACTGATTGGTCTACAAAGTGTCACAACTAACTGTCACAATCTTGTAACTTGAAACTCCCCAGAATGTTTGGACCTATTTTATTTTCATGATTAAACAAACTATGAAACATTTCCTCTGTACCTCGATTTAAACGAGAAAACTGGTCAAAAGATGTTGATCAAAGGCCAAGATGACATCCTCAAATGTCTTGTTAAGAATTTGACTTTTTTTTTGTTTAAAATAACTCAAAATAATTAATCAATTATCAAACTAGTTGGCAATTATTTTAATGGTTGACAGCTACTCGATTAATCGACGAACCATCGCAGTTCTGTTTTCATTTACAGTTCAGAGGAGACTAAAGCTGATATTCAGACATTTAATGAAGCTTGTTTGATGTTTCAAAAGTGTCAATTAATTTCCTGTTGATCGATTGATTCTCTTCCACTGACACCACCTGTGCCGCTGAGGTCACAGAGAGCAGACGAGACAGGAAGTTCACAGCAGGAAGTCGTCGTTCTGTAGGTTTTGTTTTCCTGTGAAACACACGGACACACTGCAGCTGAGAACTGCACCGGTCAAATGATCAATGAATGTTCACATCTTATCAATCACCCAATAGATTATTGTTTTCTTGACTGATGAGTAGAGTAAATCTACCAGACAAATCCACTGCTGTGATCATGTCTCAATCCATCAGGGAGTAAAGAAACTAGAAAATATTCACATTTAACCAGCTGAAATCAGAAAATATGGACTTTTTTCCTTCTTAAAAAAATGACTCAAATCAATTACCAAAGTAGTTGGCCATTAATTTGATAATCGATTAATCGTTTCTAATGAAGTTCATGAGGACCTTTGATCCCTGAATAGGAGCTGGACACACAGTGAGACTGGGACCTGAACTGGGAGCACTGGAGGACAAGTTGTTATTATTATCATTATTATTATTATTACTATAGTCTCCACGGGCCCCTGCTGATCAGTGGTTCCACCAGTGTCTCCTGATGACATTGATTGATTGATTGATTGATTGATTGATTGATTGATTGATTGATTGATTCGTTGACATGTGTATTAAAAACTCCATCAGGTTAAAGGATACGGGCTTTTCTTTGAGGGGATCTGGTTTCTTGTTCAGGTGGATGTCTCCGGCTCCGTACCGACCGGGGGGGCCTCTGTTGCCTCGGTTCCAGCCTCCCCGGCCTCCGTTGGTCATGCCTCGGTGTCTGAACCTGCCCAGGCCCCGTGGCTCCGCTCCCAGAAGCTGCTCCGCGGGCTGGGCTCACCGTGAGGCCCGTGTACCGGAGGCCCGTGTACCGGAGGCCCGTGTACCGGAGGCCCGAGCCCCGGAGGTCCGAGCAGCGGAGGAGGAGGAGGAGAGGGGGCAGGAGGCCGGTCGGGCCCGCTCGGGCCGCACTGCTGCCGGTGGCTCGGGAGGAACGGGCCGTGAGGGCCGCGGTTATACGGCAGCAGGAGGCGGTAATCGGGCGGCTGGTGTCCCGGGGGTGGCAGCCTGCCGCGCGGGTGTTGGTGAGGTTTTCGTGCCCGTGGAGGAGCCCCGCGGCCCGGCCCGGGCCCGGCCTGCTACCATCCCCCCGCCGGGTCGTCGGCACACTGTCGTCGGTTTCATCATCGCAGATCTCTCCGTCCTCCAGCCCTCCTCCTCTTCAGCGGGACAAACATTATTAACCGAGTTTGAATCCATGAAACGAACCGTCTGTAGGTGATCGATCATTAACACGAACTCATCGGACTGATCGGGTTATATTCATGTTTCAACGGACCGTTGATAAGATATGAAGTCAGTCCGCTCTGACGGTTAGCTCACACTGCTAACAGCTAGCTTCTTCTCTCAGCGGCTCTCAGCCAACTATCGCGATACAACACGAGACTTACGAGACCAGCGTGAACAGAAGAGACGAGGCTCGCTGGAGATGAACAGCGCCTGTCACTGGCCGATTTCTAAAAGAGGAATTCATTACACGTCAGTGTAGGTTTGGCTTGGACGCTCTCATTAATCCCTCGTTGTAAAAGTTTGAACAGTTTACTTCAGCAAAAACAAGAAAAAAGTGCTACAGAAAATATCAAAACTGTGCATTAAGCATCCATCACATCCAAGTAAGAGAGAGAGAGAGAGACAGAGACAGAGAGAGAGAGAGAGAGACAGAGAGAGAGAGAGAGAGAGAGAGACAGACAGAGAGAGAGAGAGAGAGAGACAGAGAGAGAGAGAGAGATTTTGATTTTTAAAACAGCCTTTATTTAAAATGCCACAAAGTGGATCACATCAACAACAAAAGTTATACAACCAATCCACCACAAAATTTTTTCCGACTCAAAACCAACCAAGAAAAACCAACAAAACAAAACAAAAATACAAAACAATATAAAAATCAGTCAACTTACAGGTTACTTTCTGTTGTTATCAAATGTTACAGCCAAGCACAACCATCAACTCTCAAAAATTTAAAACCAAAGAGTTCTCAACGACCGAACACAGTACATCCTGCACCCCCACAAGTTCACAAAGATGTCAGTCTTATTTATCAGCCTGTAAAACTCGAACTCCACTCTGAGCCGAGCTGCCAGCATCCCAGTCAGCATCAGAACCACATCCTCAGTCCCCTCACCCCTCAGACGGTTTTTTCTTGTCTTCCAAATTGCCAGCTTTGCCTGTCCTGAAATGAGGTTAATAAGTGTGTGTACAGCTTTTTTCTTGACTGAGTAGCGTGGACCATAAATGAAAAGACAAAAAGAAAATTGTTCCCCAAAACCCTGAAACCATATGTCTAACAGTCTGAAAAGCCCTGCCAACCTAGAACACTGAATAAACAGATGAAAGACTGTTTCAGATTGAGAACAAAAAGACAACCTCCCCTGTGTCAGGATTGAGGTTTGCACCAGATACCTGTTTGTAGCTATGGCCCCATGTACAATCCTCCACTGGAGGTCACCCGTCCGTTTATCAACGGGGGGTTTGTACAGGGACCGCCAACAGCCCCTCGGGGACGAATCCCTGCCAAAAAACTCCGTCCACTTTGACACCTTCACCCCCACCAGAGAGCGGAGATTTGAGACCTTTACACATAGATGATATGCCGCCTTCTTCCCCAGAGTCTCAAAATCACCTAACTCTGGGGTCTGAAAGGACAGCAGGATGTCCTCCTCATCCTGCCACTGATCCACAGCAGGAGAGACCGTCAAGGAAGGAAAGAGATATTCAACTCCATCCTCCCCATTGATCCAACACAGTTCTGTCTTTAGAAAACGCTCTGAGGGCTCTTGGCAGTGAAGCACAGACCTCCTCCACCAGCCTGAGCAGCAGTCTCCTGGACCTGATGTTCAGCAACTCAGACAGATGGTTAATGGAAGTCCTCATGAGGTGACCCAGCTTCACACAGGCCACCCTCCCTCAGCCCTGGACCTCAGGCTGACAGAGGACAGGGCCTGAGATGTAAAAAGACTGTTGCCAAACAGAGGTTCCTCCAGGATCCACATCCCCACTGTCACCACGTCCTTCCGATGGAACCTGAAAACCTGCCACGCCTGCAGGACGGACTCGTAAAACGGTGTCAAGCCAGTCAAATCCATGGTCCCGGGCCGAAGCAGGAACAGGTGTTTGTCGTACCCTAAGCGTCCGGCCCTCCTCAGCAGCAAACAGGCAGTGTCAGTCCATGGCAGGCCACAGCTGTACAGCAGTTTCTGAGCTGTCTGCAGTCTGAATGCTGTGATCCGGGATGAAATGTCCACCAGGCCATGTCCCCCTTCCTGCACCGGCAGGTACAGTACTGCTGCTCTCAACCAGTGCAACCCAGACCAGAAAAAACTAAACAACTGCCCTCTGAAGTTCTTCCACCAGGCCCCTGGGTGGGGTAGCACAATCAGCCTGTGCCACAGGGTGGCAGCGGCCAAGTTATTGACAATCAGGGTTCGTCCCCGGTAGGAAAGCTGAGGTAGCAGCCATTTCCATTTAGACAGTCTGGCACACACTCTCTCCACAACACCCTCCCAGTTCTTCCCCTGAAACTCCTCTGTTCCCAAAAAAACACCCAAGATCTTTAAACCTTGCCTCCCCCAGCTAAGGTTTCCTGGCAACTTTGGAATTACCCTATCTTCCCACTGCCCAACCTGCAACGCTTCACTCTTCCCCCAGTTCACTTTTGCTGAAGAAGCCCTCTCATACAGATCTAAACTACGACTCAGCAGCTCCACATCCCCTGATCCTGTACAATGACTGTAATGTCATCAGCATAAGCTGATACTATCAGCGGAAGGCGCTGAGGCATCCCTGGCAACAGAAGACCTGACAGCTTAGCTCTTATCCTGGTCAGAAGAGGCTCAATAACATGGAGTACAAAATTCCAGAGATAGGACATCCCTGTCTAATCCCTCTCTGAAACTGTACTGGACAGCTCAACCCACCACCCACTTTCAAACAGACAGAACGCATCCTTATACAATAGCCCCACCTGTGAGATAAACCCATCTCCAAACCCAAAAGCCCTTAAAGTGGAAAAAAGAAAACCATGGTCCACCCTATCAAAAGCTTTTTCCTGGTCCAAGGATATTGCCAACATCAATACTGTACAGTTTGCAAATGTCCAATAAGTCTCCTCATCAGAAACAAATTGTCCATGATGGATCTGTCCGGTACACAATACGACTGGTCTCTCTGAATGATGAGCCCCGGGAAGTCCTTGAGCCTGTTGGCCAGCACTTTAGAAAAAAGTTTATAATCTGTACAGAGCAAAGCTACTGGTCTCCAGTTCTTGAGTAGAGCCAAATCCCCCTTTTTTGGCAAAAGGGAGAGAACTGCATGTCTACAGGATCCCGGCAACCGGCCTGTCCGGGAACACTCCTGCAACACCTCCCACAGGTCGACACCAACACACTTCCAGAAGTGCTTATAGAAATCAGCCGGCAGCCCATCCAGCCCAGGAGCACGACCAGAAGCCATCTGACCCACAGCAGCAGTGAGTTCCTCCAGGGAGATGCCAGCATCCAAGACCGCTCTGTCCTCAGGGCTCAGCTGAGGAAGCCCCTGCAGCAGTTCATCCTCACACTGTTGGTCACAGTCCTCCCTCCTGAAAAGGTCGCTGTAAAACTCCACAGCATGCTGCCTCATCTCAGCCTGGTCAGTTGTCATCGTACCATCAGGGAGGCGGAGGCACACCATCTGCTTCGTTTGAGAGACTGACTTCTCCAGATTAAAGAAAAAAGAAGTGGGAGCATCCATGTCTCTCACACTGGTGAACCGTGCCCTAACCAAAGCCCCTTTGACCCTTTCCCTTAAAAAGAGCCCAGTTCCTGTCTCTTCTGCTGAAGCCTGTGACCATCTGGACTGTCATGTGTGGATAACTTATTTCTCCAAATCCCTGATTTCTGTCTCCAAACCCTGTATTATTCTTTTAACTGCACCTGTGGAA